>CM060691.1:16083500-16533500 GCA_030686995.1 Artemisia argyi | reverse complement strand
ACGGATTGAAGTTCCATATTTGTTGATTATTGTTAAAGTTTCGTCTATTTTGGTTTGCTCTTGGTTGAGGTGTTTTAGGTCTAGGGTAAGAATTATTTGGTTTCCTGGGTGGTGGAGTTTTAGATCTTGTTTTAGGTTTAGACGATCCTACTTCGGTTTTTAAAGATGGTTTATAAAATGGTTTTATTTCTTCATTACTAGAGAGAGGTATTTTCTTATCATTTATGAGTATATACTTAGGATTAGATTTTGAAGGTTTAAATTCCTTGAGTTCACTTTCAAATTTAACATTTTTAATTTCACTTGTTGAAGCTTCGGTTGAGTTAAATCCTAAACCGGTTTTATCTCCGGATACTCTTTGAATACTTATCATTTTACTAAGTGAGTTACTACTATTTTAAAATTTATCAAGTTTGCAAATTTCTTCCCTAAGTTTGTTGTTTTCACTTTTAAGCTCTTGGCATGATTTACATTCTTCAACAATTTCTTTACCTTTTTCAAGTTGATGTATTTTAATTTTTAGTTCTAGTACTTCATTTTCTAGTTGGTTGTTTATGTGTTTTAGCGATTTGTTTTTAGCCATTACTTGTTGTCCTAGTTTGCATAATCTATTGTATTCACTATCTAAATCTTTTTCATCTAATGATAAATTTTCATCACTAAAGTATTCGGTTTCGGAACGTACCTCACTTGATGTCTTAGCTATGAGACACTTTTCTTCCTTTGTTGTTTCTTTCTCATCTTCATCGCTATCACTCCAAGCTCCTCCAACAAATGCTCTTTGATTTTGATCTCTTGTCATCATTGGACATTTTCCAATGAGGTGATTCGGATCACCACACTTGAAACATTTTCTCTCATTCTTGCTATATTTGTCATCATTATTCTTTTGAGGTGCTCTTATTTCATCGTGTGGTTGTCTAACGAATCTTCCTCGCCTTTTGAAGAATTTCTTGAAATCTCTTACGGCCATGGCATATTCTTCGTCATCGCTTTCGGAAGATGAGCTATCTTCGTTGTTGGATTCCTTTCTAGCTTTCAAGGCGATTGACTTGCTTTGCTCTCGTTTTCCTTTAACCATTTCGGAGTCCTTCTTTATAATTGCTTCGTAGACTTTCAAATTTCCAATTAATTCATCAAGTTGTAACGTTGACAAATTCTTTGATTCTTCAATAACCGTCACTTTAGCTCGCCATTTTGGGTGAAGTGCCCTAAGAAACTTCCTAACAAAATTCTTACTAGAAAAATTCTCATCAAGTGCTTATAAACTTGTGATGATAGTGTTAAATCTAGCGAAAGCATTATCAATTGATTCCTCTTCCGGAATCGTGAATTGCTCATATTGTTGAACAAGTAGATCTATTTTATTATCTTTGACTTGATTATTACCTTGGTGAGTTATTAATAAAGAGTTCCAAATTTCTTTTGCGGTTTCAAACATAAATATCCTTTCGTACTCTTTACGTGGTAGCGCATTATAAATAACCATTTTTACTTCATTATTTTTAGCAAGCTTTCTTTTTAAATCATCTTTTTGTTTTTCAAAAGGTACGATTTCATCTTTCTTTGTTTCGGGGTTATTTTGAACAGGTAAAAAATCACCATTGGTAATAATATGCCAAAGATCTAGATCTTTTTATTTCACATAAGTTTCGAATCGATTTTTCCAATATAAAAATCCATCACTTTCAAATAGTGGTGGTCTTTGCATAGATTGCCCTTCTAAATATTTTTCAGATTCTATAGATCGTTACAAGTTTTAAAATACAATATATTTTAAAGATCTTGCAAGACGTGGCTCCTGATACCAATTGTGGAAAACTAGAATGGGGGGTTGAATAGTTTTACGTCCTTTTAAAATTTATAAAAACAAGTTTGTTTTAAAAACTTCGATTCTAGTTTATGTGATCTCTATACTTGCACTATATGAACAATTATATGGTAACTAACTAACTAAGCTAATATAGTATAAGTAAATAATGAAAAGAGTTGGAGAGATCAAACCACAACACAAGGATTTATAGTGGTTCGGCTACAAGGCCACCTTCCTTGTTCCTACTCCACTCCCTGAGTCACCTACTCGAGAGTTTTCTTCACTATGTCAACAAACTCCCTTATGGCGGAGAAAACCTTACACACCAATTTACACACCACAACTACGTCACAACTTGATCACAACTTCTACACAACTTCTTAACACCTATCTACTTCACACCTATCTTCTTCACACCTTTCTTCTTCACACCTATCTTCTTCACTTCAATCTACTTCACACCTATCTTCTTCACAACTACACTACTTCACCACTAATCAACTTCTATTTCTTCTAAACTACTTATTACACACACAACACAACTTCACAAATATATATATATACACTATTCACAACTACTCTTCAATACTTCTTGAACTTAGTTGTAGAAGGAGTGTTCTTCTTTTGCACTTTGGATGAGGATGGATAAGAAGTGATTGAATCACTTGAAACAAGGATTAGTATACTAATGATCAAAGGGTTTTGGAGGATGTTTAGAGAGTTTGAGATCTGAAAATTTTGTGCAAAAGGTAGGGCAAAATTCCAGAATTAAGGTGGTATTTATAGGAGAAAAATTCTGACAATTTCTGACACAGGAGCCTGGCCGATCCCCTTAAATCATGGCCGCCCCCCTTAAAATTAAGGGGACCGCCCCTTATAATTAAGGGGGCCGCCCAGCTGTAACGGCCAGAAAACTTGTCTTTTAGTGGGGAAAGTTTATTTTGTGAAAAACTAACTGATCTTGGTTAAAAATTTGAAATCATATATTTAGTATGATTAAAACATTTTTCTTTATTACCAAAAGTGTTTTTCAAAAATATATAATATGTTTATATAATTAAATAAACTTTGTATTAGTTAATTAAATACCCCTTTGATCATGAGATGTATTAAGCACTTGTTTATCCATATCGTAAGTGATTAGGTTGGATATAATGATATAAACTAGCTTAATACTTGTTTACGTAGTAATCTTACGTTTGATTATTTTACATTTTGCGATCATCAAAACATAGAGATATCGAAAAATACAAATAACGTTTTCATACATTATTTATGTCAACATGTTGCTTAAGTCGCATGAAAGCTTCTTCCGCTTCCGCAGTCCAACGAAAGTCTCCCTTTTTGGTGCACTTCTTGAGTGTTTTAAAGAGAGAGAGTGACTTATCTGCTGACTTGGATAAAAATCTGTTCAACCCGACGAGTTTTCCATTTAGAGACTGAACTTCTTTCAGCGTGTACGGTGAAGGAAGTTGGATGACAGCCTCTGTTTTCTCTGGGCATGGCTTAATGCCATCCGGTTCTATCAAGTATCCCAGGAACAAGCCTTTTGTAGCGCCAAAAGTGTATTTCTTGGGATCCAGCTTCATATTGATCTTTCGTAGTATTCTGAATGTTTCTTCAATGTCGCGCACTACTTCATCTTCAGTATGGCTTTTTATGACGAGGTCATCAACGTACACTTCCAGGTTGCGGCCCACTTGCTTTTCAAATGCATTATCTACCAATCGCTGGTAGGTGGCGCCCGCATTCTTCAGGCCAAAAGGCATTTTTGTGTAGCAGTAGACCCCTTGGCTTGTGTAGAAGGCTATTTTTTCCTCGTCTTCTTCAGCCATTTAAAGGGGTATCCGCAAAGAGATTCCACCTTCCAGTCTATCTTTGGTAGTGGTAGCAGTCCTGTGGACATGCTTTGTTGAGATCAGTGAAATCAACACACATCCGCCAACTACGGTCGCTTTTTTTGACCATCACTGGATTGGAAAGCCAGTCACGGTAATATACTTCGCGCATGATACCTGCGTCTACCGGCTTGTGTACTTCCTCCAAAATGGCTTTTGCGCGCTCTGGAGCCTGGCCGCGCTTTTTCTGTCTTACTGGGGAATATCCTTGTCGGATTTGCAATTTGTGTTTTGAGATTGACCGTGGCACACCAGTCATGTGCTTTGGTTCCCGCGCAAAGACATCTAAGTTCTTTTGCAGGAGTGCGCATACCACGGTTCTGCCTTTGTTAGACAGCGATCCCCCTAGCGATACCTGTTGCTCTGGGTAGTCAGGATAAATTGCTACCTTTAAGTTTGGTATTTTTATTCCGCGCTATTCTGGGGTGTGTGTAGCTTCACATGTAACTGTGTTACATTCTCCAGGCGGCACAACGTTATTGTAGAGAGTGACAATGCCGCCTTCTACTGGGAATTTAAGCATCCCATGTGTTGTGGAGGGTACCGCGCGCATGGCTGATATGCCTGATCTTCCAATGATACCATTGTTTGGCGAAGGAGACTTGATCACCATGAAGTTCATCCATGCTGTTGTCGAGTGCTCCTTATTACCAACAACAACCGGCAGTCGCAACTGTCCCATGGGCTAGATCTTTTCTCCAATAAAGCCTGTTAATGATGTTGCTGCCGGGACTAACTGGTTCAGTATCTCTGGTCGAAATTTTTTGAAGCAATGCTGTTGGAACGTTGTAGCTCGAGGTTGTTTAGACCTCATAGGATCTAGGGCAAACAATAACAATGATAATAACAATATGCAGCGGAATAGAATGAATCAAAGTTATTGACAACAAGGTTTTTCCCAATCACCTCCAATATGTATTTGATCAGAATACAACGTATTACCTAAGTGTAATAGGGATCTAAGAACTCTCAGATCTTGGAGGAATACGAACAACTCTAACTAGTTCTAGGCATTTACAAGACATATGCCCTAGACACACACACACACTTTTCTAGTCGACTACATTGTGAAAGACATAATAAAACATACGACCTGTATCCTCTTTATATAATAGAGGATTAGGTTTACAAAGGATATATTCTAAATAATAAAAAGATCCGTAGTAATCTTTTTCTTGTTCTTGAAGTTTCATCCTTTGTCACATTAAGTCCCTCTTGTTTTCATTCTTTTATTTATTTTGTCACATCAAATCAAGAATCCCAACAATCTTCCCCTATTTGATGATGACAAAACAAACAAAGTCGTGTACGAACTTCCCTAGACGAAGTAGAAAAGTTGAGATGTAGACATCTCCCTGAATGAAACAAGTCTTGTCTTCCCCTTAAGCCATGCCATGCCACCACAATATTTCTTCCCCTTTTTGTTATCAACAAATAGAGAATGAATAAACCGTAGAAACTTCCCCTCGAGTGATGCATGTACATAAAATGATTCTTCAAATCTATAGGCTTTATATAATGATCAGTGATGAAGAAAACTGAGTATAACGAATTTGATGAAGAAGTTGAATTTTCCAAACTTGTGTCTTATGTCTTGTACTAACCACGTGACTCCAAACTTATATCCAAGACCAAATATATAAGTAGACCTCGATCCCTTGACAAAATCCTCATCTTCAATGAGACACTGAGCACAATAATGTAACTCCTTCAAGTGATAGTTAACTAGGTCTTCGTCCATCCTCCCCTTGACCTATGAAAACCAGATTTATCAAGCTGTTGTCACCACCTTTTAAAACAGACAAGTTATCTTCAAAGTGCTACACCCACTTTGAGATATGATAAGAACACAAACCTGTGAAACTCAACTACAACATCAAATAAATGATATTCAACCTTCTTCGTAATCAATTAATCCAATAAGAACTAGCCTTTGAAACCTTTAAGAACAAATAACCAAACTCCTTTTTGTGTGTGAACTTCCCCTGTATGTGTGTAAACCAATAGCCATATACTTCCCCTTACTACTCGTAAATCATGCTACTATATCGAACCAAATAATCACAGCAGTAGTACAAATAACACAGCAGCAGTTTGCACTATACAAGCAGCAGAGTAATACCCAACAGCAGTAGAGTGTAATACACAGCAGTAGTGTCGAGCAGCAGAGTAAATATGACAGCAGTAGAGTCATAAAGCTAGCAGTAGAGTAAACTTTGTAGCAGCAGAGTGAACAATAAGCGTAGCAGTAGAATCAGATAGCGAATAGCAATAGTATTAATAAACACAAATCTCATGACCATCTGATCATAAATTAACTGCAGCTCCACAATCAATATCAGTACGAGGTATAATAAATCAGCCATTCATAAACTTTGAACCATCAATAATTACGTACGAGGTAACAAACTGAATAGGAATCATTATGCATACCACGACAAGCCTCAATCATCATTCACTAACCGGCCCATGATCCATAATTATTGCTCATTAACTAATAAAGTTCCACCGACCCACGTTTGATCAAGAATTAAATTTGAAGACCAATTAATATCAGAACGTGGTAAATACATAATCCAATAAACGACAATCTTTTCAACACATCGTTATTATTCAATAAGCAGCCCCACGTGAATTAGAAGAATGATTATAATATAATACGAGATACCATCTTTTCACTAGCAGCAGATCTCTTACCAATCACGAATAGTACGAGATTAATTCTTAATAGAAAGCACGTGATGACATAAAAAGTTAATGAATAAATACAATTATTTTACCGTATTGCATCTGATCATTGATACGCTTAAAAACTGATCTGCTCTTTCTTCATAACAGAACTTCGACAATAAAAACCTTGAAGAAACCCTAGATATCACGAGCAACCAGCTCTGATACCACCTGTTGGAACGTTGTAGCTCGAGGTTGTTTAGACCTCATAGGATCTAGGGCAAACAATAACAATGATAATAACAATATGCAGCGGAATAGAATGAATCAAAGTTATTGACAACAAGGTTTTTCCCAATCACCTCCAATATGTATTTGATCAGAATACAACGTATTACCTAAGTGTAATAGGGATCTAAGAACTCTCAGATCTTGGAGGAATACGAACAACTCTAACTAGTTCTAGGCATTTACAAGACATATGCCCTAGACACACACACACACTTTTCTAGTCGACTACATTGTGAAAGACATAATAAAACATACGACCTGTATCCTCTTTATATAATAGAGGATTAGGTTTACAAAGGATATATTCTAAATAATAAAAAGATCCGTAGTAATCTTTTTCTTGTTCTTGAAGTTTCATCCTTTGTCACATTAAGTCCCTCTTGTTTTCATTCTTTTATTTATTTTGTCACATCAAATCAAGAATCCCAACAAATGCTCATACATTATGTCTACGGATGCCCCTCCATCAACATACATGTGGTGGATGTCATGACCCCCCGCATTTATCTCGATGGTGAGTGGTCCGCCACTGCGTTGTCCGCAGTCAGAGTGGGGAAAAAATTTCACTTCCAGCAGAAAATATTTGGCTGACTTTTTGCTTTACCTTTCGCTGCCATGATTGTATCATGTAGATAGTGTCAGCCTTATCTTTAGGTGCTTATTTCTTGCTGACAGTCTTCTGCCTGTCTTTCCCATCCTTGATGTTCTTAACCAAGTGGTCCAGTCTGCCTTCTTTTACCAACTTATCAATTAGTTGGCGCAGTTGGACACACTCATTGGTGGTGTGGCCCTTCTGTCCATGATACTCGCAGTACCCGTTTCCATGAGGCTGCCCTTCTGGGGTGCGCATTGGTGGGGTTTCGGGAAGTTTGCACCTTCTGTTGCGAATATCTCTCTTTGGGTCCTTGTTAATGGGGTATACTTGTCGTTCCCCCGTCCTCCTCCTTCGCTGCGGTAGTTCTTATTACGGTTGCTGCCTTGGTCGTTGCAACACCCCGAAAATTTGATAAGCAGCGGAATTCTAATCGGGGTCATTACAGTTTAGTACACAGTCATACTCATAGAAAACAATTCAAAAGATAGTCAATATTATTCCATGAAAACTCAAATATTCAGAGTTACAACATTTTTCCAAAATGTTAATTGTTTCGCAAAAGCAGTGATGAGTTTGTAATGAATGATATAATTATTGAAATGAAAGGGAGGTCTGGTGCCCTTTGCCAGCTCCGTGCCGCCATGCTTGCTAATTTCCTGAGATGAACATGCTTAAAAAGTCAACACAAAGGTTGAGTGAATCCATAGTAGTTTAAATAGTAATAGTGTGAACACAAGCCAAGCATTTGAAATAAAAAAGCCAAGATAGACAGGTCTTGACTAAACGGGTGAAATATTGCTCCTAAGCCTCACGAAACGCAAGCCTTAACATTGATTTGACATATCATAAAGATAATAACAATCACCTACACCACAGCGGATGTAAATGACAAGGGGCCCTCGGTGACAGGAAATGTGCCAAATTTCCATAATACCTCGAATATAGCACACCTCCTGCCAAGTGATCACCTTGACAGAGGTGGGCTGCCATTCCAATAGATCTATCAACTATATTCGTGCTCACTCGCAAGTGATTAAGGTTCGTGATATGAGGGACTTGTAGCACAGGTGTCAACTTAGGCAATATCAGGTGATAACAACATACAGAAAAATACTTGTGTTCGATTTATAGCATGTATCTCCCCACGGGGTTTAAAAACAATTAAAAATGTGGGACCATAAACTCACCTAAAAGGTGTGTAAATCACAACAGTGCTCAAAAGTGATGGTGTACTGCTACGACAAGCAATGAAATTCCTCCGACTTGCGACCTAAATAATACATTGTAATCGGTGTTTTAGATTCGTGTCGTAAATGACATGTGATATATCTCGTGTGCGGTGATATCCGTTCGGGTGTCTTAACATATTCCAAAATAACTTTACGTAGTTATTTGTAACGTGTTACGAATCGGTGTTGGATAAATATTAACTCGTTTGTGAAAATAATATTGTTTAAAAATATTTATAATTAAATATTTTTAGTAAAGTTATATATATTTTAAAGTTACCCAAAACATATACATATTTATATATAAAATCAATTTATACAAAAATAATTAATTATAAGATACCTTGTCATATTTAACCCTTAACTTTATTAAAGTTATACTTTTTACCCTTTGGTCAAAAATATTACATTTTAGTCCTTAGTATAACTTTTACACTTTTATTCCTTAAACTTTTGAAAAATACATTTTCTACCCTCAACTTCCATCAGAATTCGATATTGTCATAATTAGTTCGAAAGTTTGTGTTTTTGACGGTTTTAGTCCCTCAACGATAACTTTTGCAAAAATAGTCCTTGGTTAAGTTTTTGAAAAACTTTTTGTTACAACAAAAGTAGTAATTATATCTTGTAAAAATCCTTAGAAATAAGTTTTTACACGTCTCGCCATTTCTTAAATTTCCAACCGAAAATCACTTTTGAAAAACCAAACGGGCTCGTTAGCCTAGTTAAGGCCCAAAATGGGTGTAGTTTGTTTAAAAATAGTGTTCGACTAGGATTCAGTTTTGGTCTTGTTTTCGTGGTATAAAACCGTGTAAGGTTTGCATGTTTCGTTGGTTCGATTAAGTGTGAGTCAAAGAATTAGTGTGTCGAAGAAAATATATATATAGTACGCGTAAATATCAAATGGCGAGCCCTTTTCCTAAGGGTGTCGAGGTGTGTAGAAATAATGGTCACAAGTGTTATGATACTTTGTAAATAATGTGTGTCGTGTGAATGAGATATGCATGTTACAAGTAAATGTAGAAAATGAAAAGGGTGGTGATTAACTTACAACACCAACTAGGGTGGTGAGGATGTCGTGTGATGTGAGCAACGAGAACTAGCAAACGTGGTATCCCTTCGTTCAAATGATCCCTTACCCTCAAGAGTTACCCAACTCGTTTCAAACCCAAAACCTTGCTTGTATTCCTTGCATTCTTCGACTGTGACCAAGAGAGAATGGAGAGTGTTTGTGATTTGAGAAATTTCGAGTGTGTGAGTTTTGTGTACATTTAATGTAGGTTTATATAGGAGAGGCAAAGGTGGTTGTATGTTTGATCTTGAGAGACATGTCCCTAGGTTGTCAATCGAAGGTGGACAAATTTGTCCCTTGCTTGTGTGTTCTAGTCTTGTCGAGTTGGAGTAGGGGGAACAACAATGGTTTTCTTTGATTTGTTTAAGCTTAGCTTAGGTTGTGTAGGTTAATAAACAAATGAAGATTAGGCTCATGGGTAATAACATGTTGGAGGTAAAGAAGCATTTGACCCTTTGGTTCTTGGTCGATTATGGTTACGAGGTGTGTAATGTGAATGTCCAATGGTTTGACGGCTCCAATGGTGGCTCTTTGTCGCTAGGAACAAAGTCAATGGGAGGGTGATATGTTTGTGTCGAGTGATTAGGAGACCAAGCAAACAAGCATGTGTAAATTTCAAAATGCAAAAAGGAGTTGGTCTTTGCTTCGTATGGCATGCTACGCAAAAGAAGAAAACATAATAAGCCATGTGGGCTTGTGGTAATCTTGGCCCAAACGAATCAATCAAAAAAAGAAATATATGTGGGCTTGTGAGTGTGTTCGGCCAAAGTGAATCAAAGAAAAGAACCGTGTGGGCTTGTGGTTTGTGCTCGGCCCAAAATATGACGGGGTATCGGTGATTGATATAATCGTGACTCTAGTTTCGGTGTCGGTGTCGTTTCGTGAAAACCATAAATATATAAACGGTGTCGTCATACGTATATATATACATAGTGATAGTAAATTTGTAATAATTAATATATACATATCGTTATATATATATATATATATATATATATATATATATATATATATATATATATATATATATATATATATATATATTAATAATATCTCGGTGTCCAAATAGGGTGTCGGGTCGCAAGTGGGAGTTACCGGTGTTAACCTCATTGGGTGACATCCAAGAGTGACAATCGGGTGATATCGGGTGACAAAACAAAATCGGGTGTCAAACAAACGGTGATCAAAACAATCGGGTGTTCAAACAAACAGTGTCTCATATAAAAATTTCAAATTAGCCCGCAAAAATGGCTTGGTTTAGAATAGTGTCTATAATTAGCATTAATAAATGACCTGGGATTTTACGGTGTATTACAGTACACACCCGTTATATTGGATTCGTTCCGGAATCCAAAGTTGAATCGGTGCTCGGGGTTGTCTCGTCAAATAGTTGTGGGTATTTGGCACGCATTTGATCCTCGCGCTCCCATGTGTACTCGGGCCCTCTCTTAGAGTTCCACTTGACCTTAACAATGGGAATGCGACTATGCTTAAGTGTTTGACCTCCCTATCCATAATCTAAACGGGTTCCTCAATAAAATTCAACTTATCATCGATTCTGATTTCCTTCAATGGAATCACAAGTGTTTCATCCGATAAACACTTTTTTAAATTTGACACGTGGAAGGTGTTGTGTACTCTACTGAGTTCCTCAGGTAGTTCAAGTTTGTATGCCACGGGACCGATCCTTTCAATGATCTCGAAGGGTCCAACGTATCTTGGGTTTAGCTTTCCACGTTTTCCAAACCTAATCATCCCTTTCCAAGGTGATACCTTAAGCATGACCTTGTCTCCAACTTGAAACTCTATTGGTTTCCTTCGCACGTTTGCATAGCTCTTTTGCCGATCCCTAGCGGCTTGTAATCGTTGCCTAATCTTTACTATTTTCTCAGTGGTTTCAATAATCAACTCGGGACCTGAGAGTTGTACATCTCCAATCTCAGCCCAACAAACTGGTGATCTACACTTTCTTCCATAAAGTGCTTCAAACGGTGCAGCCTTAATGCTAGCGTGATAACTGTTGTTATATGAAAATTCTGCTAACGGTAGGTGTTTATCCCAGCCTTTTCCAAAATCAATCACACATGCCCTAAGCATGTCCTCTAGGGTTTGTATAGTCCTTTCACTTTGACCATCAGTCTGTGGATGGTAAGCTGTACTCATATCTAACTTAGTTCCCAAGGCTTTCTGTAAAGATCGCCAAATGTTAGATGTGAAACGGCTGTCTCGGTCGGGGATAATAGAAATAGGCACTTCATGCCGGGAAACTATCTCCTTAAGGTACAAACGTGCAAGAACATCTATATCATCAGTCTCTTTGATTGGCAAGAAGTGCGCTGACTTCGTGAGACGATCGACAATAACCCAAATAGTGTCCAACCCACTCGATGTCTTGAGTAATTTCATAATGAAGTCCATTGTAATCCTTTCCCATTTCCACATTGGTAGCTCGGGTTGAATCAAAAGACCGGATGGTTTTTGACGTTCAGACTTTACTCTTGAGCATGTCAAACACTTACCGACATACTCTGCAATGTCAGCTTTCATGTTTGGCCACCAATACAACTTCTTTAGATCATGATACATCTTGTCCGAACCAGGATGAATGGAATATTTAGACTTGTGAGACTCATGCATGATGAGGTCTCGTATTCCTCCATACAATGGGATCCAACTTCTGTCCTTGAAACACAGCCTTCCATCTGGTTTCTTGACAAATCCATTCGTGCTTTCTGGCATGCCGTAAATCTTCTCGTGCGGTCTATTCTCTTCTTTAATGGCCTCAGCCTGAACTTCAAGAATTTGAGACGGAAGTGGTGATCTAATTGTCATACCCAATGACCTAACTCTGAGGGGTCTAAGTCATTCCTTTCGACTCAAGGCATCTGCTACAACGTTTGCCTTCCCCGGGTGATAACGAATCTCAAAATCATAGTCACTTAGTAACTCTAGCCATCGACGCTGTCTCATGTTCAACTCCTTTTGATCTAAAATGTGCTAAAAACTCTTGTGATCTGTTAAAACCGTACACTTGGTTCCACATAGGTAGTGTCTCCAGATCTTAAGAGCGAATACCACCGCTCCTAATTCTAGATCATGAGTTGTGTAGTTCTCCTCGTGGGGTTTAAGTTGTCTAGAAGCGTAAGCGATTACTTTAAGTCTTTGCATCAATACGGCACCCAAACCTTGGATTGATGCGTCACAATATACCACGAAGTCCTCACTTCCTTCGGGTAGTGCTAATATCGGTGCTTCACAAAGCTTCTGCTTCAAGAACTGAAATGCCGATTCTTGCTCTTCTCCCCATTCAAACTTCTTCTTCTTCTGTGTTAACTCAGTCAAAGGTTTAGCAGTCCTTGAAAAACCTTCAATAAACCTTCGATAGTATCCGGCAAGACCTAAAAATTGGCGTATCTCGGTAGGACTCGTAGGTGACGCCCAATTTTTAACAACTTCGATCTTGGCGGGATCAACATGAATACCCTTACTGTCGATAACATGCCCAAGAAATTGTACTTTCTCAATCCAAAAATCACACTTGGAAAATTTGGCGTATGATAAGGCGAAAAATGAACCGTTTTTAGGGGGTCATTTAAGCTCAAATTCGAATTTATTTGATCAAATATTGCCCTAAATCGTTCCTTTTGTGATTTTAGGTACTTGGAGAGTGAATTCTGGAAAAGAAGCCATTTTGGACATTTTTGGAGCATAAAAGTGAAGAAAACGGCAAAGTCTCAATTTTCTATGCTGGGAACAGAAGGTGACGACGTCAAGAGTAATTTCCTGACGGCGTCAAACCTCAATAATAAAATCCGAGAGTTCATGAAGGCGTCAAGAGCATTTTGGTGACGGCATCAAGAGTAAAAGTGGTGACGGTCCAGTAAGTTCATGACGGCGTCAAGCTAGGCCGTCACGTGTACCTGAAGGCGTCACCAAGGCCATCACGTTTAAACTTGTCAAAACTTGCGCGCGGAGTAGCTGATATTGTTTTGGTCATAACTTTTGCATACGAACTCGGATTTAGGTGATTCAAAAGCCCACGCGAAGAGGACGAAGAGATCTACAATTTGGTGAAAAAATGGTCTTGACGGCGTCAAGAGAACGAGCTGACACCGTCAAGCCTTGCCGACAGAATACATGCCTATAAATATAACTTCATAACTTCACTTTTTGTAAGCCCAAAACCCTAAAGTCGATTCCTGGGTTTAGGTGGGTGTTTTTCCAGCAACTTAGAGGGTTTCAATTACTCCATAAACATCATATATTGGTTTGATGATTCTATCTCAGTTATGTTTTTCATTATTCTTGTTGATTGTCCTTTTTTGATTATGATTTGCTAATTCACCTTGTGTCTACTTATGATTATGTGAAACTTGTATATAATTGATTAGATCTCATTGATTTCTTATTGATGTTGTGTCTATCTCCATCAATTAAGGCGTGACAACTTCAATGGATCTAGTTGGTTTAGTTTATAATCCTTGTTTCCTATTGATTCTTGTTTTGATTGAATGATTTATATATTAGGCTTAAGAAAACTGGCAGATCTCCAAATGGTAACATGCTTGAACATCTTAAGAAACATGAACCGAGGCGTGCTAGGTCTTTATTGGTTGTATTTAATGCATGAGCCACTGTTTACAATCCCTATAGTTGTGCTGGGCATGGTGTAGGAGGAGATAAAAGCTCATAGAATTGGGGAGTTATGTATGCCACCCCATGAATGGTATTAAGGAATACAACCCGTCAATTAAAACAAGGTTACAATTCAATAGGTAGGATTGGATAGCTAGCAAGGAGTAACATATCATGGGTAGACATGCTTCACTTATCTTGTAAAACCTTAGTTTAGTTTTCTTGTTAATTAGTTTAATTAGTAGCTTTTGGGTTAGTTGATTAGCAACTAATTCCGCTCACTCTTCCAATACCCGAGATTTTTTACTTGCTTTTCATAAAATATAAAAACACAAAAAGAATCATCATTCACCTTTAGACCTAGTTAGATTAATTTCAATCCTAACGACACTATTCCTAGCTGAACGATCAATCCCCCGGTACTTGTCACTATACTATACTACAACGATCAGGTACACTGCCTGGTGGGGGTTGTAAGCTTCTCGAGATCCCTCGAGAGGTAAAGCCTGTTGCGATTCCCACGCATCAAGTTTTTGGCGCCGTTGCCGGGGAATAGTTATTGTTTAGGTTGAATTTGATTTTTATTAGGTCTACTCATTAGATTCCTTTTTAGTGAGATTTTTATTTTCTTTTTATTAGCTTTCTTGTAGTCTATCTTTTCTTTGTGCATTTGTTCGTAGAAACCTTTCCATTGATTCTTCCGTTCACCATTATGGAGAATGCGAATCCACCATACTACCGACAACGAAACCCATTCTACCATAATGACATCTTGATGTTCAAACAATATCGAGATGAACCCATATATGATGCATGGACTCGTTTTAAAAATTTACTCCGAATAGTCCCTCATCATAGTTTCGCTTTAGCATCCCTAACCCAAACCTTTTACTATCGTGTTAACCGATATGACCAGATGTGCATTGAGGATTTTGCCAATGAGGACTTTAGGGAATTAAATGCTGAAGAAGCATGGGATGCCATAGAAGATTGTGCCCAATATTATTATAGATTAGACAACCCGACAAACAACATAACAAATCATTTGACAACAAATTTGAAGGATCACGAAACAAGTTTGTTAGGGGATGAATATACTCATGTTGAGATACCTAGTTGGATGGCACCTAATATCATAGTACAAAACAAACATATAGGTAATCTAGGTACAATGGAGGATGAGGTGGATAATCCAAGCCCACAAAGTACCCGACAAGTCCTACCATCATTTGAGGCACATACACCGTCCGTGACTTACCCGGAAGAAGTAGATGAGACTATAGGAACCCCAATTGAGGTAGAACCCTTGGACCAAGCACCACTAGAGGATATAGGTTTGAACACTTGTAGTGATAACCTTACTCCTAGTTCTAGGGAATTTCCTATTGTTGATGAACCGGAACCTCAACCTTTACACAACTTCCCATCCTTAGATTTATTTCTAGGAGACAAAAGAGGAACCGACCCACCCATCAACCTATATTATCCGGGTAGTTTTAGGATGAAGGAAGCCATTCACTCACCCCCTTCACCTCACGTGGCATATTTCCACCCTAAGGGTGTGTATCACTACTTCCACCCACACTTAATCCTAAGTGTAGGGAAAACCTCCCCTATTTCCATTAAATAAGGGTAGAGTCAGGCTCGTGACTCGAACAAAAACAAGCGCTTCTTGGGAGGCAACCCATGTTTTTAATTGTTTGATGTTTTTATTTTATTTGTTTGTTTGTGTCATATATGCTTAATCATAGTTGTTTAATTTTCATGTTTCGAATAATTTGTGAAAATGCTTTATTTTGTTTTTTAACCTCGTCTTAATTGCATATAAAGGTATTTTACAAAAAGATAAGTGTAGGGAGATTTATATTTTGTTAAAAAGAGCTAAATTCGAACATGAAAACTTCACAATTCATGATTAGCATATATTCTATCTTGTTTGTGTGTCAATAATTGTGGATATGTTTTATGAGTTCCTATTTGTAATTCATTCCACAAGTATCCTATCCTTTTGTTGCTTTGTCTTGTTTCTATTTCTAAGTCTGAAATTACATCTAGTTGTGATTTTTGTTCGGTTTGATGCTTTGGTTTTTGTGTTTGTTGATTACAGGACAAGAAGATGATTTATATTTCTGGAGGGAAGCTTTCAACGCTCATCTTCTTGGAGGTAGATTTAACCATGTTGTCACGTTATCCACGGTGAACGAATCAGGGGAGTATTAGTTTCTTTCATTTTTATTTATTTTTACTTTTACATCTTTTATCTAGAACATTGGGGACAATGTTCGGTTTAAGTGTAGGGAGGGTATATTAGAAACTACTACTCCACTTGGTTTTTGTTTTGTTTAATAGTGAATGTGTAATAAAACTGAGGGAAATATTTGTTAGGGCAATTTTAGCACCAAATTTAAAATTTTTTGCAACATGTAGGAGTGAAACTTTAGTCTTAATAAGCGTCTCATGGATAGGAGTTGTATGACTAGCACAAAAACCATACCACTCAAAAATTTCCACCCCAAATATGTGAGGTTCGCCCTTAGATCTTTAGGAAAAAGCATTCATTGTTGGTGCTTATGAGTGTACCGGTAGTATTTAGATTCTAGAACTTGTGATAGCGATGCATCCCGAGACTGCTAGTGAGACTACATTCGTGTAGTTAGGATTTACTACATGATAAGAGGCATTAGGATAACCCTTGTTCTACACCTGTAATATAATTACATTGACTTCATAGGTCAAGTAATTCTCCCACACCTTTGCGTTGTACTCATTTTTAGTACACGATACCCCTAGTACACCCCTCCGAGCCTATCTTTTCATTTCTAACTTTAAGCATTTTACTTAAAGGAAGAATTTGTTTACAATATACCCCAAATGTGCAACCAAATCGCCTTAGCCTTCCTTGTATGCACTCATCTTTAGTGCGTTATTGTTAATTGTTTAAACCCTTTGTTAGTTGTCTAATTGATTACATGGTTGCTAAGTCAAGTCATATCTTGTACATATTGTTTTGGGATGATTGGGACTCATGGGTAAAGTACTATTGTAATGGACTAATGGGGATGATGTCAATTATTACCCCCATATGTGCGTTAATATTTAAAAGTACTCCAAGTGTTTTGATTATCTTGATTCGAGTCATTAGAATAGTTGATTGTAAAGTATATAAAAGCTCAAGTGTAGGGAGGAAATGAGCTCCCTTTGATGTATTGTTTTGGATGGTAGAGTAAGAGTGTATGCAAAAAAAAAAAAAAAAAAAAAAAAAAAAAAAAAAAAAAAAAAAAAAAAAAAAATCGAAAAAAAAAATAAGAAAAAAAATAGAAAAAGAAAAGAGAAAAACATACGGGCTACCATCCGTTTCTTTTATTTATGTTTAAGTCAAATAGTGTCTTGAAAATCCAAAAAGAGTTGTGGTTAGTTTAAGTTGAGTCGAGTCTTGGCTTAGCAACGCCTCATTGTACATGTAGTTAACTAAGACAATTGACTTGCCACCAGTAAAATATCCGTTTATCCAACAAAACCGTGTTTTCCATATCCCCTACACCTAACGTTATAACCCTTTAAAAGACCTCTTTGATAGTCTATCCTAGGTGCTTACGCCAAGTGGTGGAAGTTTGATCCTTTCCCAAGCCTATGGTAATCTATTTGCTATGACAGGTAGAGAGTGATATTTCTCCATTTCCAATTATGACATATAAATTTTCAACACCCGAGAGATGAGAGTATCCAAATACTTAATGTGAGGTGCTAGTGTATAATTTCCGTGCTTGTTTTGACTAAGGTGGAACGATCATTTGTTGTAATTACTTTTATATTAGTGTTAAATGACCCCTAACTTGTATTTTGATTGGTGGAAAAGCTCATTTGCTTGAGGACAAGCAAATCCCAAGTGTAGGGATATATGATAAGGCGAAAAATGAACCGTTTTTAGGGGGTCATTTAAGCTCGAATTCGAATTTATTTGATCAAATATTGCCCTAAATCGTTCCTTTTGTGATTTTAGGTACTTGGAGAGTGAATTCTGGAAAAGAAGCCATTTTGGACATTTTTGGAGCATAAAAGTGAAGAAAACGGCAAAGTCTCAATTTTCCATGCTGGGAACAGAAGGTGACGGCGTCAAGAGTAATTTCCTGACGGCGTCAAACCTCAATAATAAAATCCGAGAGTTCATGAAGGCGTCAAGAGCATTTTGGTGACGGCGTCAAGAGTAAAAGTGGTGACGGTCCAGTAAGTTCATGACGGCGTCAAGCTAGGCCGTCACGTGTACCTGAAGGCGTCACCAAGGCCGTCACGTGTAAACTTGTCAAAACTTGCGCGCGGAGTAGCTGATATTGTTTTGGTCATAACTTTTGCATACGAACTCGGATTTAGGTGATTCAAAAGCCCACGCGAAGAGGACGAAGAGATCTACAATTTGGTGAAAAAATGGTCTTGACGGCGTCAAGAGAACGAGCTGACGCCGTCAAGCCTTGCCGACAGAATACATGCCTATAAATATAACTTCATAACTTCACTTTTTGTAAGCCCAAAACCCTAAAGTCGATTCCTGGGTTTAGGTGGGTGTTTTTCCAGCAACTTAGAGGGTTTCAATTACTCCATAAACATCATATATTGGTTTGATAATTCTATCTCAATTATGTTTTTCATTATTCTTGTTGACTGTCCTTCTTTGATTATGATTTGCTAATTCACCTTGTATCTACTTATGATTATGTGAAACTTGTATATGATTGATTAGATCTCATTAATTTCTTATTGATGTTGTGTCTATCTCCATCAATTAAGGCGTGACAACTTCAATGGATCTAGTTGGTTTAGTTTATAATCCTTGTTTCCTATTGATTCTTGTTTTGATTGAATGATTTATATGTTAGGCTTAAGAAAACTGGCAGATCTCCAAATGGTAACATGCTTGAACGTCTTAAGAAACATGAACCGAGGCGTACTAGGTCTTTATTGGTTGTATTTAATGCATGAGCCACTGTTTACAATCCCTATAGTTGTGCTGGGCATGGTGTAGGAGGAGATAAAAGCTCATAGAATTGGGGAGTTATGTATGCCACCCCATGAATGGTATAGCCTGTTGCGATTCCTACGCATCAGCGTATAATTTCTCTTCTCTGAGCAGTGTTAGTATAGCCTTTAAGTGTTCTGCGTGCTCTTCCTTACTACTTGAATAAATAAGGATATCATCGATGAATACAATCACAAACTTATCCAAATAGGGTTTGCACACTCGGTTCATTAAGTCCATAAATACAACGGGTGCATTTGTTAGACCTAATGGCACTACTTGAAATTCGTAGTGACCGTATCTTGTCCTGAAAGCCGTCTTAGGGATGTCTTCTTCCCTAACTCTCAGTTGGTGATAACCCGATCTCAAATCAATCTTCGAGTAGACACTCAATCCTTGCTGTTGATCAAACAAATCGTCAATCCTTGGCAACGGACATCGATTCTTAATCGTAAGTTTGTTCAACTCACGATAATCGAAACACATACTGAAGGTTCCATCCTTCTTCTTTACAAACAACACCGGGGCTCCCCACGGTGATGAACTTGGGCGAATAAATCCTTTATCCGACAATTCCTGCAATTGCCCAGATAACTCCTTCATTTTCGACGGTGCTAGCCTATAGGGTGCTCGTGCTACGGGTGCCGCTCCTGGCATAAAGTCAATTTGAAATTCCACTTGACGAGTCGGTGGAAGGCCAGGCAAGTCCTCAGGGAAAACTTCTGGAAAGTTCCCGACTACTGGCAAATCCTCGAGTCGCTTCTCTTCCGACTGCTTCTCGGTGACTTGAGCCAAAAAGACTTGACATCCTCGTTCGATGTACTTCACAACTTTGACGCAAGAAACGATGCTCAGACGTGTCTTACTTCGCTCTCCGCGAACAATCAGGGTTTCGTCATTCAAAGGGATGTGAATGACCTTTTCGTCACAAATGATCTTAGCGCGGTTCTCGGATAACCAATCCATTCCTACAACGACGTCGAAACTGCCAAGTCTAATAGGCATAAGGTCAATGACAAATGGGGTGTCTAGTAGTCGTAGGGTGCAACCTCGGAGTATAGTGTTAGTACTTACTAGCTTTCCATCGGCTAGTTCAATCTCATACGTGGTGTCTAGTTTGGTCGGTGTAATATTAAGTAGGGGTGCAAGGGAAATAGATACGAAACTTTGGTCGGCTCCGGAATCAAATAAAACTTTAACGAGGCGGTTGTTTAGAAAGAACGTACCCGTGACTACGTTCGGATCTTGCTGGACATTTTCGTCTCCCAGCACGTATGCTCTCCCACGTGCATTATTATCCTTATTTGGGCACTGACGCCTGTAGTGTCCTTTCTCTCCACAAGCATGGCATACCACAGCCACGGGTTGCAAGGTAGCTCCTGTAGCCTTGCAATCTTGTGTCTTATGTCCAGTCCTTGAACATTTCCCACACTTAGCATAGCAGGGTCTAGTGTGATGTATCTTACACTTGTCACAGAATGGAAGAGGTCCAGCATACCTAGCATCCTTAACTGGTGCGGCGACATAAGCTCTGACAGCTTCCTGTCGTCGGTTCGGTTGGTTGCGGTGGGTGTTTCTGTCATGGCGATAATTACGGTTGGGGTTACGGTTGTTGTTGTTGTTGTTGTTGCTGTTGCTGTTGTTGTTGTTGTTGTTGTTGTTGTTGTTGTTGTTGTTGTTGTTGTTGTTATTGTTTGTCCTTCGATCATCAAACTTCCTTTTGTGATCGTTGTTCCCCTGAGCAGAGTTATGCTTAATCTCCCGGTCTAGCAGTCTTTGGGCAATAGTCATTGCTTCATCCAAAGATTGAGGCTTAGACGAGGTGACGTTTCCCTCAATGCTCCTGGGTAATCCCTCAACGTACCTTTCCAACAACTTTTCTAAATCGGGAACCTTTGAAGGGAAAAGTGTGGCAAGCTCCTGAAATCTCCTATCATAAACCCTGAGATCATTTCCTTTCACAACCAACGTGTGAAACTCATCTTCTAACTTCTTGATCTCGCCTCTAGGGTAGAACTTCTTCAACATCTTCTCCTTAAAGTCAGCCCAGGTGATCTGATAGGCCTCTTCTACACCTATCTTCTGAGCAGTTGCATTCCACCAAGACAACGCGTCTTCCAACAATGTTCCAGTAGCAAATGAGACTCTGCTTTCAGTGGCACAACCGCTCCTCACAAACACAGTCTCAGTTCGCTCAAACCATCGAGCGAGCTCTGTCACTCCTTCAGTCCCTTTGAAGTGAGATGGTTTACAAGCTATGAAGTCCTTATAGGTGCACTTTCGAGTCGTAGCGGACTCGCTCTCAGCAGTGGCTCGGTTATTTCTACTGGTTCGTGCCATTGCAGCAGCCTGCTCTTCCAAAGCTGCAGCAATACTGTCGGCAACCAACTTTCTGATAGCAGCCTGGGTCATAGCGGGTGACGAGGTAGCAGTAGCGGTTTTCCTTGGGGCCATAACTCTATAAAATCGCAAGTGCATAAGTACAAATCCCAAACATCAATAACAAGAGAAATAATGTAGCCAAACTCATAATAGTCGAGATCATCGCAAAGTACATATCACAACCACACCATAAATACATACATCAACATAAACCATATCATTCATAAATAAACATCACGACATGTAACAACACACATGGAAATTATAATGAATCTCAAAATGGGAGCATAATAAAAGATCAGACAACTAGAACATCATAAATCAATATCAATACAGTACAATCATAACCAACATAAAGTTTTAATAATTTTGAATTCATTGTTACAAAACAATAAGATACAACATTATTAATGCCACAGGCGGAAAGTTAAGATGTCTCTGTAAGTAATGACATGTCCTAGATCTATGAAGGTCCAGGTGCGCCTCCTGATCTCCTCTCCAGCTCTCTGATGATCCTGATCATCTCTAACATCTCCAAATCCCTGGATCTCTCACAGGCCTGAATCTCCTCAATAGTGGCTGAAAGTGTGTGGATGGTAGAACTAGATGCAACTAACTCCTGTGTCTGATGCTCCAGCATCTCCTGTGTGATGGCCGCAATCGCTCTCAAATCCTCTATCTCATGCCTCTGAACATCTAGTCGATGACCAAACTCAATGATGGTAGCCTGTTGATTCGTGGTAAAACACAATATCAATATTATAGTATAGTAGTAAGCTCAAGAAATCCGCAAAGAAATACGGATAATCCGAGGTCGTATTCCGTGTGAAGGGTGAATGGAATTCCGAATTTCCGATTCGGAAAACGTGTCGTGAAAAGTGGTAAAAAGTGATTTTAAAGAGATTACACTAATGAAATAGTAAATAAAGCACAAATAAACAATTAAGCACGTAATTCAACTAAACAAACCAAAAACGTAACGTAGAATTGAAAACCGAAAATTAAAACGTAAAATAAACGCTAACGCGCAAAATAAAACGCGACTTTTAAGCTACGCGACTCCTACGGACTTGAAAATAATTTCTAAAAATTAAAAATGATAAAAGAAAATTTTGAGAAAAAGAAAAATATTTTTTTTGACTTTTTATGAATTTATTATGAATTAAAAACTATTTTAAGTAATTAAAAATTAAAAGAAATTGAAAATAAAGTGAGAAAAATAAAAATTAAATTTTGAAAATTATAAAATAACTAAAAAGAAATTTTAAAATTAAAAACTAATTTTTTTGGGCTTTTTATGTATTTTTTAGAAATTAAAAACAATTAAATCTAATTAAAAATTATTAAAAATTCAAAAGAAATTCAAATTAAATGAGAAAAATACAAAATAAATTTCTAAAAATCTAAAATAACTAAAAATAATTTTCTAATATTTTTTTGGATTTTTCTGATTTTTTTTTGGAATTTTTGGTAATTAAAAAGTATTTAAAAATGATTAAAAAGGAAAATAAAATAGGAAAAATAGCAAATAAGCTTGGAAAAATCTGAAAATTTCAGGAAAATTCTAAAATATTATTTAAAAACTAGGAAAAATAAAAAAAATTTGAAAAATCTACTGTGGAACTGCTGAATGGCTTACAAACTGCTTTTAGAAGTGCTTATTTGATAAGCACTTTGACCAAGTTTGACCTAAGACTTAGATTAACTGAAATTTGAACTTATTTAAGCTTTATGAAACAATCTCAGAACTAAATAAACTCAGAAACACAAGTGTAGGCGAAACAAGGTCAAATAAGCACAAGTGAAATAAGCAATAAGTGAAACAGAATAAGCAAAAGTACCAAATCAGAGGAAATATCAACTAAAGACACAAAGCAACTCAAATGAGCAACAAATCTCAGATATTGAACACCAAATCTCACTAGCAGGCCTGTATGGCGAATTCAGAAACTTGTTCTACCCTATCAACTTTAAAGGCTGAATAAGCAGTTAAGAAAAGTTGAGTTGCAGAAGCTTATGGGTGCAATCTATTACCAAACCAACTGAGTCCTAATAAAACCAAAAATATCTAAATTCCAAACTCAATCGGACCCTTAATTCTACCCTAGTTCAGCTGGTATTGAACCTGTAGGCAGCTGAATTTTGACTTTTGTTCTCGCCTAATGTTTGACTAAAGGTAATTTCAACTGATTAAATCTTAACCTAAATGATATGTAAAGCTAGTGCAAAGTTAAATAATCCTAGATGTAACTGTTCTCTACCTAAATGCAATAACAAATTACACTAATATGCAATTAGAATGTGATTACGAAGCAGATTTGACTTTTAAACTATGAATACAAATTTTATGGGTTAAAACCTTTTAATGAAACCTAAGTGAGCTATTGATGCAGAAGATAACACTGGAAAACAATTAATCCACAGTTGACTCTCCTAATCCAAACACTTTATAATGGTGACTGATAAGATATTATAGAAGACTAATGAGTGCACACACCAAACAAAATAACCAATACTCTGAGTAAGATACAAACGCCCCTAACTGCCTTAGTCACAATCTTCAAAACAACACCACAACTGTTAAGCACACCCTAAACCAATTCTAATCAACTTAATCTACTCCAAACCTATAAGTGAACCAGAGAAGCAGACTTAAAATGATAAACTAGCACCACACAGATCCAAATAGTAACAACAAATGGTATACCAAACTCAGTTACAACTTAGATTAATGAAACAGTAAGTACCACAACAAACAACAAGTCACTTACAAATACTAAGACAAATGCAAACACATATAAGCTAACAAGTAACTACGAAAAAAAAACTATTCAAAGACAATATAAACTGAAATGAACAATAGCTAAGTACTGAAAACAGATTTTATACTAGTAATGCAAAAATATGAGTGAAATTTAAACAACTAACTTACAAATCCACCTCAGCCAAACAGAGGTGGTCTCCCACACAGCCTGTCTTTTGACAGGCCAATAAGCATCCAATTGGCTGTCTTAACTCCTCAGAATAAGCTGAGCTTATTTGCAATAAGCTGATGTTGATTATATATATATATATATTTTTTTTTTTTTTTTTTTTAATTATATAAGATAAGCAGAAATAATTTGTAATGATAAACAAACTAAACTAAATAGAAGCAATTTAAATGAAATTGAAATTAAGAGACAATTAATTGAAAGTAAAATTTTATTAAAATAAAAAGTTTAGTACAATACTGGAAAGAAATAAATGAAAAATACAAAGCTTAATTTCAAAAACCTACTACTCTCTAATCTCTGATGTGAGGGGGGTATATATAGCTGCTGAGGAGAGGTGAGGCTTGGAGTCCAGGCTGGCTATCCGCGTCATTTGTGTTTGTTTGAGCTCATCTTAGCCGTGTGATTGTGTCCAGATGCTTCCAATGATTAAGAGCCCTTGATTGATTGATTGATGTGATGCCTATCCTCCGTGTCTTTCTCCATTGGTCCACGCGTCACAAACTGACCTCCTGACATTCCCCTGACACGTGACTTCTCTTCTAGAAGGCTAATCATGGGGTAATTATTACCTACGTGAGGTAATTGGGCGTGTGGTTGTTTTTAGGGTTCTACAAACAGTAAATAATCTGGGTTGTGGGAATTGGGGGTAATTTTGGGGCGTTTGTGTTTTTATTTAATTTTGTTGGTTTGACCGGGTTGAAATGAGTTGACCGGATAATGGGTGTGGTGGACTGGGTAAAGGCTTAAGGAAATGGGCTTGTTAATTTTGGGCTTATGGGTGGATTGGTTTGGGTAAATTGTTGGATTTGAAATGGGTAGATACTTTAGGTCCGGTTAGCTTAAGACTAGTATATTTTAACAATGGACCAAAAGTGTAAAAATCTAAAAATCAGGGACTATTTCTGTATTTCTCCAAAAATAACTTCCAAGGGTTATTGTTGATCATTTTGAAAACTTGGAGGACCACTTGTTGATTTTTCCTTTCATTATCTTTGAGGGACCATTTTAGTAAATATCTGAAACTGCAGGGACTAAAATCGCCAATTCTTCAAATTTTGACCAAGGATCAAATATGTAACTTTGACGAATCTCTGAGGTTGACTTTGACTTTTTAAGCTTGGACTTTGACCATTTGACTTCCCCGGCTCCGGCTTTTGACACTTTCCATTCTCGTGCTCGTTTTTGTCGGTTTTGTTGTGTTTTCGTCCATTTTTCTCATATCCGTACCTGCACATACACAAATACAAAAACATGCATTCTCTTGGCATTTTTGGTTAGTATTTGGTATTTTTGGTCTGAAATAAGGTCTAAAAAGGATGAGTGAATAAGCACTCATCAAAATCCCCCAGACTAAGGTATTGCCGTGCCCTCACGCAATGTCATCACCTCACGCTTAAAAGATAAATAATTTTCAAAACCTCTCTTTACTGACGTTGCAAAGTAGCAATGATGTTCAAGAGAGATAGTAAAATCATTTATCTTTAAAAACGCTCCGTTTTCCGATTTTCATGAATAACAACTACTACTACTATATTTTTGTACTTTTCATTTTTATATAAGTGACGGTTTGCCTTGACTTTCATTATCAATTCTTATCTGTTGATAACTTTCAGGGTCTACGAGTAGAAACACTTCTCACAGAGAAGAGACCATACGGATAAAAATCGTCATCCTTGATTTTTCACAAGCTCCCAAACTAAGCGTAAAATCGAAATCATTGTTTATCAGAAGTTAGATGCTAACACTGCCCACAAAAGTTACTTGTGTATTACCTCTTGTCCCCAGGTCCTAAGTTTTGTATCTAAGGATTTTAATTTGTGAGAAATGAATTGCTTCATATTTTCTCGTTTCGATATTTGTTAGTCCGATAAGAGCACAAAATTTGAACGCTAAGTAGTTTCCAAACTTTCCCTCGAAAATCCCTGCATACAGAAATCGGGTCCACATGAAGGTCTCTGATTTAACACGATTTGTGGAGGCTCCCTTTTTATTTACGACCGAGACATACCATGTTTGATACCCGAAACGGAAGCTTTTTATTAGGGAAACCCCCGGAGTCGAAGCTTGGCATTTTTGCATAATCATAAGCACTTTAATAATACTTTTGTCCTTAGTCCTTTATTTCTTTTACAGTCAACGGTTTATGAGCCGCCAAGATGTAAGAGCTTTATTATGACTTTGGATTTCTATCCGCTGCTTTTTTGTAGCTTTGGATTCCTCTGCCTTTTTATTTTGGCTTTGGACTATTATTATTGATATTCATAACTATATGCCAAACCCCAAGTCCTACGGCCTTTACTAAGATCACAACATCGGCTGCGAACCGGCAAGATGCAATAGTCTATTTCACCGTAACACTGGCAGTACCTCAATGTGTACCAAACCCCCATATGCAGAGATTTTGTTGGGAACGAGAAAAAACTAAGTATTGCCCAAACCGTATACCCTTAATTAATCCTAGACATCTATTTATATATTGGTGACGTTGCTGATGGGAACAAGGAGGCCACAAGTACCCCTCGTGGGTTTTTTAAATCCCAGTTATGCGATCCGTGTATAGCACGAAACTTCTAAATAAACTCTATCATTCCTCGATCTCCGCAAATTTAAAATCCCAAATAATGAGATCCGCGGATGCTTAGCCATAATCTTTTGATTATATTGGTTAAGGGAGACGAGCTAGGGCTCAACACGCCCGGTCAAGTCGGAACATTTATTTCTACTCTCGCCGGTAGGAAAGTCAAAACAAGGTGTCAAAACTTATTATTCATATCATATATCTTTTTTTTTTTTTTTTTTTTTTTTTTTTTTTTTTTTTGTGCATAATAAAGCGGTGACAAAAATTAACATTTTTTTGTGGAAAACGGAGTTGCGTAAGTTAACAGCTCAGACGATGGTACAGGTCAAATCGAATCGAAGATTCACCCCCCCCCCCCCCAGACTAAAGTGAAACATTGTCCTCAATGTTTTAAGGAACGGGTAATCCTACGTAAAATCTAAGGCCGTTTATTAAGTATGCCAAGAGATAAACGTTAGTCGATAAGATTTTGGATATGGTGAATTTCCGAAAGAGCAGCGAAGGATGAGACTCGAGTGGAGAGAACGACAAACCACGAGCACGAGAGTCCTCAAACTTCGGGGAAATTCCTGAACATTCATAAACAACAACCACGAAAACACGAGTTTGGAAAGGGTCGCCCCCCTCACGTCACGTTATTAAAGAAAATAGAAAATAGAGAAAATGAAAATGGATAAGCATGGGGTGCCTCCCACGAAGCGCTTGTTTTTGTTCACCGAGTCACATGAGCTTGACTCGATCCCCGAATTAATTCGTCCTTGGGGAGAGCATATGGAAAATAATCTCTCTCGGGCTTTCATTCAAAATATTTTGAAAAACATATGATTCGTTTGAAAGTTTTATCCCGAAGAGACAACCGTTGGTATTTTAATAGTGAAGACTTTTAAAAACGATACCCGGGTCAAAAACAACATCCTCACTTCCCACGGAGTGAAGGATGAGAGAAACCACACCATATGTGACAAACGTTAAGAAGGTCATGATAACCATCTTGAAAAACTCATCATTATCAAAAGAAGAATTCATAATTATGGAATTATGAATCTTATCATTCAAGCTCATTTTAAAAACTTTCCCGGGTGGGAGGGATGGGATAAAATTTTCATTAAAACTCTCATGTTTAAGAAAACCACCCGGATCATGATCAATTCCAAGATCAAAATTGAAACTTTCATATTCTGGATTAGAAAAATTTCCAAACTTATCGAAACAAAACGAATCATACTCCGGAAGAGAGATAAAAGCATGAGAAGTGGTACTGCCACGACTCGTCTCTTCCGAGTGATCGATATCAAAGTTAAAAACTTCATAAGTCGGATAGGAAAAATCAGGACGATAAGTGGGATTGCCACTTATCTCCTCAGTCGTGTCAAACGAAAAACTCTCAAAGTCGGGTAAAAATTCCTCGAGCTCGGGCTCCAGAGGATCGTCAATTATAAGCTCAATCTTCGTCTTAACTTTATCCGGAGGGATTGACGGTTCGTCGTTCAACAAATTGTTAAGAAAAATAGTATCTCCCTCCGAATCAAAGTAAGATTCATCAATCTCAGAAAACGGAATCGTATCAATAGCAAGAAATTCATCGACCTCTCCCCAAAAAGAATCATGTTCCTTAGTCAGAGGAAATGACGGGGAAGAGTCGGAAACGAACGTTTTCATAAAATCGTCAAAGGAGTAATCACAAGCATCAATGCTGTTGACGGAATACTTCTTTGATTTCGAAGCATCGGCTTTGAAAATCATTATGTCATCGTCGTGTCGTAAAGTTAGAGTATCCTCAAAATGATCGACTAGGGCTTTTGCGGTTCGTAAAAACGGTCGCCCTAGTATAAGAGGAACTCTCGGATCGGGTTCAAAATTAACAACGACAAAGTCGGCCGGAAAAGTACACGAGTTCACTTGAACAAAAACATCTTCGGCAATTCCGACCGGATGAGTAATCGAACGATTAGCAAGCTCTAAAGTCATTCGGGTCGGTTTAAGTTCTCCCATTCCAAGTTGTTTATAGATTGACAAAGGCATAAGGTTAATGCTTGCACCTGAATCGGCCAGGGCATTGCAAACCTCTTGATCTTTCAACGAACAAGGAATAAGAAACTTTCCTGAATCGCCAAGCTTCTCGGGAAGCTTCTTGAGAAGAATCGCGGAACATTGAGCATTTATCGGTGTTTTGGCTAATTCGAGCAATTTCTCTTTATTACTTATTAGATTTTTAAACGTTGAGGCAAATTTCGGCATGTAAACAAGAGCATCCATGAAACTGATATCAAAGTGCAACTTTTGAAAAATATCGAGAAACTTTTCCATTTGTTTTTTAGATTTTGCACGGAGCTCTTCATCGTTAAATCGTGACGGATATGGCAATTTAGACTTGTATTTCACATTATTCTCAGAAACGACTCTTTCTTTATCTTTTGACGTTTGGACAACCGGAGGTTGGACGTTTTCGGAACCTCCGTTATTAGTAGGAGGAACCGGGTCCTTTGTCGCCTCGGTCTCACAGTCCACTACCTTAGGCGGAGACGAAGAAGAAGAAGAGGTAGTCGGCACTGTGGGTTCATATAAAGCACCACTGCGAGTCGTGATCGCCTTGATCTCGCCCCTCGGGTTAGCGATCGTGTTGCTTGGAAGAGTACCCGAACCCGAGGGTCGATCATTTAAAGACTTCTTCAATTCGGCCATTTGATTGATTAACATTTTATTCATTTCCTCTTGACTTTTCATAAATTGCTTGAGTAATTCATCCGAAGAAGACTGATTCACAACTGGATTTTGAAAATTTTGAGCACGATTGTTGTTATTGAAACCTTGATTCTGAAAATTCTGATTTCCATGATTATAATTCCCATGATTAGCATTTCCTTGAAAATTCCCTTGATTCGGGCCTTGATTATAATTTCCCCGATTTTGATTTTGAAAATCATGATTTTGATTCTGAAAACCATTGTTCATCCGATTTTGATTAGCATTGTGATTGAATTGATGATTTCGGTTTTGCACATTTTGATTAACTTGATTGACTTGATTAACTTGAGACGGTTGATTAAAACCGGGTGGTCCAACAAAATGGTTCGAACGGTAGCTAAGAAGATTTCGGTCACCCTGTGGTTGGTATTCGTTACCGCCCATATTGTAGGTTCCCGAAGCAGCATACGCATTCTCGTGAGTGAAGCCACCGGTGGCTGTGCACTCAAAATACGAATGAGGACCACCACAAGTCTCACAAACATTGTTCACCATATTGACTTGATGGTTCTTGACTTGATTTTGATTTTGAGACGTCTGGTGCATTCTTAAAACAGCAGTCGACAAATCATCGAGTTTCTTAGTAATTGCGGCTATTTCAGAATTAGACGTAGAAGAATTGTGAGCAACGGTTGTTCTCGATTCATTCCTCTCGGCAGAGGAATCCCAGTAATTGTAATGAGCTGTCATATTCTCAATAAGTTCGTAGCAATCTTCAGGACGTCGTTTCATAAAAGTTCCACCCGCAGCTGCATTGATCGTGTCCCGATGTCGTAAAGTCAAACCATTGTAAAACGTATCAATTATCGTAACAAGAAGCATGTTATGGTTTGGACACCGATCAATAGCAAGCTTATAACGTTCCCAAGCTTCGAATAAAGATTCGTCGGGAAGCTGACGGAAATTGCTAATATCGTTTCGAAGTTTCGTCACCATTGATGGTGGAAAATATTTCGCCAAGAACTTAGATACCATCTCTTCGAAGGTATGAATCGAGTTCTTGGGAAGACGATCAAACCACGCGGTGGCATGATGTGTAAGAGAATAGGGGAAGAGAGAAAGACGAAGGGCGTCATCGGAGACCCCATGTTGTTTCATACTTTGGGTGACGGTTAAAAATTTGTCGAGATGCTTGTTAGCATCGTCACCCGGTAAACCGTGAAATTGGCACGAATTCTGGACTTGTTGAATCATATGGTGCTTAAGTCCAAAATCCGTAGCCTCAATATTGAGAGGGGCAATCGGACCGCCTCTACCGTGCATTGTCGGTTGACACAGCTCCTCCATCGTTCGGAGATCGGGAGCTGGTGCATTTTGAACAACACCCACCGGAGGGTGTTGATTGTTGTGGTTGTTTTGTTCCATTTCCGTGATGTTGGGGAAACGAACTTTGTGTGTGTGACGTATCAAACTCTCGGGGTTCGATAATGGAGAAATAAGACGTTTAGAAGATGATCTGGTGTTCATACACCACAAAAACTCAAATTTTGAAAAATAAAAGGAAAATCAAATTTGAAAAGGAAAATCTTTTTGTATTTTTGTTTTTATAAAGTAAAACTTAAACTTTTGTTTTTTTCTTTTTCAAACGTTATGTTAATCGTAAACCGTTTCCCTTAATCTACTCGCGACGGAACGGGAGAGAAGAATGGATCTCTCTTCAGCTTGCAATTTAATGTCAAAGCTTCCGTATTTTCCGCTTATTCGGTCGTAGAATTAAAGTAATCCGACTCGCAATTAATTTCACGCGTAGTTATATTGAGAAACTTTTTTGGTTTACAACGCCCTTTCTTTCGATCGGAACGAGGCTGTAACTTTATTATTTTTTTTGGTATTTTTGTGAAAACACTTTAGGAAAAGTGTTTTTGATTTTTCGATATTTATATAATATATACAAAATAGAGGAAGGCTTATCAAAACACAATTTTTCAAAAACGAAATTTCAAAAATTCACTTCAACCTTCCCCGGCAGCGGCGCCAAAATTGATTCGTGGTAAAACACAATATCAATATTATAGTATAGTAGTAAGCTCAAGAAATCCGCAAAGAAATACGGATAATCCGAGGTCGTATTCCGTGTGAAGGGTGAATGGAATTCCGAATTTCCGATTCGGAAAACGTGTCGTGAAAAGTGGTAAAAAGTGATTTTAAAGAGATTACACTAATGAAATAGTAAATAAAGCACAAATAAACAATTAAGCACGTAATTCAACTAAACAAACCAAAAACGTAACGTAGAATTGAAAACCGAAAATTAAAACGTAAAATAAACGCTAACGCGCAAAATAAAACGCGACTTTTAAGCTACGCGACTCCTACGGACTTGAAAATAATTTCTAAAAATTAAAAATGATAAAAGAAAATTTTGAGAAAAAGAAAAATATTTTTTTTGACTTTTTATGAATTTATTATGAATTAAAAACTATTTTAAGTAATTAAAAATTAAAAGAAATTGAAAATAAAGTGAGAAAAATAAAAATTAAATTTTGAAAATTATAAAATAACTAAAAAGAAATTTTAAAATTAAAAACTAATTTTTTTGGGCTTTTTATGTATTTTTTAGAAATTAAAAACAATTAAATCTAATTAAAAATTATTAAAAATTCAAAAGAAATTCAAATTAAATGAGAAAAATACAAAATAAATTTCTAAAAATCTAAAATAACTAAAAATAATTTTCTAATATTTTTTTGGATTTTTCTGATTTTTTTTTGGAATTTTTGGTAATTAAAAAGTATTTAAAAATGATTAAAAAGGAAAATAAAATAGGAAAAATAGCAAATAAGCTTGGAAAAATCTGAAAATTTCAGGAAAATTCTAAAATATTATTTAAAAACTAGGAAAAATAAAAAAAATTTGAAAAATCTACTGTGGAACTGCTGAATGGCTTACAAACTGCTTTTAGAAGTGCTTATTTGATAAGCACTTTGACCAAGTTTGACCTAAGACTTAGATTAACTGAAATTTGAACTTATTTAAGCTTTATGAAACAATCTCAGAACTAAATAAACTCAGAAACACAAGTGTAGGCGAAACAAGGTCAAATAAGCACAAGTGAAATAAGCAATAAGTGAAACAGAATAAGCAAAAGTACCAAATCAGAGGAAATATCAACTAAAGACACAAAGCAACTCAAATGAGCAACAAATCTCAGATATTGAACACCAAATCTCACTAGCAGGCCTGTATGGCGAATTCAGAAACTTGTTCTACCCTATCAACTTTAAAGGCTGAATAAGCAGTTAAGAAAAGTTGAGTTGCAGAAGCTTATGGGTGCAATCTATTACCAAACCAACTGAGTCCTAATAAAACCAAAAATATCTAAATTCCAAACTCAATCGGACCCTTAATTCTACCCTAGTTCAGCTGGTATTGAACCTGTAGGCAGCTGAATTTTGACTTTTGTTCTCGCCTAATGTTTGACTAAAGGTAATTTCAACTGATTAAATCTTAACCTAAATGATATGTAAAGCTAGTGCAAAGTTAAATAATCCTAGATGTAACTGTTCTCTACCTAAATGCAATAACAAATTACACTAATATGCAATTAGAATGTGATTACGAAGCAGATTTGACTTTTAAACTATGAATACAAATTTTATGGGTTAAAACCTTTTAATGAAACCTAAGTGAGCTATTGATGCAGAAGATAACACTGGAAAACAATTAATCCACAGTTGACTCTCCTAATCCAAACACTTTATAATGGTGACTGATAAGATATTATAGAAGACTAATGAGTGCACACACCAAACAAAATAACCAATACTCTGAGTAAGATACAAACGCCCCTAACTGCCTTAGTCACAATCTTCAAAACAACACCACAACTGTTAAGCACACCCTAAACCAATTCTAATCAACTTAATCTACTCCAAACCTATAAGTGAACCAGAGAAGCAGACTTAAAATGATAAACTAGCACCACACAGATCCAAATAGTAACAACAAATGGTATACCAAACTCAGTTACAACTTAGATTAATGAAACAGTAAGTACCACAACAAACAACAAGTCACTTACAAATACTAAGACAAATGCAAACACATATAAGCTAACAAGTAACTACGAAAAAAAAACTATTCAAAGACAATATAAACTGAAATGAACAATAGCTAAGTACTGAAAACAGATTTTATACTAGTAATGCAAAAATATGAGTGAAATTTAAACAACTAACTTACAAATCCACCTCAGCCAAACAGAGGTGGTCTCCCACACAGCCTGTCTTTTGACAGGCCAATAAGCATCCAATTGGCTGTCTTAACTCCTCAGAATAAGCTGAGCTTATTTGCAATAAGCTGATGTTGATTATATATATATATATATTTTTTTTTTTTTTTTAATTATATAAGATAAGCAGAAATAATTTGTAATGATAAACAAACTAAACTAAATAGAAGCAATTTAAATGAAATTGAAATTAAGAGACAATTAATTGAAAGTAAAATTTTATTAAAATAAAAAGTTTAGTACAATACTGGAAAGAAATAAATGAAAAATACAAAGCTTAATTTCAAAAACCTACTACTCTCTAATCTCTGATGTGAGGGGGGTATATATAGCTGCTGAGGAGAGGTGAGGCTTGGAGTCCAGGCTGGCTATCCGCGTCATTTGTGTTTGTTTGAGCTCATCTTAGCCGTGTGATTGTGTCCAGATGCTTCCAATGATTAAGAGCCCTTGATTGATTGATTGATGTGATGCCTATCCTCCGTGTCTTTCTCCATTGGTCCACGCGTCACAAACTGACCTCCTGACATTCCCCTGACACGTGACTTCTCTTCTAGAAGGCTAATCATGGGGTAATTATTACCTACGTGAGGTAATTGGGCGTGTGGTTGTTTTTAGGGTTCTACAAACAGTAAATAATCTGGGTTGTGGGAATTGGGGGTAATTTTGGGGCGTTTGTGTTTTTATTTAATTTTGTTGGTTTGACCGGGTTGAAATGAGTTGACCGGATAATGGGTGTGGTGGACTGGGTAAAGGCTTAAGGAAATGGGCTTGTTAATTTTGGGCTTATGGGTGGATTGGTTTGGGTAAATTGTTGGATTTGAAATGGGTAGATACTTTAGGTCCGGTTAGCTTAAGACTAGTATATTTTAACAATGGACCAAAAGTGTAAAAATCTAAAAATCAGGGACTATTTCTGTATTTCTCCAAAAATAACTTCCAAGGGTTATTGTTGATCATTTTGAAAACTTGGAGGACCACTTGTTGATTTTTCCTTTCATTATCTTTGAGGGACCATTTTAGTAAATATCTGAAACTGCAGGGACTAAAATCGCCAATTCTTCAAATTTTGACCAAGGATCAAATATGTAACTTTGACGAATCTCTGAGGTTGACTTTGACTTTTTAAGCTTGGACTTTGACCATTTGACTTCCCCGGCTCCGGCTTTTGACACTTTCCATTCTCGTGCTCGTTTTTGTCGGTTTTGTTGTGTTTTCGTCCATTTTTCTCATATCCGTACCTGCACATACACAAATACAAAAACATGCATTCTCTTGGCATTTTTGGTTAGTATTTGGTATTTTTGGTCTGAAATAAGGTCTAAAAAGGATGAGTGAATAAGCACTCATCACCTGTGCCTCCTCGATCTCTGTCCCCATTATCTCAAATACCATCTCTAAAGTTGTCCTATGTACTACGAGGTTCGTGACCTCCTCCTGCATACACTCAATCCTCTCCAAGGATATATCCTCAATAACGCTCAACAGCTCATCAAGACGATCCTCATGTCTAACTAATCTAGCAGCCAAAAGTGGGATAGTATGGTGTATCGGCTCCCCAGTGACCGGTAACACCGCTGAAGAGCCACCTCCAAGCTTAGCAGCCCTAGGCGATCCCTCAACCAATCTCCACCTATGAATGTAGTCTAACAAAAACGACCATCGACGAGCATCAACCAATCTATGAATGTCGGGTGAGGTGGGGGTCTCAGTGGGAACAGGTGATGGTACAGGTGATGTAGTAGGTGATGGTATCGGTACGGTAGTAGTCTGTGAGTAGAAAACTGTAGGTGGTGGCATGGGTGGCAAAACCTCAGAGGTGTGGGGTACGGTGTAAGTAGGTAGCATGTACGGATGTGGCTCAGGTGGGGGTGATACGGGTGATGGTGGAGGTGCTGGTGATGCTACAGGTGTCAGATCTGGCATAGTAACAGGTGGTAGTACAGATGTGGGTGATGGTACAGGTGTAGGTACAGGTGGTGTAACAGTAGAAGCAGGCAAAATACAGACTCGTTTCCGAGCCGTGCATTTGCAGGTATATTCTCCCTCATGATATCGAAACAACTCACCGAAAGGCTCAGGCCCATAGGGCTCAAGAATCCTCACTCGCTCGCGCCGACGAATCGGTGCAGGCGGGGATGGTGGTGGGATAGAAGCGGCAGTGTCAGAAGTATCGGAGTCAGAAGACTCATCATCAGCATCTGAACCAGTGTGGTGACTAGCAGGTGGTGTAGGACGATCATCAGCCGCAAGAAACTGCTGAGACGTCAGGTACTGCCCCTGTGTCATAGGTCCACAGACAGGATGAAAGAGAGGTTGAATAGCAAAAGAATCAATGGGTGTAGAAACAACCTCACCCTCCTCAAAGGGCTCAGTGTCAGCAGAGGGTCTCCAGATGGAACAGGAGATGGTATGGCAGGTGATACAGGTTGGGTGTCATGGTCAGAATCATGGGTGTCTCGGGTGTCATAGGTGTCATAGTCAGATAGGTCAATAGTAGGGTGAGTGGATGATACCGGCACGACGTCGTCACTGTCGGACAAAATAATAACCGGGGGCGACATGGTAATGTAATATCCCAAAAATAGCAGTAATATAAGTCATTTAGTCTACATAATGCTACATGTACATTGATCATAGTGTCATAGTGAGCTAAATGCAATGGGTGCTAAAAATCACACCTTAAAACATAGCGTTGGCAAGCGCTGGCACGGAGGGCACTTCGGTGATAAATAGTTTGTTTAAAAAATCCGGTGAGGTTATAGTCCAATGTTTTGAAAAATCATTTGGTTCTCTATAACCATGGCTCTGATGCCAATCTGTAACACCCCGAAAATTTGATAAGCAGCGGAAGTCTAATCGGAGTCATTACAGTTTAGTACACAGTCATACTCATAGAAAACAATTCAAAAGATAGTCAATATCATTCCATGAAAACTCAAATATTCAGAGTTACAACATTTTTCCAAAATGTTAATTGTTTCACAAAAGCAGTGATGAGTTTGTAAAGAATGATATAATTATTGAAATGAAAGGAAGGTCCTGTGCCCTTTGCCAGCTCCGTGCCGCCATGCTTGCTAATTTCCTGAGATAAACATGCTTAAAAAGTCAACACAAAGGTTGAGTGAATCCATAGTAGTTTAAATAGTAATAGTGTGAACACAAGCCAAGCATTTGAAATAAACAAGCCAAGATAGACAGGTCTTGACTAAACGGGTGAAATATTGCTCCTACGCCTCACGAAACACAAGCCTTAACATTGATTTGACATATCATAAAGATAATAACAATCACCTACACCACAGTGGATGTAAATGACAAGGGGCCCTCGGTGAAAGGAAATGTGCCAAATTTCCATAATACCTCGAATATAGCACACCTCCTGCCAAGTGATCACCTTGACAGAGGTGGGCTGCCATTCCAATAGATCTATCAACTATATTCGCGCTCACTCGCAAGTGATTAAGGTTCGTGATATGAGGGACTTGTAGCACAGGTGTCAACTTAGGCAATATCAGGTGATAACAGCATACAGAAAAATATGTGTGTTCGATTTATAGCATGTATCTCCCCACGGGGTTTAAAAACAATTAAAAATGTGGGACCATGAACTCACCTGAAAGGTGTGTAAATCACAACGGTGCTCAAAATTGATGGTGTACTGCTACGATTAGCAATGAAATTCCTCCGACTTGCGACCTAAATAATACATTGTAATCGGTGTTTTAGATTCGTGTCGTAAATGACATGTGATATGTCTCGTGTGCGGTGATATCCATTCGGGTGTCTTAACATATTCCAAAATAACTTTACGTAGTTATTTGTAACGTGTTACGAATAGGTGTTCGATAAATATTAACTCGTTTGTGAAAATAATATTGTTTAAAAATATTTATAATTAAATATTTTTAGTAAAGTTATATATATATTTTAAAGTTACCCAAAATATATACATATTTATATATAAAATCAATTTATACAAAAATAATTAATTATAAGATACCTTGTCATATTTAACCCTTAACTTTATTAAAGTTATACTTTTTACCCTTTGGTCAAAAATATTACATTTTAGTCCTTAGTATAAATTTTACACTTTTATTCCTTAAACTTTTGAAAAATACATTTTCTACCCTCAACTTCCATCAGAATTCGATATTGTCATAATTAGTTCAAAAGTTTATGTTTTTAACGGTTTTAGTCCCTCAACGATAACTTTTGCAAAAATAGTCCTTGGTTAAGTTTTTGAAAAACTTTTTGTTACAACAAAAGTAGTATATCTTGTAAAAATCCTTAGAAATAAGTTTTTACACGTCTCGCCATTTCTTAAATTTCCAACCGAAAATCACTTTTGAAAAACCAAACGGGCTCGTTAGCCCAGTTAAGGCCTAACATGGGTGTAGTTTGTTTAAAAATAGTGTTCGACTAGGATTCAGTTTTGGTCTTGTTTTCGTGGTATAAAACCGTGTAAGGTTTGCATGTTTCGTTGGTTCGATTAAGTGTGAGTCAAAGAATTAGTGTGTCGAAGAAAATATATATATAGTACGCGTAAATATCAAATGGCGAGCCCTTTTCCTAAGGGTGTCGAGGTGTGTAGAAATAATGGTCACAAGTGTTATGATACTTTGTAAATAATGTGTGTCGTGTGAATGTGATATGCATGTTACAAGTAAATGTAGAAAATGAAAAGGGTGGTGATTAACTTACAACACGAACTAGGGTGGTGAGGACGTCGTGTGATGTGAGCAACTAGAACTAGCAAACGTGGTGTCCCTTCGTTCAAACGATCCCTTACCCTCAAGAGTTACCCAACTCGTTTCACACCCAAAACCTTGCTTGTATTCCTTGCGTTCTTCGAGTGTGACCAAGAGAGAATGGAGAGTGTTTGTGATTTGAGAAATTTCAAGTGTGTGAGTTTTGTGTGCATTTAATGTAGGTTTATATAGGAGAGGCAAAGGTGGTTGTATGTTTGATCTTGGGAGACATGTCCCTAGGTTGTCAATCGAAGGTGGACAAATTTGTCCCTTGCTTGTGTGTTCTAGTCTTGTCGAGTTGGAGTAGGGGGAACAACAATGGTTTTCTTTGATTTGTTTAAGATTAGCTTAGGTTGTGTAGGTTAATAAACAAATGATGATTAGGCTCATGGGTAATAACATGTTGGAGGTAAAGAAGCATTCGATCCTTTGGTCCTTGGTCGATTATGGTTACTAGGTGTGTAATGCGAATGTCCAATGGTTTGACGGCTCCAATGGTGGCTCTTTGTCGCTAGGAACAAAGTCAATGGGAGGGTGATATGTTTGTGTCGAGTGATTAGGAGACCAAGCAAACAAGCATGTGTAAATTTCAAAATGCAAAAAGGAGTTGGTCTTTGCTTCGTATGGCATGCTACGCAAAAGAAGAAAACATAATAAGCCATGTGGGCTTGTGGTAATCTTGGCCCAAACAAATCAATCAAAAAAAGAAATATATGTGGGCTTGTGAGTGTGTTCGGCCCAAGTGAATCAAAGAAAAGAACCGTGTGGGCTTGTGGTTTGTGCTTGACCCAAAATATGACGGGGTATCGATGATTGATATAATCGTGACTCTAGTTTCGGTGTCGGTGTCGTTTCGTGAAAACCATAAATATATAAACGGTGTCGTCATACGTATATATATACTTATATATACATAGTGATAGTAAATTTGTAATAATTAATATTTACATATCGTTATATATATATATTAATAATATCTCAGTGTCCAAATAGGTTGTCGGGTCGCAAGTGGGAGTTACCGGTGTTAACCTCATTGGGTGACATCCAAGAGTGACAATCGGGTGATATCGGGTGACAAAACATAATCGGGTGTCAAACAAACGGTGATCAAAACAATCGGGTGTTCAAACAAACAGTGTCTCATATAAAAATTTCAAATTAGCCCGCAAAAATGGCTTAGTTTAGAATAGTGTCGATAATTAGCATTAATAAATGACCTGGGATTTTACGGTGTATTACAGTCGTAGGATTGTCTCCTAGACTGCTCTTGTGGCCTATAGCTGGAGTGGCCTTTCTTGCTTTCTGCAACGGCGGCTTCTCCTTGAATGAAGGACCTTGTGCGTTTCATGAGTTCATCGAAGGATTGGGGGACCATATCATTCAATTTTTTGATCAGATCTGGGTTGTTGATTCCGTTCATGAACCCTGAGATCTTTAGTATTTCTAGACACGCTTTGACGTGTATGCATTCGTCCTTATAGCGGTCCATATAGGCACTTGTGGATTCCCCCTAGTGCTGTTTTACCCTAGCTAGTTCAATAGGGTTTTTGGCGCACTCCTTCCTATGAGTAAACTTTAAACGTAACGCCTTTCGTAATTCTTCAAACCCATTGATACTTCTTCGTGGTAGCTTGCTGAACCAGTTTCGTGCATTCCCTACCAATGTTGAGTTAAACATATGGCACCACACAGGTTGTGGCCAATTTTCGATTGTGGCTGCTGATTCAAAAATTTTTAGATAGTCATCAGGATCGCCTGTCCCATCATAGGTTTTAACGTTAGTAGGCATGCGCCTTTTCTTGTTTTCTGAGAAACTACTGATGCGTTTTGTGAACGCATCAATTTTTTGGCGACGCCAGGGACGAGACATGTCTTCGTCCTCCTGATCGCGGTCTCTTCCCCTTGATTTCCAGTGCCCCGTTTCTTCGTCCTCGTTATCCGATGAGCCACTTGAGGATGGGCTTATGCTTTTTTGGCCCTTTCGCTCGCTATCATGAGAGTCCGAGCTTGATCTTCTACGGCGCTTGCGCTGATTGTCGTCAGAGTCTGAGCTTGAAGGGCTTTCACTTGGGGAGTACCTTCGCCTAAGCCTGTCATGGACTCTGCGCCTACCAAGCATAGCATGGACATTGGTGCGGCGTCCATCTTCTTCACACTCTTCCAGATACTCTGAGTCAGTTTCTTCATTGTTCCCTACTTTCCTTCCAATTCTATTCAATACTGGGTGTCGGCGGTTATCTCTCTCGCACCTCTTCTTTCGGTGGCACGGTGGAGATGCTTCGTCATCATGGTCAAAGTTAAGTCGGGATTTGATGCTTTGGTTTGACCTCTTTTTTGCTTCTTCCCTCATGAGCGCAGCCAAGGTTTCATAGTTCTGGACTACGAAATCATCCGGAGCTATTTCCAGCGCGACTCTAGTGAGTGCGCGGATGTCTGTCTCCACGTTGGGTCCCCTATTCCGAATAGGCACATCTGGCGCTTCGGTAGGGTTCACCTCTGGCATGGTGAAGGGAGTGCGTTGTGGGTCTTCCACGCCAGTACTTGTCGTAACAGCGTGGATCGCTCCCATGGGACTCGGGGTGCACTAGTTGTTCCAGATCAGGGTCTGATCTTTAATTCCTGGGCACACCAGTTATTCCGGTGGCCTACCTGGGGGTTGTCTCACTTGGCTGCTTTCTCCCATGCACGTTGCCATGATTTTTCTTTGGTTGTGGAGTTCGCTGACTTTGGCTTCCTGAATTTGTCATTCTAGTTCTTCGTAGAATTCCTAGTGTAGGGTCCCACGGATGGCGCCACTTGTTGATACAAAAGTTAGGCGTTCCTGGTTTGAGTTCCTGTTCCTGTATCAATTAGATCTTAATGCTTGAAACCTGCGCACTAAGAAAACAAAAGACACCGTTAGGCTTACCGTGGGATTGTCTCCCATGATTATCCTCCGATGTGAGAGTAAGTAATCGGTTTTCGGATTTGTAGAAGAGTTTAGGGTTGTGAATCGTACCTTTGTGAGAGCCGAGATGCCCTCTATTTATGCACATGAAATCTTTGTTGATTTCGTGTTCCCCAATCTACGGTGTATCCCGCGTAGGGCGGTTAATTGATATATATCCCATAAATAGAAGATAGCCTATCAAAAACCATAAATAACATTAGGTTTGGGCCTCGTAAGCCCAAACCGTTATTGTCGCAGCCCACTCGTGATGGGCTCTGGCGTTAGTAGTATCCATGGGTCGGGTTCGTGACCCGAATGAGGACTATACGTCATCAATATTATTTTCTATATAGCAGCCATTGACCAATAACACTTTGATATAATCGATCTATTTGTACTAGGTACCCATGGTGTTATCCGACGGTGTTATAGCATAAAGTGTTGTCACCTCAGCTTTTCCCCTATAACTCAAAACATATAACTTAACCCCAAAACACTCTCCCTCCATCACTCAAGTTATAGGACACCCCGGGCCCGTCTAAATGGATTGGGTCTGGGTTTAGATGGGTTTTGGTTCAATAGACATTTTGTTAAAGTAAAAGATGAATAAAGTGAAAAAAAGTAAAAATAAAAAATTAACCCACTCGACCCGTCGGCTAATTATTATATAATTGCTCTTTTTATCAAATACCCAATTAGATCTATCTCTTATAAGATATTTACCCAACCCCATATTTAACCAATGGGTCTCAAAAGGGCAAATCGCATAAAAGTGTACTCAACTTATACTCAATTTTAATATAAGGTACTCCATTTTTTTTGTTTCCAAATTTAGTGTATCCATCTTTTTTTAGTTGCAATGTTAGACGATTTATAGGTTACCAGGTCACTGCCACTGATGAGGCGAAAAATGAATCACTTTTAGGGGGGTCATTTAAGCCCGGAATTGAATTTATTTGATCAAATATTGCCCTAAATCATTCCTTTTGTGATTTTAGGTACTTTGGGAGTGAAATCTGGAAAGGAAGCAATTCGGACGTTTTTGGAGCATAAAAGTGAAGAAAACGCCAAAGTCTTAATTTTCCTTGCTGGGAACAGTAGGTGACGGCGTCAAGAAGTAATTTCTGACGGCGTCAAGAGTAATTTCCATGACGACCCAGTACAGATTTGACGGCGTCACAAGAAAGGGCGTCAAGAGTAAAATGCATGACGGCCTGGAAAATGCTAACACATGACGGCGTCAGAAGTAGATCAAGGCAGTCCGAGAAGAGTTTTGGCGGCGAGGTGACGGCGTCACAAGCTTTGTCTTGACGCCGTCAGACCCTATTTCCTATATATAGTTTTCTAATTTTCACATTAAAAGAGAGAAGTTTTGGAGAAACCCTAAGTATGAACTTGGTGCGAATTTTACAGGTTTTTCAAGGGTTCTAAGCCCTTGATACCTTTCATGTGTAATTGAGATAAGTATTCTTTTAATTCAATCAATATGTCTATGTGTTGGTTGTCTATATCTTGTTCTTGTCTTAATTCCATCATGCTAGGCTAGATCTATCTTGTGTTTGCTTGGATCTAATGAAACCTAGATGTTAATTATGTGTTGATTACTTGTTTATAATTGTTTTGGATGAATGAATTTGATGTTAGGCTTAAGAAAACTGGCAGATCTCCAAATGGTAACATGCTTGAACGTCTTAGGAAACATGAACCGATGTGCACTAGGTCTTTATTGGTTGTATTTAATGCATGAGCCACTGTTTATAATCCCTATGGTTGTGCTGGGCATGGCATAGGAGGAGATAAGAGCTCATAGAATTGGGAAGTTAAGTGCGCCACCCCATGAATGGTATTAAGGAATACAATCCGTCATCCATGCAACTATAACAAGTAATTAACATGTAAAAGATGTCTAGGGAGTAGTGAAATCTAAGTAAACACATTTTCTCCACTTATTGCTCACAACCTTAGTATAATTTAGTTTATTTTCATTTCTAGTATTTTATTTTGATTGCATCTTTAGTATTGGGTTAGTTGACTAGCAACTAATTCCGCCCAAATCCTTCAAACCCGAGATTTTTACTTGCTTCCTAAAAAATATAAAAATACAAAAAGAATCATCTCTCACCTTTAGAACTAGTACTTAGGTTTTCTAATCCTAGCGACACTATTCCTAGCTGAACGATCAATCCCCCGGTACTTGTCACTATACTATACTACAACGATCAGGTACACTGCCTGGTGGGGGTTGTAAGCTTCTCAAGATCCCTTGAGAGGTAAATCATGGTGCGATTCCCACGTATCAAGTTTTTGGCGCCGCTGCCGGGGAATAGTTATTGTCTAGGTTAGAATCTCTTTTTATTAGGTCTACTTGCTAGATTCCTTTCTAGTAAGATTTTATTTTTATTTTTAGGTCTTCTTTAGTCTATCTTTTTCTTTGTGCCGTTGTTAGTAAATTAAATTCATTGACTGTTCCGTTGACCATTATGGAAAACGCGAATCCACCCCTTTCCCCTAGAGAAGTGGCTTTGTTACGTGAACAAATTGAGAGTGAGATTAGGGAACTTAGGGAGCTTAATAGTTTGATTAAGGTTGAGCTCGAACATGCATTTAGTGACCTAGCGACCGCCTTGTATTCAAATGAGGACCTAGGGCCTAATGACTTTGTGAATGTTATTGAGGGACTTGAAGAGGGGGAAATAGATCCGAAGCTTAATGACTATTTTAATCTATACCCCACTAAGGAGGAGATTGCATATTATAATAATCTTATCGATAACCCGCGATCTCCTTTCACTATAATTGAACCTAAGATAAAGAGAGGCGATCCTAAGAATGCTAAGATGCCACGTATGATTGGGTATAGGCACATTAGCAATGCTTACATTGACTTTAAATCTCCAATCAACATTATGTCCTCAACTGTTTATAACGATATAGTGAAAACAAGACTTGAACCTAGAAGAGATCCCAAATACCCCGGTGGAGTTTGTAACTTTGTCGGGAGAGTTAAAGGTCTACATGTCTTTGTTGGTAATTTCACTTTTGACACCGACTTTATGATTGTGGAGGATCTTGCTAATGTTATTGATTGTCGATTATCCAATGTTGTGTTTGGCAAACCGTTTATTGAGGAGTCTAAGTTGGAATATGATGAGATAGAAGGAACTATCCGATTTGCAAATAACGCCGATAGTATCACTTATAGGATGCCTAATAGGATGAAAGAATTTCGCTTTATATCCCGTTTTGATAAGGACAACGTTGGTGCTTTTGAGGACATCAATGAAGAGGATAAGAAAAAGGGCATGGATTATGTATGGGAAAAAAGGAGTCTTTATTACAAAGATTGCTTGGCCCTTGGACCAAGGTATAAAGTCGATAAAGAATTTGCCCAAAAGATTATGGGGGCGGTTGAGAAAAAGGTGATTGGTTTTTACAAAGAATATCTACAATCGGAGAGTGAAACCAATGATGAGGTCACGTAGTAACCCATGACCTTGAGTCTAGCTACAAGACGCGTAAATAAAGAAAAGCGCTTCTTGGGAGGCAACCCATGCTTTGTGTGATTTTATTTTTGTTTGTTTGTTATTTGCTTCCGTATGCATGCTTTATTTTTATTATTGGTTGATCATGTTTCTAAACTAAATAGTGGAAATACTTTACTTTGTTGTTTTGGCTTAGTCTTAACTCCACCTAAAAGTATTTTTGCAAAAGATAAGTGTAAGGGGAAACCCCAAATATGTTTTTAAGAAACAAATCGATCATGATTCTCCACAATATTAAATGAACATGTATATTCGTATTTGTTAGAGTCAAATGCTTGTATTGAGTCATAATAAAGTTTTGCAGGATTTTCCAGGAAGTAGGACCAAGTTTTTACAGAAATTTTCCGGAAACTTAACATAAGAATTTCTGCAGGTCACTTCTGACGGCGTCACGTGTAAAAAATCTGGAAATTTTACCGGTTTTGTTTTTCTAACGGAGTCTTATGGCTTTTGTGAATTATTAAGTTTTATAATCTCTAGGAGATCTGCAAACTTCATTCCACAAGCATTATATCTTATTTTGTTTTCTAGGATTTAGTAACTTATATAGGATGCCGCCGATTTTACGCGAGGTTGTTTTGTCTATTTTCTCAGGATTTACAGGTTATGTATGACAAGAAGATGATTTACATTTTGGAAAGGAAGCTTTGATTGTTCATTTTCTTGGAGGAAGATTTAACCTGGCCACCTTATTATCCATACCGAGCGAATCAGGGGAGTATTTGATTTCATTCTTTTTACTTTTTAACTTTTACATTCTTTTACTTGAACATTGGGGACAATGTTCATCCTAAGTGTAAGGGGAGGGTAAAAAAAGATGATACCTTACAGATACACTTTCGCTTGAGTTTGTTTGTTTGATGGTAGATTTGTAATAAAACTATGAGAAATACTTGTTAGTGTAATTTTAGCGCCAAATTTAAAATTTTTTACAACATTTAGGAGTGAAACTTTAGCCATAGCAAGCGTCTCATGGATAGGAGATTGTATGACTAGCACATAACCGTATATTCAGAAAAATTTTCCACCCAAATATGTGAGGTTCGCCTTTAGATTTGATAGGAAAAGCATTCATTATTAGTGCTTATAAGTGTACCGGTAGCATTTAGATTCTAGAACTTGCGTTAGTGATGCATCCCGAGACCGCTAGTGAGACTACATTCGTGTAGTAGGATTTACTACATGATAAGAGGCATTAGGATCACCCTTGTGTTAAACCCGTATCATAATTACTTGACCATTTAAGTCATATTACTTGGCTAGTTAAGTCAACTAATTTTCCCACACCCTTAGCGTTGTACTCATTTTTAGTACACGAAACCCCTAGCACACCCCTCCGAGCCTATCTTTTCGTTTCTAACTTTAAGCATCTTACTTAAAGGAAGAATTTGTTACACCCCACTTAAATGTACACCCAAATCGCCTTAGCCTTCCCTGTATGCGCTCATTTTTAGTGCATTATTGTTATTTGTTAAACCCTAAGTTAACTATCTAATTGATTACATGGTTGCTAAGTCGAGTCATATCCTTGTACATATTGTTTTGGGACGATTGGGACTCATGGGTAAAGTACTTATTTTATGGAGTAATGGGGAAGAACATCATATTATTACCCCCATATGTACGTTAATCTTAAAAGTACTCCAAGTGTTTTGATTTTCTTAATTCGAGTCATTAGATTAGTTTAATGTAAAGTATGTAAAGATTCAAGTGTAAGGGGTATGTTCATCCCCTATGATGTATTATTTTGGATGGTAGGGTAAGAGTGTATGCAAAAAATAATAATAATAATAATAATAATAATAATAATAATAATAATAATAATAATAATAATAATAATAATAATAATAATAATAATAATAATAATAATAATAATAATAATAATAATAATAATAATAATAATAATAATAATCGAAAAAATCAAGAAAAAGAAAAAAAAATAGAAAAAGGAAAAAGAGAAAAAAACATACGGACTACCATCCCGTTTCATTCTATGTTTATTTTATGTTTTTTGTTATTTTTCATTTATTAGCTTAAGTCGAGTCTAGTCTTGGCTTAGCAACGCCATATTGTACATGTAATTAACCAAGATTGTTAACTCGCCACCAGTAAAACTTCCTTTATCCAACAAAACCGTGTATTTCATATCCCTACACCTAACGTTACAACCCTTTAAAAGACCTATTTGATAGTTTATCCTAGGTGCTTACGCCATGTGGTGGAGGTTTGATCCTTTCCCAAGCCTATGGTAATCTATTTTGCTATGACAGGTAGTGAGAAATATCTTCCGTTTCCATATTGTAATTTATACTTCACCCGAGAGATGTGAGTATCTAAACACTATTTGTGAGGTGCTAGTGTATGACCTCCGTGCTTGTCTATTGGTCTTTAGTGTAACGATTATTTGTTGTAATTACTTTTATATTAGTGTTAAATGACCCCTAACTTGTCTTTTGAGTAGAATAAAAGCGCATTTGCTTGAGGACAAGCAAATCTCAAGTGTAAAGGTATATGATGAGGCGAAAAATGAACCACTTTTAGGGGGTCATTTAAGCCCGGAATTGAATTTATTTGATCAAATATTGCCCTAAATCGTTCCTTTTGTGATTTTAGGTACTTTGGGTGTGAAATCTGGAAAAGGAAGCAATTCGGACGTTTTTGGAGCATAAAAGTGAAGAAAACGCCAAAGTCTTAATTTTCCTTGCTGGGAACAGTAGGTGACGGCGTCAAGAAGTAATTTCTGACGGCGTCAAGAGTAATTTCCATGACGACCCAGTACAGATTTGACGGCGTCACAAGAAAGGGCGTCAAGAGTAAAATGCATGATGGCCTGGAAAATGCTAACACATGACGGCGTCAGAAGTAGATCAAGGCAGTCCGAGAAGAGTTTTGGCGGCGAGGTGACGGCGTCACAAGCTTTGTTTTGACGCCGTCAGACCCTATTTCCTATATATAGTTTTCTAATTTTCACATTAAAAGAGAGAAGTTTTGGAGAAACCCTAAATACGAACTTGGTGCGAATTTTACAGGTTTTTCAAAGGTTCTAAGCCCTTGATACCTTTCATGTGTAATTGAGATAAGTATTCTTTTAATTCAATCAATATGTCTATATGTTGGTTGTCTATATCTTGTTCTTGTCTTAATTCCATCATGCTAGGCTAGATCTATCTTGTATTTGCTTGGATCTAATGAAACCTAGATGTTAATTATGTGTTGATTACTTGTTTATAATTGTTTTGGATGAATGAATTTGATGTTAGGCTTAAGAAAACTGGCAGATCTCCAAATGGTAACATGCTTGAACGTCTTAGGAAACATGAACCGATGTGCACTAGGTCTTTATTGGTTGTATTTAATGCATGAGCCACTGTTTATAATCCCTATGGTTGTGCTGGGCATGGCATAGGAGGAGATAAGAGCTCATAGAATTGGGAAGTTAAGTGCGCCACCCCATGAATGGTATTAAGGAATACAATCCGTCATCCATGCAACTATAACAAGTAATTAACATGTAAAAGATGTCTAGGGAGTAGTGAAATCTAAGTAAACACATTTTCTCCACTTATTGCTCACAACCTTAGTATAATTTAGTTTATTTTCATTTCTAGTATTTTATTTTGATTGCATCTTTAGTATTGGGTTAGTTGACTAGCAACTAATTCCGCCCAAATCCTCCAAACCCGAGATTTTTACTTGCTTCCTAAAAAATATAAAAATACAAAAAGAATCATCTCTCACCTTTAGAACTAGTATTTAGGTTTTCTAATCCTAGCGACACTATTCCTAGCTGAACGATCAATCCCCCGGTACTTGTCACTATACTATACTACAACGATCAGGTACACTGCCTGGTGGGGGTTGTAAGATTCTCAAGATCCCTTGAGAGGTAAATCCTGGTGCGATTCCCACGTATCAGCCACCATACTTCGGCTATGTTTGGCAAAAGTAGCTATGAAAAGTAGCTGTGGAAAACTAGAAGGGGGGGGGGGGGGATTGAATAGTTTTATGTCCTTTTTAGATTTATTTCCAAAATATTTTGTGGGTTATAAAAACTTTCGATTCGATCTTAAGTGAGTTCAAGCAACAACCAATATAAGCAAGTCTAAACTAATATTGAAAGTATTGAAATATAATGAAGAAAAGATAGAGTTAGAAAGATCAAACCACAACACGTGAATTTATAGTGGTTCGGCTACAAGGACACCTTCCTTGCCCTACTCCACTCCCCGAGTACCACACTCGAGAGTTTTCTTCACTATGTCAACAAACTCCTTATGGTGGAGAAATCTTACACACCTTGGCTTACACAAGTTAACGACACTAAGCTAAATGTCGAGTTCTAATCGTAGCTAGAACCAATCTCACACCAAATATCACACCACGTGATCTTCACACCTTAATCACACCTTCACACCTTCTTCAAGACTTCACACCGTCTTCACACCTTGTCAATCTTCACACCTTCTTCTATGCACAACTAAGTCACAACTACTAAACTAGTTTACAACACACCAATATTCTACAATCAACAAATATACACAACACCTTAACAAATAACTATCACTAGTACTATATGAAACTAGCTATACACAACACCACTACAATAAGATGGATGTAGAGAAGTGTTCTTCTTCTTGCACTTGAATGGATGAAGCTTTGGATCACTTGGAAACAAAGACTTATGAAATATATGATCAAAGGATTTTAGATCTAGAGAAGAAGATTAGATCAGAAAGTTTATAGTGCAAAAAGGTGAGAAAAATATGTGGAATGATCCAATATTTATAGGGCTAGAAAAGACTGTTCGGGAGCGTTCCGGTCCCCTTAATGATTAAGGGGGCCGCCTAGTAAAATTAAGGGGGCCGCCCTCCTGAACGTTTGAAAAGTTTTTCTGGATAAAATTTGCCCTTTTTGGTTGGAAATTTGAAATCATATTTTTGTGGTTTAATAAAGCTTTACCAAAAATGATTTACAAATATATATAAAATGTTAAAATCATTTTATATAATGTTATGTATTAATATAAAATTTCCTTTGATCATGTAATGCATAAGTTACTAAGTTTATGCATACCTTGAGTGATATAAGATGTAGAGGTAAATATTTGTCACCAAATACTTGTTTATGTCTTATTCTTGACTTAATTTGATTTAAGTTTTGTGATTATCAAAACATAGGTTTATTGAGAAATATTAATAACATTCACAAACATTATTTATATCAACAATCTCTCCTTTTTTGATGATTACAAAACTTAAACTCATTAACTCAAAAATTAGTTTTTAAACAAGTATTTTAGTGAGTTTATATGTACTTCTCCCCCTTTTTGTAACATCAAAAAGGTTATGCCGACAAGTTTTCATTCGTGAAAATTTTGACGGGTAGAAACTCCCCCTTGATGTGTACTCCCCCTCGTTTGGGGGCACCAAGAGAACGAGCTATGGAATGCTTGCAAAACAAAAATATTAGAAGCACAAGTATAAACATGCACACAAATATAATGTAATAAGGAAAGAAAGAAGCATTCATATTAGAGCAATGGTTGTGTCAAGACACAACAATACAAGTACAAGTAATGAAGAGTACAAGATATTAGCAATTACATAAGCTAACAACAATAGAAATACATCATCATGCAAAGGGTACATGGACTTCATAGAGCTTTCAAGCAAAAGGAATGGTAAAGGCTTTATTTATTAAGCATATCATATGCTTAATTTGGAGAGCATGATGGTGATGGTGGAGTAATGGGTGAGAATTGTGGTGGAGGGATTATTGGAGAGGATGGTGGAGTTGGTGGTGGTGGTGGGTTGGTAAGCAAATGTTCAATATATGAAAACATATATTGAATTTCATCTTTAAGGCCAAAGATGATGGTTCGGTTGTGGATACAACAAAGGCAAGTATCACCATCTGATTCAAGCATCCTCCAAGGTACGGGATTGGCAAAGTATGGTGGTGTAGTTTGTGGAGATGAGAGTTGAGTATCAAGTGGTGTTATTGGTGAAAGTGAGATTGTAAGATGGGTGGATATAGGTTCTTGTGTGGGAAGTGGTGATGATACTTGTAGTGACAAGTGTGAATTGATGTAGTCATTGATTGATGAGGTTGAGGGTAAGGAAGATGAGGAAGTTCCATGAGTGGAAGGTGTTTTGGATGGTTCATTAGGTGCACTTGGAGAGGAGCATTTTGGTGGAGGTGATGGGGTTATGTTGTCTTCATTTGTTAAGTCAATGAAGAGTTGTTTTGGAGGAATGACCACAAGTTTTTGTTTCTTGGAGGTTTTGGAGTTTGAGGTGCTTGGAGGAGTCATGATGATATGATGAATGATGAGATGAAGAATGGTGATAATGGAGGGAATTTATAGTATGGAAATGGGTGATTTAGGTAAATGTTTGAAATGGTTGAAAGAGATTCTAAAATCAGTTGGGTCAAAATGGGAAATGGCAGCTGAAACTAGAGAAAGGATTCACAAGATGCAAAAGAATACAGTAAACCCAGTTCCAGATGGCCGGTCCCCTTAATTGTATGCCGGCCCCCTTAATAATTAAGGGGACCGCCTAGGGAATTAAGGGGGCCGCCTATCTGGTGTTTTCCCAGACGACCAGAAACCCAAAATTTGCAAAATTTGGTGATTTTTCAAGTGTGTTTTTCCAGCAAGCTCTATTAGGAGTACATACTTTAGGAATGATGATATATAAACATATATATATATATATATATAATCAAATTTTGCATGCAAATAAACATATTATAATCTATATTGAAAAGAAGCATGGCATAACATTAATATAGAAGCATGATAATAATTAAAGTCTAAACATCATTCCGAATAACACAAGAAATTAACACATGTATTTCCGAATAAATCGGACAAATAGCAAACCATACAAATGTCTAAAAGAAACAAGTAATAACAAGTAGCAACACGTCAATATCTTCTACTTCTTTTTCTTTCCAAGCATCTTCCTAAACATCTTTCCCACAGATTTGAAGCCTCCTCGCATCTCTTCATGCATTTGTTGTTGTTGATTGATGATGGAGGTTTGGCGAGTGAAGAGAAGTTCATCGGTACGTTCGTGAGGAAGAGGAACTGAATATTCGGAGTAATCAAGATCAGGAAGATCATCAACAAAGGTCGTGGGGGATGGAGTACTAACACGTGAAGTGTCTTCCTCCTCATCATCATCGTCATCACGATGAGATGTAGAACCACGAGGCCTAGAATACAAAGGAACACGAGATTTTCCTTTGTCACTACGAGGACGGCGAGTACGAACACGAGTAAGTTGGTTCAAAGTAGGAAGGATATGAACGTAGTAGTCTCTTTGAAGATGTGGGTAATGTTCCATCACATAACGATAAAGTCGTGTGAGAAACATACCATAAGGAAGATTGGCATTTGGGGTGTTTTAGGCGGACATTATTCGATGAACAAAAAGATAAGCCAAATTGTATTGCTCTTCAGCAATAACACAGTAAAGCATGTGGGCAATGCTCGCCGTGACATGATCACGGTGACCACCCATACCAAACGCATTCTCTCGAATGAGTTCTTCCCACTTCTTCATATCGGGGCTTAGCTCTTTGGGGAGGATTTGATTAGCATGAATGTCGACATTCTTTGATTTGATTACTCGACTAGTCGTACGACGCTCTAGTTCGAGCATTCGACGAATGTCTTCAGGACTAGGAATCTCAGAATAGTAGGGGCCATCCTGAGGACGATTTCTTTCAAGAGTGGAAAGATCCCATTCATTTGAGAAAACGGCTTGGCCGTTGAATGGGATTCTAAGAATTTGCTCAAATTGAGCAAGAGTAAGAGTGATGAATTGATTTTGAATCATGAAGGAAATGAGGAGATGACCATAGGGATCGGTTTGCACCGTCACTTGGCTATAGAAGTCGGGGATAAAACGAGGAATGATAGGTTCGTTAATTTAGAAAAGACATTCAAAACGAATATTGGTGAACATTCGTTCCGTTTGATCATTTTCATAGAAAGATGGATCGACAATTCGTCCTTCGTGAATGTTTCTATTTTCAATAGGACGATAGAAACATGCAACTGAAGGAGAAATGCCGGGAGTAGAAGAGACAATTGGAATGTATTGTTTGGTTTTGGAGACATCACCAACCGTGGTCTTAGGCATTTTCACCTAAACAATATAACAACAAAAATAAAATTAATATAAAAACAACTATCATGCATATGTTATATATTTATATAATTATATGCACTATATGTGGAACGAAATTCTACTTCGACACAAAAAAAATATTCAATGAAGTAGTTTCATGATGTTCCTTTTATTTTGATTTTAAACTCGTTTTGAATATATAATATCGAAGAGTATGATATCATAATTCATTTTGAAATAAGGCTAGATATATATTAGACTATATATCTTCCATTCCATAAGAGTTTGACACAACATAAGTTTGTCTAAAAGATTAAAATGCGAATTTTAGTTTTCAAAAATATCATTTTTGAGATAAACCAAACGCTCCCTTACTAGATAAAAACATCCTAAAACATCAGTATACATATTGATTATATATCTTGATGACGTCTATTGATTTTAGTAGTATTAACAAGTTTTATGAACAAGTTTTAAGTTTCAAATAACTACATATAGTTATAGTTTGTTCATGAACCAAACGCCCATGTTGTCTTCATGAACCATTTTCTAATAAATTGAAAAGTATGTTTTGATTGTTTAGGACGTTAAAACAATGTAATGTAGTAAGTTTTAAGTGGTTTTTAAGAGTTATATCAACAATGCGCCTTTTGAAAAATAAAATTCGACTAGGGTTTATGGGCGATTAATGATTTTGACCAGATGATATGTTATACTAATTTTGAGTTGCAAAACATCATCCTAATCCTATGGGGAGCATTTGGTAGTTCAATTTTTAGCTTCAATAACACTTAAAATCGAATTAAAATGAATTTTAATAAAATGCATAATTATTGATTAGACACCAAATCTAATGAAATGTGATGAAATGCATTTTGGAAAACTTACAAAAGATGTTGTTATATGTTTGGTTGATGTTTGCCCCTTGCGAAATAACCCCGGATTGGTGATTTGGTGAAGGATTTTGGTGGTTTTGGAGGTTTAGTTTCGTTCACAGCAGTATAGGGGAAGAGGTAAGTGAGTAAATGGAGTGTTTGGAAATGGAATTAAGGAGGAAAACGATTTTGGAAGTGTCAGATGGCCGGCCCCCTTAAATATTAAGGGGACCGCGCTCGATAACAAGCCGGTCCCCTTAATCATTAAGGGGGCCGCCTTTGAAACTTTCCAAATTTCGCGGAATTCGTTTCTGGAACAAAAATATTTATACGTATATAATTAGATTTATAATATATCAAAAATACGTAAACGTCTATTGGCACGATGATAAAATTCTTAACAATTTTTAATTACCGTTTCGATAATTAAAATATACCTTTGACAATTTTTGGATAAAATGATCAAAGTGTTAAATTGATGAAGGGTTTGAGGTGTGTTCGGGAATATGTGAATAAGTGTATATATATATATATATATATATATATATATATATATATATATATATATATATATTGTTTATATATAAGTATAAATGTGATTGAAAGATGGGTTGATGAGTGAGATTTGAAGGATAGTAGCGGAGATAGGATATAGTTGGCGAGAGGAGTTTGTTTCATCCATAGTGTTCACGTGCGAAGGCGTTCTTGCATTATAAAAGTCCACTTGACTCATATCCTTTCATCATCATGAGTCTCCTAAAAGAGGACTTACTAGAATAACGTGAGGGGGGGGGGGAAAGAAAGGGTTCGATAAAGAACGATTTCTTGGAGTTCTAGAAAGTCAACAAATGACGTATCTAGGTTATGTACAAGTGAATATATATATGTATAAATATATTTAATATATTACGTATAATAGTATATATTTGTATATATGTGATTCTAACAAATAGAAGACAATAGCAAATTATATCTAAATAATTGACGAAATCAAACAATGCATATTTATCTAAGCATGGCAATGAGTTGTGAAAGAATGGCGTACCCGGTGGTCTTCAAAAGAAATCTTCCACATCATCAAGATGAAATATAGACTTTGAAAAAGTCTATGTTGAGAGAAAAACCAAGATTGCCTCAAAGAATGTTCGTCTAGCCATTTGATCTCCATTGTCCTTTTGGTCCAAAGTTGTTTGGTCCAAACATGTTTAACATTTGACTCGGGTGCATGAAAGGTGGTAGAATGCCCCAAGGATTGTAGCTTTGTTGGTAGTCCACATTTGATTACTATTGTTATTATAGTTTTGTCTATTTTGATTTCTTCTTGGTTGAGGTGTTTTAGACCTAGGATGAGAATTATTTGGTTTTCTAGGTGGTGGAGTTTTAGATCTTATTTTGGGTTTAGAAGATCCTACTTCGGTCTTTAAAGACGGTTTATAAAAATCTTTAACTTCTTCATCGTTGGCAAGAGGTATTTTCTTATCATTAATAAGTATATACTTAGGATTAGATTTTAAAGGTTTTTGTTTGTTGAGTTCACTTTCAAATTTTACATTTTTAATCTCGCTTGTTGAAGCCTTATTTGAATTAAATCCTAAGCCGGTTTTGTCTCCGGATGTTCTTTGAATACTTATTATTTTACTAAGTGATTGAATACTATTTTCAAATTTGTCAAGTTTGCGAATTTCTTCCCTCAGTATTTCGTTTTCACCTTTAAGCTCTTGACATGATTTACATTCTTCAAAAATTTCTTTACCTTTTTCTAGTTGATGTATTTTAATTTTTAGTTCAAGTACTTCACTTTCTAATTGATTGTTAATGTATTTTAGTGATTTGTTTTTGGCCATTACTAGTTGTCCTAATTTGCATAGTTTAATATATTCATTATCTAGATCTTTTTCACCTAATGATATACTTTCATCACTAAAATATTCGGTTTCGGAACGTACCTCATTTGGTGTATTCGCCATGAAACATTTTTCTTCCTTTGTCGTTTCATTCTCATCATCATCACTATCACTCCAAGCACCTCCAACAAATGCTCTTTGATTTTGATCTCTTGTCATCATTGGACATTTTCCAATAAGGTGATTTGGATCTCCACACTTGAAACACTTTCTTTCAATCTTGTTGTTCTTGTCATCTTTACTCTTTTGAAATGTTTTCTTTTCATCATACGGTTGTCTTACGAATCTTCCTCGCCTTTTGAAGAATTTCTTGAAATCTCTTACGGCCATGGCGTATTCTTCGTCATCACTTTCGGAAGATGAGCTATCTTCGATACTAGATTCCTTTCTAGCTTTCAAGGCGATTGACTTGCTTTGCTCTCGTTTTTCCTTGACCATTTCGGAGTCCTTCTTAATAATGACTTCGTAGACTTTTAGATTTCCAATTAATTCGTCAAGTTGCAAAGTTGACAAATTCTTCGATTCTTCAATAGCCGTCACTTTAGCTCGCCATTTTGGATGAAGAGCCCTAAGAAACTTCCTAACAAAATTCTTACTAGAAAAATTCTCATCAACTGCTTTTAAACTTGTGATGATAGTGTTAAATCTAGCAAAAGCATTATCAATTGATTCCTCTTCCGGAATCGTGAATTGCTCGTATTGTTGAACAAGTAGATCTATCTTATTATCTTTGACTTGACTATTACCTTGGTGAGTTATTAGTAAAGAGTTCCAAATTTCTTTTGCGGTTTCACACATAAAGATCCTTTCGTACTCTTTACGTGGTAGCGCATTATAAATAACCATTTTTGCTTCATTATTTTTAGCAAGTTTTCTTTTTAAATCATCATTTTGTTTTTCAAAAGGTACGATTTCATCTTTCTTAGTTTCCGGGTTATTTTGAATAGGTAAAAAATCACCATTAGTAATAACATGCCAAAGATCTAGATCTTTTGACTTCACATAAGTTTCGAATCGATTTTTCCAATATAAAAATCCATCACTTTCAAATAGTGGTGGTCTTTGCATAGATTGCCCTTCTAAATATTTTTCAGATTCCATAGATCGTTACAAGTTTTAAAATACAATATATTTTAAAGATCTTGCTAGACGTGGCTCCTGATACCAATTGTTGAAAACTAGAAGGGGGGGGGGGTTGAATAGTTTTATGTCCTTTTTAAATTTATTTCCAAAATATTTTGTGGGTTATAAAAACTTTCGATTCGATCTTAAGTGAGTTCAAGCAACAACCAATATAAGCAAGTCTAAACTAATATTGAAAGTATTGAAATATAATGAAGAAAAGATAGAGTTAGAAAGATCAAACTACAACACGTGAATTTATAGTGGTTCGGCTACAAGGACACCTTCCTTGCCCTACTCCACTCCCCGAGTACCACACTCGAGAGTTTTCTTCACTATGTCAACAAACTCCTTATGGTGGAGAAACCTTACACACCTTGGCTTACACAAGTTAACGACACTAAGCTAAATGTCGAGTTCTAATCGTAGCTAGAACCAATCTCACACCAAATATCACACCACGTGATCTTCACACCTTAATCACACCTTCACACCTTCTTCAAGACTTCACACCGTCTTCACACCTTGTCAATCATCACACCTTCTTCTATGCACAACTAAGTCACAACTACTAAACTAGTTTACAACACACCAAGATTCTACAATCAACAAATATACACAACACCTTAACAAATAACTATCACTAGTACTATATGAAACTAGCTATACACAACACCACTACAATAAGATGGATGTAGAGAAGTGTTCTTCTTCTTGCACTTGAATGGATGAAGCTTTGGATCACTTGGAAACAAAGACTTATGAAATATATGATCAAATGATTTTAGATCTAGAGAAGAAGATTGGATCAGAAAGTTTATAGTGCAAAAAGGTGAGAAAAATATGTGGAATGATCCAATATTTATAGGGCCAGAAAATACTGTTCGGGAGCGTGCCGGTCCCCTTAATTATAGGCCGGTCCTCTTAATGATTAAGGGGGCCGCCTAGTAAAATTAAGGGGGCCGCCCTCCTGAACGTTTGAAAAGTTTTTCTGGATAAAATTTGCCATTTTTGGTTGGAAATTTGAAATCATATTTTTGTGGTTTAATAAAGCTTTACCAAAAATGATTTACAAATATATATATAAAATGTTAAAATCATTTTATATAATGTTATGTATTAATATAAAATTTCCTTTGATCATGTAATGCATAAGTTACTAAGTTTTTGCATATCTTGAGTGATATAAGATGTAGAGGTAAATATTTGTCACCAAATACTTGTTTATGTCTTATTCTTGACTTAATTTGATTTAAGTTTTGTGATTATCAAAACATAGGTTTATTGAGAAATATTAATAACATTCACAAACATTATTTATATCAACAGTAGCAGTGAGCAGTAGCAGTGAGCTGTGAGCAGTAGCCAAAAAAGCTCACAGCTTCATAAAGAAGCATTGGGAAAATGAGCTTTTCTAAAAAATAGCAACGCCCACAGCTCTCTTGCCAAACAAACACTAAAAATCAAAAAGCTCATTTTTCACCGCTCATTGCCCAAAAAAGCTCCAAAAAGCTTTGTGCCAAACATAGCCGAGTCTTCTCCGATCAAATTCCGGCCAACTTCCGGCTAGCTTTTTTCCAATCACATTCTTCACAAACCATCTCATGACCTCATCTCCACAACCATCCATCTTCACTACCACACCATCTCACAACCCAAACCACATCACAACTTCACCATCTCACAACGTAAATATCTCCACAAGTCAAATCATCTCACGACCTGAACACCTCAGAACCCGATCCACCTGAGAGCTGATGGCCGGAGAAGAAGAAGGCGTGCGGCGACCGGTATGTTTTAACATTCAACAAAGTCACCTTAAACATCTTATAAAAACCAATGACTATTTATACTACATATAAAAGAAAAATGGTCAAAGTGGAAAAGTGGAAAAACTGAATTTTCAGTCAATCCCCATAATGCCCTTGTGTTTAGATATGGAAACTGCGTGTGAAATATGTATTTGGAAAGGAAAGTATTAAAACTATTTAAAGAGTATATTGAATTAAGGAAACTATCGGCTGTAATCGGCTGTGATGTAAAATGAAGAAAACAATTTATAAACAATTATCTCTTTAAACACATGAACAAGCTACCAGTGTTACCTCATTCACAACTAACAACACACACACACAAAACACTCATCTCTTCCACCACCATACAAACACCCCCACTACCCGACACCACCACCACTTGACTCCACACCACCGAACATCACCACCAACAACCCCACGACCACAGCAGTAAAACCACCATGCATCGAAACACACACCTCCCCCGAAGTCTCCACCACCATACATTCACGACCACAAAGAGACATCACCAAGACCATCGACCATCAAAAGTATTTTTGAAGTTTCGAGGTATTTTTTAGCTTTTAATAGATCCATGTATATTTAACAAGTTTTGAAGGTTTTCTTTAATAGATCTTTAGTTTTATTTACAGATCTGAGTATTTATAGTATTTTTGGTTTTTCTTTACAGCAGTCGTGACCATAGCCGCACCACTATCTTGCCGAAAATACTCGTCGCCGCCTGCTTACCACCACAAGCAGATTACCATAAGCTATCATTGATGTTTTCTTTAACTTATTTAATAGATTTTTTTTTTTTTTTTTGGTGCAGATCTTATAGTAGCCGAAGTTATTTCACCGCCGTTGATCTTGCCGGGATATTTCTTGGCTGCCGTCGCCGCCGCTCTACCATCATCGGGAATCATGACTGTCGCCGGAAAAAATGGTTCTTTTTTAAAGTTTGCTATGCAAGTTTATGTTAAACTTTATTTTTTGTTTTATTGCGTAGATTTAATTTTTGCCTTTTGGAGCGTGAATTGTATTTATTTGGTAAATTTTGTTTTGCTAAATTGTACGTAAATGCATTGTGCAAGTTCTTGGCTACTTGGTTATATAAAGTATTTGTTGGTAAATTTTTTTATAATAAGTTGTATGTAAATTCGTTTTTTGTAGTTCTTGGCTAATTGTGTTTGTCATCATCTATTACTCTGTTAGTTAAAGGCTAATTATAATATGGGCTACAAATTTTTTTGGAACATGCTTAATTTGTTTTTGTTTTAATAAGTGTATTATTATTATTATTATTATTATTATTATTATTATTATTATTATTACTATTATTATTATTATTTGTGTTGCACACTATTATTCGTAGATAGATTTTTTGTGTGTTAGAAAAAGGTTTTTATTTTAGTTTTGTGGTTAGTTGGTATGAAAACACATAAAAGAAGAAAGTCAATTTCGAGAGACTCATTTGTTCTTGAAACAAAAATAATTAAAATTTTTAATATTGTAGATATCTCTTAATACTAAAAATTTAATTAATCTTGGGATGGGAACCTTATAATGGAACAATTAAGTTTCATCATATACTAAAAAGTTAACTAATTTTGGGAGTTGGAAAACGACAATTAACTTTTACCAAAAAGTAACGGTGAACAACCAATATTGTCAATGAGTTAATATAAGTTAAATAAATATCTTAACAAATTTTCCAAACATTTTTATGCTATGAAAAAACTTTCGTAACAAGTTTTCTAAAGTCTATCGTTTTAAATTATGCAAAAATCTTACTCCGTAATAAACTTTAATATGTCAATAAATAAGTTACTCAACCAATCACTTTTAAGGAATGATTTATGGTATGAACATTGGATCAATGAGTTAATATAAAAAAGCTAAACAAATATCTTAACAAATCTTCAATCATTTTAATATTGTGCAACAACTTATGTATCAAGTTTTCTAAACTGATTTTCTAACAAAGATAATTTTTTAAATTGTCTTAAACAAGTATCTATCTAACTTTGTAAACTTATAGCGTGTATTTTCAAAACAGGTAGTTTAAAAAAAAGTTCTTAACGAATCATGTATTTTCAAACCCGCCGGGTTGACCCGGTGGGTTATTGACCCGTTTCTCGGCCGGAACGGTTCAACCAGTTGAACCATCCGGGTCGAATGGGGTTTCAAAACATTATTTTTAATACCCAAATCAATCCTCAAACTTTTATTTTTTTTTATAACACAAACTATTTTTTATCACTAAAACATCTGTCACTAGAAAATTCCGTTGCTATGCACGGGTACTCTTCAATTCTAGTAATCCAAAGAAAAGGAAGAAAGAAAATAAACCTAGTGATTTCATATATAATATTTCTCATTCCTTTTGATTATTTTCTCTGTTTTTGTGAAAATGTTGGGATTATCCATTTCTCACAAAACTTGCTTGTCACTGCTTTGCATTATGAATTTATGATAAAAAGAAAAACACAATAGATGCCAAACGGGTCATTTGGGTTGTTACCAGTTTATCTAACATACGAATTAATCAGATGGGTCTTTAACAACAGGTAGGTTGTTTTGTCAAAAACATGTGATAAAGTGAAAACATGTTTTTCAACTCTATTTTTTCCAAATTAGAGTGAACAAAAACTTTATGAACACCAAAAATGAAAACATGTGATTAAAAAAAAAACTAGCCGAAAGTTGGTCGGAATCTGGTTAGAGAAGATGAAGAATAATAATAATTGTTACTCTCGAGTCTCCACACTCCTTTTAATACATATCATCTAATAAGAAAAAATCTCTCTCCCACGTTACTATGAGGAAAAATTCTTAGAGCATAAGGTACCCATAGTGCCGTCCCGCTGGTGTTATGGGAAAAGTGCAGCCACATCAGCACTTTTTCTAATAACACTAGAATTCACCATAACACCAAAAACGCCATCCCTCCTGTAATACCAGTTTCTAGTGTCGTCGTGAACCTCTGGACCCCGCATTTTTTTTTCTTTTTTCATTGATTTAAATAAACTAACAAGTTTTACTAAAATTAAATGCAAGCATTGAACTATCTCGTTTGAAGAAGATAAATATAGTTTCAAATTGTGAAAACACATAAATATCAAAAGCATTTACCCACACAGTGATTCTTATCTTATCTTTTTCATTGACCAAAGACTAAATGAGTGCCTTTTGTTTCAAGACCATCATTCCACTATTTTACCCACACAAAATCAACAGTAATCGGTTTGCATCATGATCAACAGTAATCGGTTTGCAGAAATGTCCTCTTCAGCTTCATCCAACAAGAGGTCGAAGTGTGATCCTTGAGTGATCAAGATAGTTGCCACCCTTCTAACAAAACACCACCCTTAAAACTGACGCAGCTACTACACTTCTACATCCATTCTTTCAACTCAAGATAACACAACCAGTGATCATCCTTGTATCTCCAAGAAAAAAAGAAAAAAAAAAAAAAAAAAGGAAAACGCGAAAAAAAAACTGGAAAACGCGAGCTAAGGTACCCACCTCACGCCGTCCGGTTGCGTTTTCCCGGACCATTTGGGCTGGTGGTAACGGCGCCACACCCGAAAACGCGAGTGGTGGTGTGGTTGTGGCGTTGTCCGGTCGCGTTTTCCCGACGGCGCAAGCGGAAAACGCAGGGTACCCAAGGCTCTTAGGTTTTCTATGCTTATATAAAAACATTTATTTTTCTTTTAAGCTTTGCACCTAATTCTCTTTATCTCTTTTCTTTTAAGTTTAGGTGGTGTTTGTTTTTTAACAGGCTCTGAATCTGAATCTGAATCTGAGATGTAAATGTCTGAATCTGACCGCATCTGAACGGGAAAAAAAAAAACTTATGTTTGAACCACACATTTGCTTGCTTGTATAAATTTCTTTGTGTCAGCAAGAGGCAAAAAGATGTATTCAGACACCCCTCTCAAGTATAGACCATTAAGATCTTACTGCCTCTTAACGGGAAAAAAAAACAAACGGTCTGAACGACCAAAATGTCTGACCGCGTCTGAACGTTTCAGATTAAGAGGCTGTTAAGAGCCTCTTAATGAAAAACAAACACCATCTTAGTTTAATTAATGTAGGTGATGTGTTTTTATGTTTTTAGTCGAAAACTTAATCTCAGATTCAAAGGTACAACATCAATTTTTTTTTTTCTCTACTACTTTATAAAGATTACTACACACTATTTCTTTTAAAACTTTTCAACACTCTCTCTCATAAAAAATTTCTCATACTAAATGACCATTTTACGCTTAATGAATTAATTAGTTTTTCTTTATTGGTCATTAACTTAAACATCTCAACTTAAAATATCTATAATACCTTTAATGAAATAATTTACAACATAAACCAATCAACTCTTAAAATAATTACACTACCCTTTTACATTAATTATTTTTACAATAATAACCACACCGCTACCACCCGTCACGGCACCACCACTACCGAACACCGCCGTCAACACCACGCTGCCGCTACCACCGTATTGCACGGATAAAATGTTAGTTAATAAACAATCTAAAACAATATGGCGAGGCCACACTTTTACGGCCCAATAAGGCCCAATAAAACCCTAGAAATTTGTCCCGAGCATTGCATGCATATATATATATATTTTTTTTTGAAAAGTATTGCATGCATATAAATAACTAACATAACATGCTGCTAGGGTTATCGCCTTTCTTATTCTCTCTCTCTCTCTATAATTTATCTCTCCCACTCTCATAAAAGCTAAACCATGGCAGGAAAAGGTGCAGGAGACCACGTTTGCTTTGCTGCGGGCTTCGGTGGAGACCGTGGCCGCGGCGTTCACGGTGGAGACCGCCGCGATCCCGAGGAACAAGAATGGGTGCCGGTGACCAAACTTGGCCGGTTAGTGAAAGACCAGAAGATAATAAAACTAGAAGAAATCTACCTTCAGTCATTACCCCTCAAAGAACACGAAATTGTCGACAAAATCCTTCCGTCTCTAAAAGCTGAAGTAATCAGTGTTAAGCCTGTTGGTTCGAGCTTCGAGGTGGTTGTTGTTGTTGGGGACGGTGATGGTCATGTCGGTCTTGGTTTCAAGCGCTCTAAGGAAGTGGCGACTGCGATGAGGGGTGCGTTAATATTGGCTAAACTGTCGGTAGTTCCAGTCAAGAGAGGTTATTGGGGGAATAAGCTTGGGAAAGCACATACTGTGCCAAGTAAGCTGACTGGGATATGTGGGTCAGTCACTGTGAGCCTTGTGCCGGCTCCACCTGGAGTCGGGATCGTTGCAGCGAGTGGTCCTAAAAAGCTGTTGCAGTTGGCTGGGATTGATGATGTGTTTACTTCATCTTGTGTGTCTAATAAGAATTTCGTCAAGGTCTATTGCTAACTTATGCTTGTCTTTGTTTTGATTATATATTTATATGTACATGTATGTATAGCTGTTTAGATATGCTTGTTTTGATGATAGTTGTTTATATATGCTGGAATTGAATCAATGAATAGGGGGGTTTGTATTGGAATAATTGATTTATATGAATTTTGAAATGTTTGAAGCAAGCTGCTGTATTATTAACTTGTTGCTTATCAGTCATAACCTTACCTGAATTTAACTTGTTAGATTTGTATTAGCATGGTGCTTATTGACCATAGCCTAACCCGGAATACAGCAATAAGTTTTCAAAGTTAGCTAAACTGAAGACCCCTTTGTCTCAAAATATGAATAGATTCATTAGGAATTTCGCTTGACCTTTGATTTTTTTTGTTATCGGCTTAATCTTGATTTTGTTTTGTCGGTTTTTTTCTTTCGCTGCTTAGCCTTGCTTTTTGTTCGGGTGTTTTTCTTGGGTGTTAGGCTTTTAGGCGCCCCTTGGTTGCCTTGCCCCTTGCCGGAGGTCTCATTGGAAGCAGTCTCTCTATTCAGGGACGGAGACAGTGGCGGAGCCAGGGGGTGTTTGGCCCCCTCCAACACGCCCAATCGCTTTGATATTTACCTTATAAAATTTAAAAATATGACGCAACTATAGGCAAATGACCCCCCTAACCTTTAGTTAAATTACTTTGTTAGCTTGAGAAAAAAATTTTGACCCCCCTATTCATAATTCCTGGCTCCGTCACTGTCTCTATTCCTAGGTGTTTCCTGGGGTAGGGGGTAGGGGTAGGATCTGTCTACATTCTACCTCCCCCATACCCTGCTCCGGCGGGATTGGGTATGTTGTTGTTGTTGTTGTCGTTGGTTTTTTTCTTCGTGCTGATCTTGAATGGTTCTCACTACATTTTTTTTTAATTTTTTTTTTTTTACTTCCAAATGTAAGTTTATGCTTACAGTATGTTTGTGTGGGCTCTTATACATGGACACAGGTTATCACGGATGTACATAAATCGCTTTAATTTAATGTTATGTTGAATTGCAGGCAACCTTTGACTGCCTCCTCAAGACCCACTGTTTTGTGTCCCCTGATCTCTGCAAGAAGACTAGATTCTTAACGTCCCCATTGCAGGAATGCACGGATGTTGAGTCATAGGTATATGATTATTGACTTAAAATAGTTTTGGTCTCAATTCTATATGATTGATCATCATTCTGGGTTGAAATGGGTCAGGTCTCGTTGACCCACAAACACTTTACTTTCTCTTCTTTATTAATAAACTAATTACTAATGTTCTAGTAGTTAATGATCCTCCTCATGTAAACATATTTATAGTCGAACGTGAATCATGCATACTTATTATTTAGTAAAAGGAGCCACTACAGGGCCTGCACAAGCTGTTGAGCAAGTGGTTTCACTTAATGCAAAGTGAATAGAGTTTGTAAACATTTTCTAAAAAATATTTGGGCACCTTTCAACCTATTTGGCTCACCTGTGACCTGACCTGTTTCCTTTCTAACCATTTTTTTACTTGACCCGCGTTGAATAATATACAACACTTATCACCTCTGTATTACTGTATAGGAGTATTAATAATATTACCAGACCAATTCCGGTATTTTTACACAACTGCGAAGCATCATGATAACGCTCTTCATGTATTGCATTCTGCAAACAAAGAAACCAGTGAGCCACATGATATATGTATATTCATAGCCCTTTTATTAGCTCAAATCTGGTATGACCTTCAACTTGGATATGATCTCGGCAACACTATCCTTTTGACGTTGCTTCTGCTATAGCTTTTTTAGCTTTAAAGGCTCTTAGAAATCTTCTTTCTCTATTGCTTCTTCTAGCTGGAACTGCAAAGGAAAGGAACTCACTAAAATGAACGAATAAGTAAGATTCTTGTAATATATCAAGTTATCAACAAACCAAATTACCAAGAGGTAGCTTAAATTAAAATTGGCATGAAGTTTGTTTCAACTCAACAAAAATGTTTTTGTATTTCTATAATACTTTCAAAATTACAAATGCATGTATTAAACTTTTAGAGAAACCTGTATGGCTGTATGTAATTGTATCAATTATAAAATTGAAATGATCACCTTTGACCTCAGAAGTCAAAACGAAAGCACAACCGGAAAAAGGAGAAAATTACCTAAATGTTCATAATCATAGTTTTTCACATACAAAGTTCGAAGGAACTATTGCCTTGCAAAAGCAAGAGAGTAAACTGATCAAATCTAATTAGATGATTGTAAGCTAGGAAGCATAAGTGTTTATTAGAAACATATAAACTCTAGCACGACATAAAAACCTATACTGGCCGCGCTACATAACTCGTTCTTAACCTGTCTCCACTTTCAAACTGCCCTTTTCCCATAATTAGCCATATGTCATTTTTCAACCCATTTGATCCGTACCTAACTCGGCTAATTTAGGGGTTCGATCCTCACTCCCTACAAAAGGCCGGAGGTCCTTTTCTACCTTAAGTAGAACCGGAAGCAACCTCTCTACCTTAGGTAGGGGTATGGTTGTCTACATCTCAACCTCCCCATACACCGTGGAAGACGGTATTGGGACCCATAACCCGTGAAAGACGGTATTAGGAGTTACTTTACTTTACTTTTTACATCTTTTTTTAGTTTATAAAAGATGCTGCCAAAAGTTTACTAAATGAAGATGCATATACAGCTAGCAAGTAAGTGGAGAACAAAAGATCATACAAATCAACACGCATTAACAATAACATAGGCTTATCCAATGATAAGGCCACTTTATGAAATTAAGTAAAATGGTGTATTCATCCTCATAAGCAAAAATAATTGCTAAGCAAATAGAATCTCAATTACCTATAGCCACGGAACTGTGTACATATAATCATGCTTTTACTTGCTGAATATACATGGCTTTCGACATTCATGAACACTAGCAGGGTACCCGCGCGTTGCAGCGGCGGGTACCCTAAATTAAAATTTTCCGGTGAATCGTGTAATTTTAGTTTATTATGTTCTTTTTGACAATAAATTTACGGATATCAAAATTTCGTTTAGCTCGTGTCCGTTCGGGCTCGAGCCCGTTGGCTCGTGTCCGTTCAGGCTCGAGCCCGTTTGGCCCATGCCCGTTCAGGCTCGAGCCCATTTGACCCGTTGCCCGTTCGGACATGAATATTTGTATAATGTGCTTTATTATTTGTATTAGTGACATTTAATGCAGGAATTGTGTTTAAGTTGGTTGTACAATATGCTTGATAATTCGTATTTCTTATGTAAGGGGTGTTTTAATAAGTGCATTAATTGTATTTATTGACCGGTTAATTAATTGTATTTAATGTACATAATGTTTTATTTATTATATTTAATGTTAGTATTAATGGTATGTTAGAATTAAATGAGGGGAAAATTGGTGTGTACTTTAAGCTTATTAACTTGTAAATGTCTAATTATATTTTCATCACTTGTACTTTAAGCTTATTAATTTGTAAGGCTTAAAATTAAGCATGTTAAAATTAGAAGGCATTCCTTCTTTATAATATAGTAAGATATAATAATGATTAACTTTGTAGTTTGCTTTATTCTAAGTAAGGTATGCTCAATGATAATCCTCAAGAATGATTTAGCTTTATAATGCCATACCTAATGTAAAAATATGACATCTAAATAAATCCAAAAAGTTAACCTATAGTATTGGATCTTCCAAGGAACCAAGTATCGGTCAGATCCAAATTTGACCTGATCCACTTATTCTGCGTAGTCAATAACATGGTCATTATCGTTATTTAGTCTCTTGCTAACTAAAATATAGCCTAGCCTGCAAACCAAAGATACATGCACATTGGTTTAAGTTGTACTAAATGTATATTTTTTACACCAGATACCTCGTTATCATCGGTAGAAATAGCCAATAATGATTAGAGCTCCTTTTATCAATCCCTATTGCCTTGCATAGCAAAAATGTACCAGCAACATGATCACATAGCACATGTCAGCACCAAACACCATAGGAAAATATGTACTATTTGATATACCAGTATGTATAATTGCACTTTTGCGAAGACTCGAGTGGCATTGGGTTTTAGTCTATTAATCCCTTCTTCTGAGGGAACAACATACATCCCATCAGATTAAATATTATAACTGTTATCTTCTGAGGGAACAACATACATCCCACTGTCTAGCAATGATGTTAGTTATCATAGTTGATCTATAATGCCGTATGTCAAAGCTGAAAATGGTAACTACAATCGAAACCATCAACCTGCAAACAGATTGTCAGCCTGGCATTTTTTCCCCCTAAGTGGCATGTGTACTGATTTACCAGAAGTAGGTACCTTGATCAGTTGAGTCATATACCAATAGATAGTAGTGCCCATCTCATTTTTAAGTCTACATGTAGGTTTTTAGTGCCCCTTCCTTTTTTCTAATGCTACAATCTACTGTTATTAAACTATGGCTGATATCTGGTGCCTAAGTATAAGTGCATAACTCAACATAGCACGCATCATTATTAATTTGTTCAATTTGTAGGTTAAGCATCAATTACCTTAACGGCTAACATGAATATGGAGCAGAAACTCAAATAAATGATCCTACACGTTTGAGACCCTTCTCGTCACCTTCTTCACTAACTGTTTATCGCTCTCGCGTATAGGGTTATAGTTTAATTTCGGGGGTTATATTTGGTCCAGGCGTAACTCGTGGTGATAATCAATGCCAAATCACACCAGAATCCTATCCCAATTCTAATTACATATTCTTATTAAACCGCAATACAATCAAAGAATTGTCGTTTCTATGACACCAACATAATAACGTAAGTAACCACTTAACACCCGTTCTCGAAACTGATAAGTGTATTAAGGCTTAAACATAAAATTGAACTTATAAAACAAAACACGGGTACAAATTTATACATAAATCAACAATTAGAGCTATGAGGGATTAAAATATATTAAATCACCAATTAAACCCCTAAAAATCATAAAATCAAATACAAAACCAAACATGTATATACCTGTGAAAATTAAATAACCAATTCAGAACCAGACTCTTTGATCTTTACTAATCAAATTAGAGCTTCAATCAAACCCTTGTTTCTTCCCCAAAATTATCAGCAAAATCGTGAAAAACCTATATCAATTTTAGACTAAAATAAAAAAAATAGATATTCAATCATACCATTGAAGGATTATAAAGCTTTTCTTCTTCTACAAAAAGATTATGAAGATTAATTTAGGGTTTGAATCTGCACACGGAGTTGTAAGAGAATTTGTGTCGGAAGTGTGGCTGGAAAGTCGATTGTTTGTTGGTTTTGTTCTTCCAAATTTTAATTTAACCCCTTTATGTTTTATAAATTACTCCGCCTGTTTTAAGTTTTATTTTTTTTATACTTTTGACACATATACTTTTTTACCCAATTTACTAAAGAAACAAATTCTGATTATTGACAATGAATTCTGATTTTTTTGCTTTCTAAATCAGGTAATATTTAGTTTTTTTATTAATTATTTTTAAAATAAATACAATAATAATAAGTCAATTATTACTTAATAAGGTATGAATTGATTTTTTTGAAATGAAAAATTCCCACTAGGGATTTTGTTTTATTAGGAAAAAGATTACTTTGCATAAGAGCAGACGACATGTCGACATGTATAAAAAATAATAAATAAACTTTCCTTATTTTAAATTAAAGATAATGCAATGAATGGGTCGTGAGATGGCAACATCTATCTAGAATAATGGATTACCAGCTATTAGACTAATAGGCAAGGAGGTTAAGCCTTCACCAAACGGGCCCACCTTACGCGCCGACCCTCTTGCCCACTACCCATGATCACGCGGGATGCACATTTCCCAAAAGATGAATTGGTGGTCTGACCACCGAATACTTTGCAACAAAAATGGGGACCCACTTGTTGAACCAAACCGTTTGGTATTCAGCAACTCCAACAATAACAACAAGCTCAGGGTTATTTGTTATTTGTGTGTTTCGAGTGGATTAAAGAAAAAAGAGAGTTGCTTTGTGTGTGGTTCGTGGTATAGAAGCAGTGAGCAAGAAAAGGTGTGTGTGTGTGTGTGTTATTTATTTTTTTTTATGTTCGATTATCAGGTGAAAGGGACAAATTTGTTTGGTTTGAGAAGAAGAGTTTGGTGACTGTGATAAGTTTAGAGAAGCAGCTTTGTTGATTGTGTGTGAGAGTAAAAGTTGATGCGTGAGTTTAGGAGAGAGTGATAGAGTTGAGTAAGTTTATTACCAAGGTTTTAGGGTAATTTAACATTGTGCTTTAAGCTATAATTGGTACATGTCTTTGGGCCGTATACTTCAAATATACGGATATCGCATTTGTAGGAAGTTTAATCTGTTCACATAATTTGTTTTAACATTGTGTATGTGGGTTTCTGTTTGGGTAAGTATTACAGTAAAAAAAATGGGGGTTAAGGTGAAGATGATGTTGCCTTGCCCACTAAAAGGTGAGTGGAGGTGAAGGGAATTGAGAGGAGAGATAAAGATGACGTGGTGCTGAGGTGTATGGTGAAAGTGTGGTGACCTTGCCTTCTAGCCTTATGCATTTGCCATGTAACCCGAATTTTTAGCCCCATCCTAATCCAACCACTTGTTGTATCATATTTGTTAGGTACCCATATTGATAACACACAAGCAAGAATGAGATAGATATAAGGATTTGGGTGATTATAAGAATGAGAGAATTATAAGTGCAAGAGTTTCCTTAATATTTCAAATAACCAACCAAGTTTACTTGTATCCTAAGCATAGTATTTATAGGGAAGGAGTAGGGCAACACTCCCTTCCTCCCTTTTGCTTCTAGGTCGTGGGCTTGGAGGCCCATGGACAAGTTTACATAAGCCTAGTAACATGAAACAATACATAAATGAAAGTAAGTAATAACTAAGCAACCTAATATTATTACAAATGACCGAGACTTGATAAAATAGTAAAACTTCGTTCCCAAAAATCTCCCCCTAAGGGTCGGTCATCACGGTTGCTTGACGTCTTTGTCATTTCTTCATCTTTGACTTTCATAGCTTTAGACGTCTTTCAAAAATCATTCGTCGTTCTTTGTTCTTTGTTCGTTGTTGTTGTGATAATGATCAAGTTATGAAGTTGTCTGCCTTTCGTCACTTCCTCGTCTGTGATGGTAGTCCGCCATTCCAACATGCTCATACATCTTTGAACTTTGACTTATACATGCACGTAGTTCCCTTTCTTAGACTTTTGATCTTTAGTCTTTATACTCTGTAGATTCTTCTTTATGGCGTAGAATCTTTCTTTGAATTTTGTATTGCATTGATCTTTGAGGGAGCTTTTGATGACTTCAAGATGCATGTATAAGCATGTGGAATCCGTCGCCATGGAGATGAAGTGTCCCTGCAGGTAGACAGTTAGCAATAAAACATCCGGTACTTACAGATAAGGAATTAGAGATCGTCAACAGCGTAGTGTGAAGACTCCTTCTAACCCTTATCAAGGCCGTTCCCATATCAGATACCCCCGAAGGAGCTTACGAGACCTAATAAGTAGCTCAATGACTGGGTGAGTCGCTGGGGATCACTCCACAACTGTAGACCGCTAAGAAACCACCGCAAACACTAAGCGTAACCCACAAGGAGTTACCGAAGTTACCTGCTATCAGGGCTGTTTGATGTTGACCCTGGCAGGATTTCCGATCAATCATTGAGAAATACATTTGTAATTCTCTCATAAACGTTCTCGGCAGATTGTTAAGATCTGCGAAGGACTCAATAATTTACAGCTGGTGTCCATTGATGTAGAACACCGGCTGTAGAAATACTAAGTGTTCTTAAGAGATCTTTGATGTATCTCATGGCTCTAGACTCGAAAAGTGCACACTTAGGTTTCCTATGCGGAGACTAGGGAGGGGTCTCCTACTTCAATATCAACCATCTCTAAGAGATAAGTCGATAGATTACACCGGTTCCCCGTGAGAATGAAACAAGCTCTTTTAAGAGAACTTGAGTGGCTAGAAGGTTTAGTGCATTGCGTCATTGGGTCCATGACGACTTTATCTTCAATACCGGCGTCGCCTTAGCAACAACCAGTAGCATACGAATTGAACCCGGTGTCTGCCCTAAGGTTGAACATATGGAGGGCTATTTCTTTTCACCATTTTCTTTACTTTTCTTTTTAATTCTTCAACTCCTTCTTTCTCCTTTCATTCTTTACTCCTTTTTTCATACCATACCTAAGGACTTCTAATACTAACTATTTGGTGATGTCCTTGGGTAGATCCCTCCGGCTCTGGCGGATCATAGGATGGTTTTTCCGAACCTTAGTCACCTTATAACTCCATGACTATCCTATAATTGCCATTGAAACCTTTGAAAATCTCTCAAAGTGTTTGTGATTATCAAACATTTTGTTTAACACTTTGAGAGTTTTGTGTTTTCATTGAAGGACTCCCCCTTCACATGTGCTCATAAGTATTTAATAAATTTGCACATGCGGGAGGAACAAGCACTTTTTGAATTGATCCACTTTCAGTGAACCCGACCGATTCGAGACACGCTTACATCACTAGTTAGACTAGCTTGAAGTTATTACCCGGCCTGGTCAAGTCCACAGAAAGTTTCTCGAAATGGTACATTTCTACTAAAACAAATCCTTTTCGAGACACGCTTACGTGGCTAGTTAAAGAGTTCCATTGTCAGCTTTTAGGTGACAACTAGCTCTAGTAACTAACTTGATGTTATTACCCGTTGAGGATAAGTCTTTTCGAGATTACTAACTTTTATGTTTCGTCAATTCTTGGGTGAACATGAGTCTAGCTCACATGAGATATGACTTATAATCAATTTTGAACTTTCATATTTTAATCACATTTACTTTTTCTCCCCCTCAAAAATAGCATATAAGATGATATTTTTGACAATCTTTTGATTAAAATATGCCTTTTGAGTCTTATGGGGAGAAATCAACAAGAACTTTTTGATTTCAAGAACGATGATTTTGTTTCAAGTGCTCCCCCTCAACAAGTGAATTCTTATTGAGGTGAAATACTTGACTTTTGAGCAGAGTTATGAAAATCAGAAAATGTTTGATTAACTCTACTCAAAAGTAAGAAGCCTTCGCTCCTTATATCAGGATTGAGGCACTGATGCATACCTCAGGGTCCTTTCTTTATAAGAACGGGTTGTACACTGTAATGTGTGCACAAGCCATTGTTTTAATACAAAATTTGTTTTCTTTTAACAAAGTACTCCCCCTCAAATAATGAAGTTTATTCAAGAGATAGTCTTCTTGAGCAGAATTTTGAATTGTATTTTAAAATACTTTTGAAAATTCATGAGATGATTCTGCTCAAGGATTTAGAAAACATACTCAAGTATTATACAACAAAGAATGCTTGAAATTCAAAAACTCTTTTACTGTTGAAAGTTGTTTGAGACCCGAAGTCTCTCTTTTGAGTTTTAAAATCTGAATAAGAAGATTTCCATTTAGAGTTGAACCTCGTGGGTTCTTTTTGAAGATTTGATTTTGTGATGAATGAAAACCTTCACGTATTTGGGATGTTCAGATCAGAGACATTCTTTTATTGTAGCCAAAGCATTCCAGATTTTGAAAATTTGAAAGGTTTTGAACGACTTTGCTTTGGTTTCCACTCTTGCTTTACTGGTGTAAAACGAGAGTGCAGAGTTTGAAAAACTTGTTTCTCACCATTTTTGAATCCTTTTACCAGTTTTAGCCTTTTAACAAATTTAACCCTTTGCCCTCAAAATATGTTCCGTGAGAAACATTTTGACAATTGTTGAAGTTTTGACTTTCAATGGGATGGCATGTACTTGCACATAGAGAAAATGCATCTGGCACAAACAAGTATGCGGATGAATCAAAAACTCATTCTAAATCAACCTAAGTGCTCAGAATTCTCAAATTAACACACAAGATCACAGATTAATTCATTCTTTCACTCGAAATTTTCCAATTATTGTCATGGTTTGGGGTTATGAATTGAGACTTTGCACGCATGTTAGCATCATAATGCAAGAATATTGTACAAACAAACGCCCTAGTAGTAGCAGCAAAGACATCGACATCTTAAACCCTAAATCACATGATTCTAAACCTATGTTGTTTCTAATCGAGCAAACACACCAATCGAGCATTCTTTAGTGTTCTCTAAAGTTATATGAAATAATTAATTAGACTAAACACATAAAAAAAGAAACGCCCCGATCGATAATTACATGAACCCTAGTTTCTGATTAAGCCTTTTTGACCGTTGAAAACATTTGAAACATTTAGGGAATGATTAGACAATCAACGATAAAGAAATTTGAAACTCACAAATGTGGAAAAAGATCGAAGATAAAAAATCATTAGTCTGATTCATTGACGTTTTTAAATTACGTGTGAAACTTTTGAGAAAATTTGTGGAAACATTTATTAGAGCCCATTTTATTTTTCATGCAAGATCCTTTTACCTAAGTTTAAGACTTTTGTGAACTTTACTCATTAAAGGTTAATTACTTTTCCATTTGAAGTCTAAACATGGTTAACTTGGAATCCTTGCCGAAAACATTTCTTTTCTCCCCCTCGAATTAGCATTAATTTTGTGAAACATTCTTTGCACATTTTAATTCGAGAGATCATAGAACTTTTTGAAAGAATGAGTTTTTAATCCGAATGATGAAGAAACAATTTTTCTTGAAGACTTATTAAAAATTGTGCAAACTTCATCATATTGTGAAAAATTTTCTCCCCCTCAAAACATGTTCCATTCTGATAATGTGAAGCAAAATTTGTTATAATGGAGGAACATAGTTTTGAAGATTAGAAGTTTGTACACAAAGAAAGAAGATTCTTTTTGTAGTTTTTTTTTTTTTTTTTTTTTTTTTTTTTTGATAAAAGTATTTACAGAAAGAGTTTGATGTTTGACTCTTCTTAGGTTTTAAGAAAATTTTGCAAATCATTTGGAGTCAAACATCACATACCATTTTGGTGAACTAAATCAACAAACCTTGATGGAGGTAATGTCTTTGTAAACAAGTCCGCCAATTGGTATTCAGTACCCACAAACTCTAATTCAGTTGTACCCTTCTCGACATGATCTTTGATGAAATGGTAGCGGAGAGCAATTTGTTTGGTTTTGGAATGATGAATGGTGTTGCATGAGATTGCAAAAGCACACTTTGGGTCGCAGTACATTGAGATCTAGTCAAATACATAGCCGTAGTCCGTGAGCTAAGTTCTCATCCAAATGACTTGAGCTCAGAAAGCAGTCATGGCTACCTACTAAGCTTTTGTTGATGACAGTGATGTACAATCCTGCTTCATTGACTGTATACATTTGTAACTAAACAATATTTGTCGCGAATCATTGTGCCTTCTGCATCCAGCTTGATTTCCAAATCATTTAAGTTAATGATTTTTCGAAGGGTGATGTTGGTAGAACGTATGCATATTAGACAGATCCAAATTGCGAGAAGACGACTCCATTATATCAGGAACGGTTGGAGTCGGTGAAAATAGATTGAAGAAAGTATTTCCATCATAATCTGCAGGTTGTGGTACTGATTGTTGTAATGGATCTTCAGCTAATTGTCTGGAGTTGGAAGCTGATGCGTAGGGATTGCACCAGGCTTTACCTCTCAAAGGATCTTGAGAAGCTTACAACCCCCACCAGGCAGTGTACCTGATCGATGTAGTATAGTATAATGACAAGTACCGGGGATTGATCGTTCAGCTAGGAATAGTGTCGCTAGGATTAGAAAACCTAATTACTTGTTCTAGAGATGAGAGATGATTCTTTTTGTATTTTTATATTTTTTAGAAAGCAAGTAAAAATCTCGGGTTTTGAAGGATATGGGCGAAATTAGTTGCTAGTCAACTAACCCAATACTAAAGATGCAATCAAAATAAAATACTAAAAATGAAAATAAAACTAAATTAAACTAAGGTTGTGAGCAATAAGTGGAGAAATGTGTTTACTTAGATTTCACTACTCTCTAGATATCTTTTACACGTTAATTACTTGTTATAGTTGCGTGGATGACGGATTGTATTCCTTAATACCATTCATGGGGTGGCGTACTTAACTCCCCAATCCTATGAGTGCCTACTTCACTCCTATGTCGAGCCGGCTAAGAAGATCCTAACATGGGATCATTAGAATTTACTCATGCATTAAATACAACCAATAAAACCTAGTACACATCGGTTCATGTTTCCTAAGATGTTCAAGCATGTTACCATTTGGAGATCTGCCAGTTTTCTTAAGCCTAACATTGAAATCATTCATCCAATACAACCATAAACAAGTAATCAACACATAATCAACATCTCGGTTTCATTAGATCTAAGCAAACACAAGATAAATCTAGCCTAGCATGGTGGAATCAAGACAAGCACAAGATATAGACAACCAACACATAGACATATTGATTGAATTAAAAGAATACTTATCTCAATAACACATGTAAGGGTTCAAGGGGTGAAAAACCTTGAAAAAGCTGTAAAATACGTATATGGTTCGGCCTTAGGGTTTCTCTAAAACTTGTACCTCTTAATGAAAGAAAATTAGAAAACTATATATAGATAATAGAGGCTGACGGCGTCAAGAACAACCTTGTGACATCGTCATCTCGCCGCCAAAATAATCCTCGGACTGCCTTGATCTACATCTGACGCCGTCATGTATTCCATTTTTCCAGGCCGTCACAACTTTAACTCTTGACGCTCTTCTTTGTGACGCCTTCATTTCTGTACTGGGTCGTCATGATATTTACTCTTGACGCCGTCAACTTCTTACTCTTGACGCCGACACACACTGTTCCCAGCTTGGAAAATTAAGTCTTTGGCGTTTTCTTCACTTTTATGCTCCAAAAACGTCCGAATTGCTTCCTTTTCCAGATTTCACTCCCAAAGTACCTAAAATCACAAAAGGAACGATTTAGGGCAATATTTGATCAAATAAATTCAATTCCGGACTTAAATGACCCCTTAAAAGTGGTTCATTTTTCGCCTCATCATATACCCTTACACTTGAGATTTGCTTGTCCTCAAGCAAATGCGCTTTTATTCTAATCAAAATACAAGTTAGGGGGTTATCTAACACTAATATAAAAGTAATTACAACAAATAATCGTTCCACTAAAGACCAAAGACAAGCACGGAGGTCATATACTAGCACCTCACATATAGTGTTTAGATACTCACATCTCTCGGGTGTAATAAAGTAATATCACAATATGGAAACGGAAGATATCTCTCACTACCTGTCATAGCAAAATAGATTACCATAGGCTTGGGAAAGGATCAAACCTCCACCACATGACGTAAGCACCTAGGATAAACTATCAAAGAGGTCTTTTAAAGGGTTGTAACGTTAGGTGTAGGGATATGAAATACACGGTTTTGTTGGACATAGGCAGTCTTTACTGGTGGCGAGTTAACAATCTTGGTTAATTACATGTACAATATGGCGTTGCTAAGCCAAGACTAGACTCGACTTAAGCTAATAAATGAAAAATAACAAAAACATAAAATAAACATAGAATAAAACGGGATGGTAGTCCGTATGTTTTTTTCTCTTTTTTTTTTTTTTTTTTATTTTTATTTTTTTTTTTTATTTTTTTTTTGCGTACACTCTTACCCTACCATCCAAAATAATACATCATAGGGAATGGAAATTCCCCTTACACTTGAATTTTTACATACTTTACAATAAACTAATCTAATGACTCGAATTAAGAAAATCAAAACACTTGGAGTACTTTTAAGATTAACGTACATATGGGGGTAATAAATGACGTTCTTCCCCATTACTCCATAAAATAAGTACTTTACCCATGAGTCCCAATCGTCCTAAAACAATATGTACAAGGATATGACTCGACTTAGCAACCATGTAATCAATTAGATAGTTAACTTAGGGTTTAACAAATAACAATAATGCACTAAAAATGAGCGCATATACGGAAGGCTAAGGCGATTTGGGTGTACATTTAAGTGGGGTGTAATAAATTCTTCTTTTAAGTAATAAGTTTAAAGTTAGAAACGAAAAGATAGGCTCGGAGGGGTGTACTAGGTGTATCGTGTATTAAAAATGAGTACAACGCTAAGGGTGTGGGAAAAATTAGTTGACTTAACTAGCCAACTAATATGACTTAAATGGTCAAGTAATTATGATACGGGTTTAACACAAGGGTAATCCTAATGCCTCTTATCATGTAGTAAATCCTACTACACGAATGTAGTCTCACTAGCGGTCTCGGGATGCATCACTAACGCAAGTTCTAGAATCTAAATGCTACCGGTACACTCATAAGCACTAATAATGAATGTTTTTCCTATCAAATCTAAAGGCGAACCTCATATATTTGGGTGGAAAATTTTTCTGAAAGTACGGTTATGTGCTAGTCATACAATCTCCTATCCATGAGACGCTTGCTATGGCTAAAGTTTCACTCCTAAATGTTGTAAAAAAATTTAAATTTGGCGCTAAAATTGCACTAACAAGTATTTCTCATAGTTTTATTACACATCTACTATCAAACAAACAAACTCAAGCGAAAGTGTATCTGTAAGGTATCATCATTTTACCCTCCCCTTATACTTAGGATGAACATTGTCCCCAATGTTCAAGTAAAGAATGTAAAAGTGAAAAAGTAAAAAGAATGAAATCAAATACTCCCCTGATTCGCTCGGTATGGATAATAAGGTGGCCAGGTTAGATCTTCCTCCAAGAAAATGAACAATCAAAGCTTCCCTTCCAGAATATAAATCATCTTCTTGTCATACATAACCTGTAAATCCTGAGAAAACAAACAAGACAACCTCGCATAAAATCGGCGGCAATCTATATAAGTTACTAAATCCTAGAAAACAAAATAAGATATAATGCTTGTGGAATCAAGTTTGCAGATTTCCTGGAGATTATAAAACTTAATAATTCAGCAAAAAACTTTAAAACTCCGTTAGAAAAACAAAACTGGTAAAATTTCCAGATTTTTACACGTGACGCCGTCAAGAGCAAGCTCATGACGCCGTCAGAAGTGACCTGCAGAAATTCTTATGTTAAGTTTCTGGAAAATTTCTGGAAAAACTTGGTCCTACTTCCTGGAAAATCCTGCAAAACTTCATTATGACTCAATACAAGCATTTGACTCTAACAAATACGGATATACATGTTCACTTAATATTGTGGAGAGTCATGATCGGTTTGTTTCTTAAAAACATATTTGGGGTTTCCCCTTACACTTATCTTTTGCAAAAATACCTTTAGGTGGAGTTAAGACTAGGCCAAACAACAAAGTAAAGTATTTCCACTATTTAGTTTAGAAACATGATCTACCAACAATAAAAATAAAGCATGCATACGGAAGCAAATAACAAACAAACAAAATAAAATCACACAAAGCATGGGTTGCCTCCCAAGAAGCGCTTTTCTTTATTTACGAGTCTTGTAGCTAGATTCAAGGTCATGGGTTACTACGTGACCTCATCATTGGTTCCACTCTCTAGGTCTTCTTCTAATCCAGTTTTGTATTCCGGACCTAGTTGCAAACATTCTTTGTAGAAACCAAGCATCCTATTCTTCACATACTCTACTCCTCTACGTCTAACCTCATCGTTCCTATATTAAGCCGCTTGCTTGTGTTCCTTTTCTATATTAGAGAGAAGGCGGTATTGCTCAATTTTGTAAGGCATTTGGTAGGCAATCTCATCATTCTCTTCCTTGAATCTAACTATCCCTAGTGTCGGATCATAACTCATCCTAGTGGCCTCAACAAATGGTTTCCCGAATATTATTTGGCTTAGGCAATCATCTATCACCGGACGAGTGTCTTCCACTATCATAAAATCGATCTCATAAGTGAAATTACCTATAATCACATGCAATCCCTTCACTCTCCCTACAAAATTGCTTATCAAATTCCTATTGGGCATCATCCTAAAATCAAGTTGTTTCTTCATCACCCAATTGTAATAAGTCCTAGTCATGATGTTAACAGGAGATCTAGGATCGATGTAAGCTTTCCATATATGCATGTGCCCAATATTGCATGGTATGTTAATGTTAGAGGGGTCTCCCATTTTGATAAGGGGTGTGCCAAGGATATATGGTCTCTCGGGACTATCGAATAAATCCTTATGGTATTCCCGTTCTTCCTTGGTGGGAAAAATTGAGCAAGGAAATGAGTGGTGAGATCATCCCATGTGGTGATGGATCCCACGGGTAAACGCTCAAGCCATTGACTAGCTTGATCCCGTAGAGAGAATTGGAATAGGCGTAATCGGGTTGTCTCTCTAGTTGCAACATCTAGGTCTATGGAGTCTACGATTTTTAGGAAGTCCTTAAGATGTTGATTTGGATCTTCGGAACGAAGTCCATGGAATGCACATCCACTTTGCACCAACCGGATGGTGTCGGATCGCAAGGGGGTCACATTGGCTCCAGTGAGCTCAATGGTGTTTCGGTAGCCTTGGTGGCTAGGTCGGGAATACTCTCCTAAGGTTCGGGGCCTAAGAGGTTCTAGTGGTGGGTTTTGTTGTGGTGGGATGACGGGTTCAAAGATGTTCCCATCGTCCATGATGTCGGGTGGTGAAGAGTTACGAACAAAAACACAAAGAAATAAGATAGACTAAAGAAGACCTAAAAATAAAAATAAAATCTTACTAGAAAGGAATCTAGCAAGTAGACCTAATAAAAAGAAATTCTAACCTAGACAATAACTATTCCCCGGGTTGCGGCGCCAAAAACTTGATGCGTAGGGATTGCACCAGACTTTACCTCTCAAGAGATCTTGAGAAACTTACAACCCCCACCAGGCAGTGTACCTGATCGATGTAGTATAGTATAATGACAAGTACCGGGGGATTGATCGTTCAGCTAGGAATAGTATCGCTAGGATTAGAAAACCTAATTACTAGTTCTAGAGATGAGAGATGATTCTTTTTGTATTTTTATATTTTTTAGAAAGCAAGTAAAAATCTCAGGCTTTGAAGGATATGGGCGGAATTAGTTGCTAGTCAACTAACCCAATACTAAAGATGCAATCAAAATAAAATACTAAAAATGAAAATAAAACTAAATTAAACTAAGGTTGTGAGCAATAAGTGGAGAAATGTGTTTACTTAGATTTCACTACTCCCTAGATATCTTTTACACGTTAATTACTTGTTATAGTTGCGTGGATGACGGATTGTATTCCTTAATACCATTCATGGGGTGGCGTACTTAACTCCCCAATCCTATGAGTGCCTACTTCACTCGTATGTCGAGCCGGCTAAGAAGCTCCTAACATGGGATCATTAGAATTTACTCATGCATTAAATACAACCAATAAAACCTAGTACACATCGGTTCATGTTTCCTAAGACGTTCAAGCATGTTACCATTTGGAGATCTGCCAGTTTTCTTAAGCCTAACATTGAAATCATTCATCCAATACAACCATAAACAAGTAATCAACACATAATCAACATCTAGGTTTCATTAGATCTAAGCAAACACAAGATAAATCTAGCCTAGCATGGTGGAATCAAGACAAGCACAAGATATAGACAACCAACACATAGACATATTGATTGAATTAAAAGAATACTTATCTCAATAACACATGTAAGGGTTCAAGGGCTGAAAACCCTTGAAAAAGCTGTAAAATACGTATATGGTTCGGCCTTAGGGTTTCTCCAAAACTTGTTCCTCTTAATGAATGAAAATTAGAAAACTATATATAGATAATAGAGGCTGACGGCGTCAAGAACAACCTTGTGACACCGTCATCTCGCCGCCAAAATAATCCTCGGACTGCCTTGATCTACATCTGACGCCGTCATGTATTCCATTTTTCCAGGCCGTCACAACTTTAACTCTTGACGGTCTTCTTTGTGACGCCTTCATTTCTGTACTGGGTCGTCATGATATTTACTCTTGACGCCGTCAACTTGTTACTCTTGACGCCGTCACACACTGTTCCCAGCTTGGAAAATTAAGTCTTTTGCGTTTTCTTCACTTTTATAATCCAAAAACGTCCGAATTACTTCCTTTTCCAGATTTCACTCCCAAAGTACCTAAAATCACAAAAGGAACGATTTAGGGCAATATTTGATCATATAAATTCAATTCCGGGCTTAAATGACCCCTTAAAAGTAGTTCATTTTTCGCCTCATCAGAAGCGGTTTGTCCTACTGTTGTTGGAGATGCAATTGGAGGACCGTCTTTATCAACAGTTATTGTTGTTTGTTGTGGTGTGTCAGGTACTTGATTATGATCAAGGTGTGCAGCAGAAATTGGTGATACCTCAAAAGGACGGTCTTCAATTGAATCATCAAACAGTTGAGCAAACAGGGTTTCCAATTCCTTGCGAGAGAGTGATAATGGTTCAGCCGAAGTATCCGGAAAGTTTAGACGGTTGATTGCGGGTCCTAAGCTGTTGTGCTTAGAAGCCATAGCTGAAGTGCTTTAAACGGTTGATTACGGGTCCTAAGTTGTTGTGCTCAGAAGCCATTACATTAAGTGCGGGTCCGAAACTGATTTGTTCCGAAACCATTCCTGTTATATCTGAAAAGAAGAAAGAATAGACAAAACAGAGAACATGGATCCCCAAGTGTAATTGGGTTCCGGATGTTAGAAGCATAAATATGTAGTGTCAATTATCATCTTGACACTCGGACACACTATATCAATGATTTCCTCTCTCGCCTCATGGATAGATGTTGCGGATTTCACATTAGTTTTGGTGCAAATGTCTAAAATCTTTCCTGTAGGAATCCACTTAAGACCAATTGATTTGAAAATTATACCCGTGGGTACCCACCTAATGTTAGATCTAGGAGATGTTTTCCTTTTAGATGCAGTGGAATGAAATGTGGGAGCATCACTTCGTTGAGAAAACCTACGTCCTATATTGATCCACTTCTTAGGTTTCTGACTTATGACTTTTGGTTCAACGGGTTTGTTTGTCTTAGTCGATTAAGCCTTTTCAAGTGAAATTCCTTTATGAAGATATTTTAAAGCACAAACAACATGATTATTTATGCAACTACTCTTAGAAGCTATCAAATTCCTATTAGTTTGTTGATTACTCTTAGGTTTTGGTGTGCTACTACAAGCAGTTGATTGGTCCCAAACGGTCAACTAAGTTGAACAGGTGATGGTCAACCAACTCAAACATCTAAAACCAACTAACCAAGGAGTACAGTATATTCCCAGGTCGTTATGTCCCAGCGAGGTAAGCAATTGTAATTAAAAACATTTAAAGTGATCGGGTTATTTAACAGAAGGATCAGGAATTTGGTTATTATGATTAAACTACGAGATTATGATTGAGAATGGCTTAGAAACACTATTGTAACAATTACTGATAATCAGATAACCTAGAAACGTGAGTTAACCCAAAAACGCGCATTTAGATTTAAAATAAACGCGAACGCGCAAGATAAAAAGTGAAACGTGAGCAAATAAAGTCCTACGAACATGAAAATTATATTTTTACAATCCTAATGATATAAGAAAATTTTTAGACAAATAAAAATAATTTTTACACTATTTAATTAATTACTATTAATTAGTTACTATTTAATAATTACTTTTTAATTAACTAAATTACACTAATTATTAATTAATTATGAAAATTAACTAGAAAAATGAAAATTAAATTTAGAAAAATCTAAAATATTATAAAACTAATTTTAAAACAAAAAACCTATTTTTTCTACTTTTTAATTATTTATTATTAATTAAACCTAATTATTTAATTAATTTAAACTAAAATTAATTATAAAAAATATCAAATGAACAAGGAAAAATCTGGAAAAATTCCTAAAATTATTTTAACTAATAAGAAGCCTAAGAAAAATTTAAAAATGAGAAGTGCTTATAAATAAGCAGAAAAATAAGCCAAATGGCTTAAATAGAAGCTATCAGTTTATTTATTTTTGTCTTTTTTTTTTTAATTTTCTTTTACAACTTTACTTAACTACTATAAATGAACAACTTTTACAAAGGGACTTTTGTTGAGACTCAGAAATAAGCACAATGGAGAGCTTATTGGTTTGGCAGTTAAGCTTTAAGCTTATTAGGATTTTGTGGAACTTGAAATAGCTACCAAATGATGTCTAAAGTTCAAATAAGCTACAAACAGATGTGAGGCAACTTGAAATAAGCAAAACAATCCAGAATAAGCCCAAGAATAAGTTGTAATTATCAAATAAGCACTAGGCAAAAACAATGTACAAAGCAGGCCAAATGAGGTCCCTTTGGACCTCTGTGGGGTCCACAGAGATGAAAGGGGGTCCAAATGGGAACTTGACCTGTCAAGGTGACCAGATCAGTATTAAAATAAGCCAATAAGCTTAGCTTATTGCCTATTATTGAACCCTGGGTGGGTCTTGCAAATTAGTCACAAGGGCTGAGTGGGTCAGTTCAAAGCTTTGGACAGGGCAACAAGGTGAGTCAAGTTGGATAAGCTGCTATAAGCCAAAGTCCAAAATAAGTTACAGGTTTAGAAGCTGAGCTATTGAGCTTTTCAAAAAGCCCCAAGGGGGGGTGTGGGGTCCACTGAGTTAGACTCAGTGAGTCCAAGAGTTTTGGCCAAAGGCCTGGTGCAGGGGATATAACACTCCCTGCAGCCTCAAAAAACTAATTGCACAAGCTTCTAAAAAAATCTCAAAATTAAACTAAGCACAAGTTTTTGTAGTTTAGCTGGGACTTAATAACCACAACAAATTTCAGGCCTCAACTCATCCTACAAAAATCAAGATAAATCTCCCAAGAAATGGGATTTCCAACTCAATGATTACTTTTGACTTTTCCAATTTTTGAAGAGCTTTGACTTATGTGAATTTTGGATCTAATTTATGAACTGAATAAGATGATTTAACCTTAAAGGAAGTTAAAATAAGCTAAGTGCACTATTTCTAAACCTAAATGATGATTCCACTACCCCTAACATACCAACAGTTGACTGCCATGATCCCACAAAAGAGATTTTGACTTTTATCAATTGAACACCAAATTTTCTGCTTAAAACAACATTAACCAACCTAAAGTAAACTAGTGAAACTAAATTTAACCAATGGATCCTACAAACCAATACCTAATAGTGTTTTGCCAAACACTCCTAATCTAGACAGTTTTGAAGTTTTCTTGATCAAACAGAAACAACAGATGATGTAAATGATCCCTAACAACTTACTATGTTTCAAAAAGCTTATGTGAACTCAGAAATATAGGCTAAGAGCACTAATACTCAAATATCCAAATTATACTAATTGTACAGTCAGGTTATTAACTTAAACACAAAGAGGTTTAATGAATTTAAAACCTAATTTAATCTTACAATAACAACTAATGACAACAATATAATCAACAATAAGCAGTAGACTAAGCTATTGAAAAGTGAAACATGAGAATAAGAAAATTGCTCACAATGTGCTTTCCTGCAAAGCTATTAAGTACCAAGGACCAATGAAACCATCCTAAAGACTTCCATAAGTCACTAAAATACCCATTCCATTGTCTGCATCAGCTCTGCACATTCTTCTCATCTTTTTTATTTTTTATTTTTGATTTTTCACTATTTTTTTTTGTGTTTTTGCTTTTTATTTATAATTAACTAAGTTCTATGGTTCTACTAGCTTAAATAAGCTTCTGATGGCTTATGTGAGCCCTCTGAATCCAAGGAAACAACTATTAATACCAACTAAATTTACTTGAGGATTTTGAAGTAAAATGGGTTTCACAGGTACATAATTCAACTGAAACTTTATATTTTATTAATTAGAAACTCAAACTTGCAGTAGTACAATTGAGATTACACTTCCTTAACTAATTTTTTATTACAAAAGACTTAAACATAACTTTGACATAATGAAAATTAAACTAAAAATCTGACACTTCTTTCACAACTTCAATGCCCCTTTTATAGTGGTGAATTAGGGTTTCTTGGATCCTTGTGAGCAAATCCCAGCTACCATCTTGACCTTTGGATGTGCAAGATTCAATCTTGGCCTTTAATCTCTTTTGCCGCCAAAATGGAGTTTGGATTTTTCCTCAGGTAATTGGAGCCAGGGGATAAATTTGGAGTGTAGTATTTGGAGGGGTGTAGGAGGGGGGATAGGGGTTATGATGGTTGAGTGTTGAGTGGGTGGTGATGATGAGGTAGCAGTTTGCAGAGGGGGGGGGGGAAGTCACGGGTTGTGTGAGGTGGATGGAGGGTCAAAGTTGGGGGGTTGACTGGGGTAATATATAAAAAAAAACGGGGGAAGTGGATTGGGTAGTGGTGGTGGGCTGTGTTATGATTTGGGCCAAGAAAAAGAGGAATGGGCTAGTGAATTTTATTGGATTGGATTTTAGGGATTAGTATTAATAGGTTAGGATCCGTTTGGTTTGAATGAAATTTCACAAGGACCATTTTGTAATTATTCTGAAATCCAGGGACCTGATGTGTAAATTTTTCCAAAATAGTTACAAGGGTTTATCTTGCCAAGTTTTATTTACCAAAGGGCCCTAAAAGCTATTTTCCAAAATTTGAAATCCCAGGGACCGTTTTTTGCCAAATTGCAAAGTACAGGGACCAAACATGTAATTTTTCTCAAACTTTTCACCCAAGGACCTATTTTGACAATTTTTGAATTCCAAAGGACTTGGGTTGACTTTTCTTTCATTTTAAACCTTCAGGGACTAGTTTTGTCAATTTTTAAAACTTGAGGGACTGAATATGCCAATTATGCAAACTTTGTTCATTTTTCATTTGTTTTTAAACATTTTGCATCAGAAACATATAAAACACAATCTTGGGATATTTTCAGTATTTTGATGCGTATTTGAGTGTTTTTGGATGTTTTGGCAGTTCAGATACGATAAAAATGATGAGTATTTACACACTCATCAGCAGTGTTCTGTACTATAGTGGAAGGCATCACACGAGGTTCTGAACCTAAAATTCCATCCTTTTGAAGTAGCGCCTTTTTCCTAGCCTTTTCTAGATCATAGTTCTTGTACATGTCATATGTGTCATAAGACTTTTTACTTTTAATGCTTGTTTTAGACACTGTTTTCGAACTAATCCTAGATGAGCCAGGTATAATCACGTGTTGAGATTTGGCAGACACAGATGCATTTTCCTTAGGCCAAGAATGTGGAGTGACTGGTTTTGTCAAATTGTTTTTCTCAACAACTTGGGAGGCAAACCGAGGTTTTGAAAATTTAGGTCGTTCAGATTTAAATGCAGTTGGTTGTCTAACCACTGATTGTTTTTTGTTTGTTTGAGAAGGCGGTTTCCCCAAGATTGATGGTTTTGCAAACTTAGTATCCACACTCTTGCCAGTCAGTCTTCTTAATTTGTTTTGCAATGCAGCATGTGCAAACACCTTTGCTTGAATTTGACCTTTTAAAAGCTCATTTTCTTTAACTAATGTATCCACACGTTTACTTAGTTCATTCGAAACTTGACCATTGTTGCCCGAAGTTAAAGATTCGTTTTGCAATTTAAGTTCAAGCGAGATGCAATGTGCCACTAGTTTTGAAAAATCTTTATGAAACTGGGCAATGGTCTTTTTGAGAAGAATGTTTTCAGACTCAAGAGTTTGGTATGATGTTTCTGTTATTGGATTATCAGGTAAGGACTCAGACTCAGAACGTTTGTCAAGACATTGTACAACATCCTGGTCAACCTCTCCTTCATTGCTGAAGTTAGGTTGCACAGATTGTTGTTTCTCATTTGCAGGCATAATATGATCAACAGTAGATTGTACCTCAACCATTTGCTCTTTGTCAAAGTTAGGTTCTGTGTCATAGATGGGTATGACATCTTCCTCATCCCTCTGTCCTTTGTCAAAGTTGGGCTTTGAGTCATAGAAGGGTCTGATCTCTGCACAATCTGCATCTGTATCATTCCCCAATCTGTTGTTGTCAACATGCACTTCTGATTCTGTCTCATTGCATTCCATGATATCAACTTTATGAACTTGCTCTTCGTGAATCTGCAACTTCCTTATGTTATACTCAAGTCTGTGATGTACTAGTTTCGCAATTGAATTCACAATAGCATTCATGTGTAGGAGCAATACACATTTGAAGGTTAGAGCCGTGATTCCAGTGTATTCTAAAAAATACTTGCTTACATCTTCAAAGTTATAATTGATGAACTGTTGAAAATGTTCCTCGAGCACTCTGAAGGTGGTCATGGATTCATAAAATTCTTCAGTTGCAAGATACTTTTCAAGTTGATTCACGTTGTCGAACATCGAATTAGTGAAAATATCAACTTTTTCTCCAAAGATGTGTTTAAATTCAGCTTTGAATCCACCCTCGGAACGAGTTTCAGCAAAATCATTGTTTGAGAGAAGTTTAAGGTGTGACTGAAGTAATCTAAAAGATGTCATGCATTTCTCTTTGTTTGATTCCACAGATGGATCTTCAGAATCATCAGAATCATACTCTGGGCCAGTATTATTCATGTGAAATTCCTGCATGTTTGCCATTAACATCACATCTGTTGTATCGGCTTCCAAATTTGTTGTATTGGATTCCAAATCTGCATATTCATCATCAGATGGAATATCTCCCATGACACTTTGCAAAACTGCATTGAGATTACCCCCTTCAACTTCCATTTGACTAAGTGTGGCATTGTATTCAACATTATCGTCAGAGAGTGAAGTTGAATCATAATCTTGATCTTCCACATCTGCAATATTTTCCGTGTATGCTATAAATGCCATGCTTGGTTCAATAAGATCTTCTTCGTCATCAGTATCTTCCATTGTGTTGAAGCATTCATAAGTTGAAGTCATCATGCATTTGCCTTTCTCAGAAGATACTTGTCCAAGCTTCACAAGATTTTGCAGAAATGATTGCATATGATTATATAGTGTTGCAGGAGGGTACTGTGGAATGAAGAAAGGTTCAGGTGCATTTGGAGGATTGAAGAAGAGACCATTAAAAGTGTAAATTAATGATCCATGGTCAACAACTGGAGATGGTGGAGCAGGGAGGATGGTCTTCAGAGGTTTCATGCTTAAACAGGATTCAAGAATTTGCTTCATTCTGATGTGATGAAGTTCTTCTGTACGATGCATAGCTTCAAGATATTTCCACATTTCACAAGCACTAGCTTGAAAGTCCATATTCATGTAAATTGAGTTAGGAAGGGCTAGTGTCATGAACCATGCCGCTTGTTGGTCAGCATCGTACTGAGCAAGTTCAGTATCATTCAAATCTTCATCAGTTTGTAGCCTGATAATTCCTGTTGAGTCAGCAAGAAATATCATTTTGTATGGACCATTTTGAATGGATTTAAGCATAAGATCTGCAGCAGGACGATCTGTGAGCCATTGTAGAAATCTCTGTTTCCAATCAGTATATGTTCCAGGTAACAACATTGGAGGCCTTAATGCATTGCCAAATATCAGAACATGACGAATGAGGGAGCTGTGACTTTGTTGTTGATGATACTGTTGCTGATGAGAATATTGGTGAGGAAGGTAGTTGGCAGAAGGTACTTGAGACATTGTAAACGACATTTCTCTCCCCCTTGATTGTTGCGATGTAATCGAAATAATCAAACAAAAATGTAAAACCAAGGTCGAAATAGTGATTTCAGATTTTCCATCCAAAATTAATTTGAAAAATTTTCTGTTCCAAAATTTTGAAAATCACTGTAAAATGCTATTCTAAAGTATAGATGTTAGAAATAGAAATAGAAAGAAGATAGTAAGAAGATGTTAGAAAGAAACTTGTGTGATAGATGGATCTTATAGAAGGTATAGATGTAATGCCAATTCTCGAAACTTAGTCAGAAAGCAGTTCTCGAAAGAATTTGAGAGTACTCGAAAAATATGTAATCTCGAAACTTTGGTAATTTCGAAACTGTGTTCTCGAAAAATGAGTGTTTTCGAAACTTTTGTGTTTTAGAAATTTTTCAGTGTTTTAGAAACTTTTCAGTGTTCTAGAAACTTTTCAGTGTTTTAGAAAGTTTTCAGTGTTCTAGAAACTTTTCAGTGATTTAGAAACTTTTCAGTGTTCTAGAAAATTTTCAGTGTTTTACAAACTTTTCAGTGTTCTAGAAACTTTTCAGTGTTTTAGAAACTTTTAAGTGTTCTAGAAACTTAGCACCAAAACTTTCTAAATTATACAATTTAAAGAGTATACCACGAGTCGAAGTGTTTTATCACTTATACAAGCAAGGGAAACACCGAGTAAGCAACGGGAGCAAGTGTGTTCTCGAAACTTTGTGATTTAGAAAGATTGCTAGAATTTTGATTTTGCAAAAAGCTCATCCAAATGAAGTTTGTATTTCAAGATTCTTGTACTTCTAGTTATAAAAACACCAAAACTTGAAGAAAGTTACAAACTTGATGATTTTTATGAAAATTTTTTGTGTTCTAGAAAGTTTGCCAAAATTTTGAATTTGCTAAAAGCTCACCCAAATGAAGTTTGTATTCCAAGATTCTTGTACTTCTAGTTATAAAAACACCAAAACTTGAAAAAAGTTGCAAACTTGATGATTTTTATGAAAATTTTTTGTGTTCTAGAAAACAAGTACAATAACCAAAATCGAATTTTTTAAGCTTGAAACTTTCAAAAAGATTGAAACTTTCTTGTTGGGAAAGGTTTATAACACTAGTTTGTAATTAAAAAAGTGTTAAAACCCAAGAAAAAAAAAAAGAAAAGTAAGGATTTTTTCTTATAAAAACGTGTAGGAGCTTAAAAAATTCGAAACACACAAGCTCAAAACACTTTTTTGAAAGAAAGTTTGACACTTTTTTGTTTGTTATGATTTGTAGCACAAGTTTGTAAGCAAAGATGTGATAAAAACCAAGAAACAAACAAGAAAGTACAAAATTTTCATAGAAACCGAGTAGAAAAAGAGGTTTTGGATCGGATTCAACTTAAAAAACAAGAACTACACCTTCTTCCGGCGAATGATACCACTTGTTAGGTACCCATATTGATAACACACGAGCAAGAATGAGATAGATATAAGGATTTGGGTGATTATAAGAATGAGAGAATTATAAGTGCAAGAGTTTCCTTAATATTTCAAATAACCAACCAAGTTTACATGTATCATAAGCTTAGTATTTATAGGGAAGGAGTATGGCAACACTCCCTTCATCCCTTTTGCTTCTAGGTCGTGGGCTTGGAGGCCCATGGACAAGTTTACATAAGCCTAGTAACATGAAACAATACATAAATGAAAGTAAGTAATAACTAAGCAACCTAATATTATTACAAATGACCGAGACTTGATAAAATAGTAAAACTTCGTTCCCAACAATATTCTTCATCAACAACCACATCACCAGTTTCTTTAATCTAAATTCAACTATCCTCATCATCAAATCAAATTAAAACCTTTTTCTTGCAATCATACACAAAACCTTGCAGACAATAGGGGAGTACTCCCCTGTTGTCTGCAAGGCTTTCTGTTTCAATCACCCTTTTTAGATCTTTCTCAAACTGGATCAGTTTCATTAGATATTAAAGACCTCAAGATGTTATAATAATTTATCAGGTACCATTAGCCTTACAGTGTTATACCTTAGTGGCAAGGCATAATACCATATTCCTTAGGAGGATTGCAGGTATTCTGACGTTTTTCAAAATAGTTTTTTCTTAGACAAGTGGGTTTTCCTTAGGATTTTTTAACCTATCTTTTAATGACTTTGAGGGTGAAGTACCGGTTGTAGGAGAGTTTGCTAATGCTAGTGCATTTTCGGTTTTGGGGAACAGTAGGCTGTGTGGTGGTTTGATTACACTTGAGTTACCCAAGTGCAAGGAAATGGGTAGTAAGAAAAAAAAGAAGAATTTTCCTTTTTTTCCTATTAGGGGGTGTTTGTTTTAGTTTATTTGTGGGCTTATGAGCTTATTTGACTTCGACTTATATCTCATAAGCTCAAGTTATTTAACCTATTTTGAAACTTATGGGCTTAGATAAGCTTATTATATCATAATAACTTCTATCACAAAAAATATGCTAATTAAGCATATTAGTTGAAAAAGCTGTGTTCTACAAGCTTATTTTAGAAAAAAGTATTAGTTTTATACTAGTCATAATTGATTTTATTTAATTTTAGTTTGCAAAGTTTTGGCACAGGGATGCTCTTTACAGTTTCGAAATGTTTTGGACGAAACATGCAAATTCGCCAAACTTTAGAGACGATTTGTGCAATTTACTCATTGTGAGTTATAGATCAAAGTCAGAAATTATGTTGTTTGTAATAATAATGGTTAGGGCTGTAAACGAACTGAACGTTCAGTGAACATTTCATGAACCGTTCAGTAAAAAATTCATTTATGTTCGTTCGTTTATTAAATGAACGTAAATGAACAATATTTTACGTTCGTTTAGTTAAATGAACGAACATGAACAAAAGTCTCGTTCGTTCATTTATGTTCGTGAACGTCTAATTAGGCGTTCGTTAAAATTCGTTTATGTTTATTTATCTATTTATGTTCATATATCATATCTTTTAATTTTATAATTTTAAAAATTGGTTTGTTTAAACAAAGCAACACTTATAAAACAATATATTGTGAAGAATTCAATAAAGAGTATGTTTGTTTGTCTATTTTCATTTATGTTCGATCGTTTTTGTTCGTTTAGTGTCTTAATGAACGAACATAAACGAACATTAACAATTTATTTTCTTAATAAACAAACATGAACAAGAAAATTCGTCCGTTTAAGCGTCCGTGACCGTTTATTTGTCCAGTTAAAATTAAATAAACGAACATGAACAAGGCTCCGTTCGTGTTCGTACGGTTCGTTTACAGCCATAATAATGGTTGCTAAACATGAGATAAGGATAAATTGTGGAAGTGTGTAAGTCATCATCTCTTATGTCCCCTGACTGATTTTACATAGAGATATCATGTATTCATGTATGTGTCCTTGTTTTTATCTATTCTTGTGTTTGTTTAGAGGTTTAGTCATGATGCAACAAGCTCTTGGATCCAAACGCACATGCATAAAAGGTTTAATTAGTCCTCATGTTACCAAGTTCCATGGGTTATTAGCAACCTTCGTAACAACCGTTTGGTTATGGCTTATGTGTCTTTGCGCAGTCATGTATATGTCACTACAAAAAACTTAGTACATATTTTTAGAGTTTTAATCGCAATCTGAAATTGTATCTAAATGGTTGCGCTATTTGAATGTTGTTTTTTTTTCTTATCAAACTTTTCATATGTTTAGCCCCGGGGCCGTCTCGTTGATTTTGGTGGCCCCGTGCCACAACTATAAAAAAAGGCCCGACCAAATGCGAAAAACACTACTCGATGATAAATATCTTATAACCTTTTTTTTTAAGGAAGTGATATTTACATCACTTTTTTTTATGTATTTTTTTTTTAATGGCAAACATAAATATGTAGATTTAAAGTAGTTTGTTCTAAATAAGTATAAATATGTAAATATTATAGGGACCAAAAAGAAATTATATGTTGATGGGACCTATTACGGAAATAAGAAACATAATTGTAACAAACTAAGGGTGTGTTTGTTATGTCGTCATAAATCACAATGGGTATGAGTTTGATAGTAATGATGGGCCCCTCACCTATGATAGATCAATTTCTTACTCTTTTAAGGTATATGAAGTATAGAATAAATCTATCATTCATTCCCATAAGCGTAATGATAGAGAGACCTAATTCATGTGACTAAACTCATGTCTAACCAATTAATCATGTGACATGTGTAATACACATTTTCTCTTTTATGATCCTCACCACTAATCTTGTCATATGTCGTCATCTTAGAGTTAGGCATGTTTTTAGTCATGAATTTTAGTCATGCAAATCATTTTTCTTTCCATAATAATGGGCCCCTCATATTAAACAAACATCATGTATCACTTTCATAGTCATAGTTTCATTCAACAACACAAAAGTTCATACTCCACCGAATAGAATGAAAAGAATCTTACATGTCAAAAAAGATTTTCATAGGATTTATAAAGTATGATAAAATGTAAACACATAAAGTACGAAGAAATGTGATCGAAAAAATTATTATCACAAAAAAATGTGATCGAAAAATATTGTTCACCAGAGATTTTGATAATAAGGAACTCGTCACTGTAACGCGCGAGTACCTATCGTTGCGATGCGCGAATAACCTTCTAGTTGTTTATGATTGTTGAATGGTCAAATGTATTATGGTTTAATTATTGATCGTTGTGTACCACTTAGTCATTCTAATTCATTGTACCATTTGGTCATTCTAATTCATTGTGAATTTCCGTTTCAAAAAAAAATTCATTGTGAATTTGTGATGTGTGTTGTCGTTTATGAGTGTTGAATGGTCGTTCTGGTACCTTTTCATATGTCCCACTTAGTCATTGTACTGTAATTATTTTAATAATGGCCATAGTTCGAATTAGACACCTTGTTTCTTTGCAGCCATGGTCATAATTAACGCACCAAGTGTTTTTCAAACTTTTATTTCGAGATGTTGATATCAAACTTTTATTTTAATAGCGGTCGTAGTTCGAATTGGACTCCTTGTTGTCTTTATCTATAAAGTGAAGCAAATCAAGGTTTTCATGTGTCAAAATTTCTTTTGAGTTGAATCATTTTAATGATCAATCTGATGTTTAAATTGTTTGCTAGTACTCCGGATAAGATTAAGATGTGAGTTATTTTAGACATTAAGTTTTTGTTACATCTAAGGGATACATCCTCACCATCCATCTAATTTAATTTAATGGTGAGAATTAACCTAAGATTTAATAGGACAACCTAAGTCCATTATTTTTTCTTGTCTTTTTATCTTTCTTATTTATTATTATTTTTTTCTTTTTATGTATTTTATTTATATCTTATTCACGTTTTCTTTCCTTTTCTTTTTTTTTCTTTCCTTTTCTATCCATGTTGTTATCTCTTTTTTCTTTTTTTCACGCTTTTTTTTTTTGTCTTTTTTTAATTCACTTATTTTTTTTAATCACGTTGTTTTTAAATTCACGTCTTTTTCACTTTCTTACTTTTTCATACGTTTTCATACGTATTCGTCAGTTTTCATCCATTTTTGTCCGTTTTCATACGTTTTCGTCCGTTTTCTTACGTTTTCATACCTTTTCGTCCATTTTCATACGTTTTCATCTATTTTACTACGTTTTCGCTCGTTTTTATATGTTTTCATCTGTTTTCTTAAGTTTTCGTCCGTTTTCATACGTTTTCGCCTGTATTCATACGTTTTCGTTTGTTTCTTACGTTTTCGTCCATTTTCTTACGTTTTCGCCCGTTTTCATACATACTTGTCCATTTTCTTACTTTTTCGTCAGTTTTTATATGTTTTCATATGTTTATGTCCGTTTTCATATGTTTTCGTCCGTTTTCTTACATTTTTGTCCGTTTTTATACGTTTCGTCCGATTTTATACGTTTTCATACGTTGTCGTCCGTTTTCATACATTATTGTCCGTTTTCGTTCGTTTTTATACATTTTTGCCCATTTTCAGATGTTTTCGTTCATTTTTCTACATATTCGTCCGTTTTCTTACGTTTTCGTCAATTTTCTTATATTTTTGTCTGTTTTTAAATGTTTTCGGCCACTTTCAGGCAATTTCATACCTTTTTTTAATATCACAAGTGATATTCTGAACATTACAAATGATTTTCAACTAATGTTTTGTAACATGAAAATCACAAGTGATATTCTGAATATCATAAGTGATATTGATATTCAGAATATCACAAATGACATTCTGAATATCACAAGTTATTTTCAACAAATGTTTTTTAACATGAAAATAACAAGTGATATTCTTAATATCACAAGTGATATTCAGAAAATCACAAGTAATATTCAGTATATCATAAGTGATTTCACGTTTTTTTTTTTTTTTTCACTTTCTTACGTTTTTGTCTGTATTCATATGTTTTTCTTCATTTTTGTTCGTTTAATATCACAAGTGATATTATGAATATCACAAGTTATTTTTAACAAATGTTTTGTAACATGAAAATCATAAGTGATATTCAGAAAATCACAAGTGATTTCAACTTTTTTTCACATTCTTACGTTTTTTTCTGCATTAATACGTTTCTGATTATCATAGTTGATATTCTTAATATCACAAGTGATACTCTGTGATATTCTAAATATCTCTTGTGATTTTAAGAATATCAATTGTGGTATTTAGAAACGTACTGATGAGGCGAAAAATGATCCGTTTTTAGGGGGTCATTTAAGCCCGAATCCAAATTTATTTGATCAAATATTGCCCTAAATCGTTCCTTTTGTGATTTTAGGTGTTTGGAGAGTGAATTCTGGAAAAGATGCTATTTTGGACGTTTTTGGAGCATAAAGTGAAGAAAACGACAAAGTACCAAAAATCCAAGCTGGAAATACAAGGTGACGGCGTCAAGGGTTTGCTCTTGACGGCGTCAGACATCAAGAATAATTTACCGTAGCTGGTGACAGCGTCAGATGGAGTTATGACGGCGTCAAAGTGGCCAAGATTAATTTACCGAAGGTGGTGACGGCGTCACATAGGCCGTCACGATTGGATCTAGGGCGTCCGAGGAAGTGTATGGCGGCGAGTTGACGGCGTCAGATTTTACTCTTGACGCCGTCAGGACGATTTTCCTATATATAGTTTTCTAGTTTTTTTCAGTAAAAGAGGAGAAGTTTTGGTGAAACCCTAAAGACGATTTTGGTGCCTCTTTTACAGGTTTTTCAAGGGTTCCAAACCCTTGAGACCTTGCATTGTAATTGAGATAAGTATACTCTTAATTCAATCAATATGTCTATGTGTTGGTTGTTTATCTTTTGTTCTTATCTTAATTCTACTATGCTAGGCTAGATCTCTCTTGTGTTTGCTTAGATCTAATGAAACCTAGATGTTGATTATGTGTTGATTACTTATCTATTCTTGTTTTGAATGAATGATTTTATATGTTAGGCTTAAGAAAACTGGCAGATCTCCAAATGGTAACATGCTTGAACGTCTTAAGAAACATGAACCGAGGCGTACTAGGTCTTTATTGGTTGTATTTAATGCATGAGCCACTGTTTACAATCCCTATAGTTGTGCTGGGTCATGGTGTAGGAGGAGATAAGAGCTCATAGAGTTGGGGAGTTATGTATGCCACTCCACGAATGGTATTAAGGAATACAACCCGTCATTCATACAAGTGTAACAAGTAATTGACATGTAAAAGATATCTAGGGAGTAATGAAGTCTAAGTAAACACAATTTCTCCAATTACTGCTCACAACCTTAGTTTAATATTAGTTTAATTTTATTTTCATTAGTTTAATTAGTTACAAAGTAGTTTTTGGGTTAGTTGATTAGCAACTAATTCCGCCCACTCTTTCAAAACCCGAGATTTTAATTGCTTTCATAAAATATAAAAATACAAAAATAATCATCTTTCATCTCTAGAACTTTTAATTAGGTTTTCTAATCCTAGCGACACTATTCCTAAGCTGAACGATCAATCCCCCGGTACTTGTCACTATACTATACTACAACGATCAGGTACACTGCCTGGTGGGGGTTGTAAGCCTCGCGAGATCCCTCGAGAGGTAAAGCAAGGTGCGATTCCCACGCATCACGTACCTTGTTTGTGAATATCACTTGTGATATTCTGAATATCACTGGTAATATTCTGAATATCACTTGTGATTTTTTGAATATCTATCACTTGTGATTTTTTGAATAACACAGAATATCACTTATGATATATCACTTATGATATTCAGAATATCATTTGTGGTATTCAGAATATCACTAGTGATATTCCGAAAATCACAAAATATGACATGTGATATTCAGATAATCACTTGTGATATTACAAATATCCCTTGTGATATTCAGAATATCACTAGTGAGATATTCTGAATATCACATAATATCACTTGTGATATTCAGAAACGTATGAAAATGTCTGAGAATGACCAAAAAACATTGAAAAATGGACGAAAATGATTGAAAACCATGAAAATATAAGAAAACGGAAGAAATATGTATGAAAACGGACGAAAATATATGAAAGCATAAAAACACATATGAAAAAGGAAGAAAACGTACGAAAAATAGGACGAAAACGAAAGAAAACGGATGAAAATGGACAAAAACGAATGAAAACGAACGAAAACGCAAGAAAACGGATGAATAAGTATGAAACGGACAAAAACGCATGAAAGCGTAAAAACACGTCTAAAAATGGATGAAAACGTATGAAAAATAGACGAAAACGAAAGAAAACGGATGAAAACATTTGAAAATGGACGAAAACGTGTAGTATGAAAACGGACGAAAACGCAAGAAAGTGAAAAAAAAACTTGAATTAAAATAAAAAAACGTGAATTAAAAAAAAATATACGTGAATTAAAAAAAACAGGAAAAAAAGTGAATTAAAAAAATGTTTATTAAAAAAAAGCTTGAAAAAAGAAAAAACAAAACAACAACGTGAATAGAAAATGAGGAACCAAGAAAAAAGAAAAAGAAAAGGAAAAAAAAAAAGAAGAAGCTAACCGTGAATAGAAGGGAAAAAAAAAGAAAGCCACGTGAATAGGAAAAAAAAGATAAAAAAAAAGTAAAAAATAAGGAATAAAAAGAAAGAGAAAAAGAAAAGAAAAAAACATGGACTTAGGTTTTCATATTAAATCTTAGTTTAATCCCCAACATTAGATCAAACTAGATGGATGGTGAGGATTTGTCACTCAGTATGTAACAAAAACTTAGTTCACAAATGAACTTTTCTCTAAGATGTATATGATAGGGAAAGTGAACTTGGTAATAAAAAATTTGATTATCTACATGTCCCGATGACATCCTTGAGCTTGACTCCAACTAATCTATTTTATCTATTAGACTACCCACAATGATCAAACCTCCTCACTTTCCAATTCAGCGGCACTTGAGTTTTCTCTCTCCATTTACCTCCTCTCATTCCTTCTCATCTTTCACCGACAATGATCACCACTAACTCACCCTTTAATAAAATACATAATTTATATAAATATACTCTATAAAATACTCCACAGACATTGACAAATCATACAAATAAATAATAATAAAGATAGTTGGAGGCCCACTTTTTGCACAATGTCTTAATAGTGAGAAGCTCACTGTTCGTCCCTTTTTTTGCCCATCCCTCACGCGTGAGCCACCCCTCAAAAAAAAGTGGCACGTGACTCTTGCTCCTCACCGACTCTTACGAGCCACCATTATGACCAACTTTAAAGAGACAATGAGTTGATGTTAGCAAAAGTTCAATTTAGCTTACTTGTCAATCAATTATAATTTAATTGAAAAAAAAAAACATACGGTATTTATAATGTAAGCATGTGTATTTTTTTTAAATATATATTTTAAATAAAGTATACAGTTAAATAAAATTGCTTTTACTAAGCCTGGAATCTAGACCTACGCTTGAAGGTTTTTTTAAGAGGAAGGGATTTGTATACTATATTTTGATTGAGACATTCATTGTACAAGCATATAAAAATACTGTGAATAATGTATAATTATATAGTCACATAGTTGAGTGTCTCAATCAAATAGATGAATATGCCAATCAATTTTCTTTTCAAAAAGAAGGAATTCAAATTTAAACTTGAGTCTGATTAACGATGTTCGTCTTCTCTATGGTCTCTTCCCAACTTCTCTATGAAGCACGAAATGAAAAGTAACCCATGTGCCTACTTTATCATCATCATCATGATGTGACTATTTCAAACATGTAATTCCATTTTCAAATAATTATAGAATGATTCTGGATTTATTAGACCAACTAATGTGTAGTTTGTGAATCCAATGCATTTGATATAGTGGTATGCGAGTTTTTTACTAATCTGGAGGTTGTGGGTTCAAGCCTCGCTGAAAACAAATTGTGAGATATAAGTGATATATGTGTGAAAAATTGTCATTTAAAAAAAAAATAATAAAAACTAAATAAATAAATAAAAATGTTCAGTTTGTTGATTAAATTAGAAGAATAAAATTTAAATCTCTAAAAATACTATCTTTTAATATTATCAGGTTTGTCATTTTGTTTTTGTCAAACAACTTATCTTACTCCTTTATAAAATATTTAAGTAAATAGAAATACTTAAAATTTCAGCTTGCGCTTATTATAGAAATTCAATAGCTTGCACATAATTTCTCTACTACATAACTTACGAGTATTAAAGCTTAATGTACAAATACAAAGCACTATTAATGTGATCACGATATTTAATGTAGTCAATTAATTAACTGCTCAATAAATACAATTAATGCAGTTATTAAAACACACCTTACATAAGAAATACAAATTATCAAGCATATTGCACAACCAGATTAAACATAATTCCTGCATTAAAAATGTCACTAATACAAATAATAAATCACATTATACAAATAATCAAGCCCGAACGGGCAACAGGCCAAATGGGCTCGAGCCCGAACGGTAACGGGCTAACGGGCTCGAGCCCGAACGTGCACAGGCAAAACGAAATTTTTGATATCCGTAAATTTATTGTCAAAAACAACATATTAAACTAAAATACATGATTCACCAAAAATTTTTATTTCAGGGTATCCGCCGCCACAACACACAATTACCTTGCTAGTATGAATTTAGTTAGGTTTGAACTGAGGTGGAAATGAATCTTATGTTTATCTAATGAACATGTGTTCGATGAATGCCTAACTAAAAAAGATAGATTCAAATGTTATTATTATTATTATTATTATTATTATTATTATTATTATTATTATTATTATTGAACGGCAGAAAATATATAAAATATAAAAATGCTACTAGCAAAATGTTAGAAGCGGAGAGTATAAATACAAGACTAGAAATAAACCGAAGCTACCAATTCTAAAATCTGCCCGAGGCTTTAACTACGAATGCTACAAAAGGGATGAAAATACTCTTGCCAATTACAGAAGAGACCGAAACAAGAGAAAAATCCCCACTCACGAAAGCTGAGCCACCGGTTTCACTCCAGAGTGTTTTTTTATCTAGTCCTAAACAAGCCCTGAGGGAAAAAAATCAAAAAAGGAACTGAAAAAATCAATCACTCTCGAGAAGCTCAAAACACTCAAGGATAAAACATCAAGCGCTCGAAAATAGCAGTGGGTTCGTGAGCCAAACATCCCAATTACAAGATATATGAATATCTTTAAATACAAACTTGAATGCTTGCTAAAAGTTTAGTATGAAATTCATCTTCATTAGTTAGTATTGAATATCTTTAAATACAAACTTTCAACTAATATAATGATGTTGAGTAGTGAAGTCTGAAAATGTCATTTTTCATAGGGAAACTAAAACAATTTTTTTTCCTACACAATACAAGTATAAAGGTCATTTGAGCACTTGAAAATTTATCAGTAAAAAGCGAAAAATGTAAGAATGAGTATTATGGTGGTTGTCGACCATCTAATTGTTGGCACCACCATGCGTCGTTCCCATAACACCAAGGCACCCACCGCACGCGGTTGGGTGACTTTGGACGGGGTTCGCTGATAAAGGTTTGTTTGATTTACTATTTGTTGTTGATAGGCATTGGATAAATTTGGTGCATGAGTTTATTTTTTGGTTGTGATATGAAATGAAATGAAATAAGCTTTGGTGGCTGCATTTTGAAGTGAAGAGTGTGGCGTGAGAGTACGAGTAGTATACATCAAAACCTTTGAAAAGAAAATAAGGTGGTGTTTGTTTTAAAAAAAGAACCTCATAACAGCCTTTTGATTTTACTCATTTAAATGTGCTTAGACATTTGGCCCATTAAGCGCATTTTTTTTTTGGTTCAAACGCGGTCAGAGGCTCAAATCTCTTAACCAACTAGATGTGGATGAGGTGTCTTAATGCCTCTTAATGTAGGCGTGTCACAGGATACATGTCTCTGGTGCTATCACAACGAAGAAGAATTTGCCTAGTCAAATAATCTTTCATAGAAAAATCAAACTCGTCAAATTCAATAGATACTTTGTTGTCACGAGTAAATTGATGAACGGTAATTATTTTTTTACAATATGAGGGGTAATTAAAACAGTATAAAGGTGAAGAGGACGGTGAAGGTTAGGCAACAAGGTATGACCCGTGTTAGTGACATGTATAGATGTGTCGTCACCAACACATAAAAATGGATATATACTTTTATTATAAACAATACTAAGATTATTGGCATTTAAATTTAAATGGGATGACGCACCCGTGTCCATATTCCAACTCACATCACCACTCTATACTACAAGAGGTGCCTGTATGAGTTTGGGCTTGTTTTCCCACATGTTAGCCCGTACCTGTGAAATGGGTTTGTTGAGGCGTGCCGAAGCCTGATGGGTTGTTGAAACTAGATTGGGCATGGTCTGCTTGAAAAACTATTGAGCTTGCAATTATGTTTTAACCGCACTTATGTGTGGCGATAGCCCATATTGGCTAAGTAATTGTTGGTGAGCTTGGGCCATCCGAAGAAGTTGGGCATGGCTCAAATTTTGCAGGCTTGACGTGTGATTAGTGTTTGACATATTGGTAGTAAGGTTGTAGGTTGGTCAAAGCTTAATGGTTGAGTGCTTGGATTCTGACATGCGGCTGAATCAGTAGACAATATTCGGTTGTTGATATCGAAACAACACAACAGCTACCATTCCCCTTATTTTATTTTATTTAGGGCCCATTTGGTTTGTGGATTTGTAGATGGGTTTAGGATTTTGATTTGGATTTGGATTAAGATTTGAATTTTGACTTGATGTAGGTGGGAAAAAATGGTATTATTATAATTATAAAAGTAATAAATCAAATAAATCAACGAATATAAAATATTTTTATAAACAAAAGCTCACAAGGTAGTTAAAAACTATGGATGGGGAAAAAATTGACTGTAGCCCACATGATTTTCTACTAAAACCTACAAGTTCTCATTTCTATCACTTTATGGGTATTAATTCATTACTTGATTTCAAAATCCTCAACCAAACATTTATTTAATATCAAATCAAATCTAAAATCATTCCACACCCTCGAATCAACCTGCAGACAGCAGAATAGTCACATGTGGGACTTTTCTTTATTTATAATTAAATACAAGTTATAAATAATTAAATAATCAATTAGTCAAAATGGTTGAACTACTCACAACTAATCACACTAAAGGAAAAAAAAGAAAAAGTAATGTCAAAAAGTGAGTTGTAGACAAAACTTTTTTTTTTTCATGTGAAAATGAACGGCACATATTTATGCATGAAGTCAATTCAAAGATTAGTACTTTTTTGAGCAAATTTAAAAATTAATACAATATATGAAAATGATATAATGGAAAAGAAAAACAGGCAGAAGCAGACTATATTGACTGCGACTCTAATTTTTTATTTAGCTCTGAACCATGTAAAATTTGTGAAATTCTCATAATTGAATAATGAATTTGACTCAAATATAAGTAACGCTAAATGATAATTTTGGCTCAATACAAACAATGATAACAGTAAATACTAATCTAGTAACACTTTCTACTAAATTTTTGTAATAGCCGATGTGTATGTTTTGAATTAACTTGTGTGAATATTGTATTGTTTCTAGGGTGCTTCCACCTCATATGATGCAAGCACAGCTGGAAGGAAGTGTAAGAAACCACTCAAGAATACCACTTGGAAGCCTACTAACAAATCTGCTTAGAACTCATTACTTTTTTGGAACTGGACGTGGTGGTTGTCGACCATCTAATTGTTGGCACCACCATGCGTCGTTCCCATAACACCAAGGCACCCACTGCGCGCGGTTGGGTGACTTTGGACGGGGTTCGCTGATAAAGGTTTGTTTGATTTACTATTTGTTGTTGATAGGTATTGGATAAATTTGGTGCATGAGTTTATTTTTTGGTTGTGATATGAAATGAAATGAAATAAGCTTTGGTGGCTGCATTTTGAAGTGAAGAGTGTGGCGTGAGAGTACGAGTAGTATACATCAAAACCTTTGAAAAGAAAATAAGATGGTGTTTGTTTTAAAAAAAGAACCTCATAACAGCCTTTTGATTTTACTCATTTAAATGTGCTCAGACATTTGGCCCATTAAGCGCATTTTTTTTTGGTTCAAACGCGGTCAGAGGCTCAAATCTCTTAACCAACTAGATGTGGATGAGGTGTCTTAATGCCTCTTAATGTAGGCGTGTCACATGATACATGTCTCTGGTGCTATCACAACGAAGAAGAATTTGCCTAGTCAAATAATCTTTCATAGAAAAATCAAACTCGTCAAATTCAATAGATACTTTGTTGTCACGAGTAAATTGATTAACGGTAATTATTTTTTTACAATATGAGGGGTAATTAAAATAGTATAAAGGTGAAGAGGACGGGGAAGGTTAGGCAACAAGGTATGACCCGTGTTAGTGACATGTATAGATGTGTCGTCACCAACACATAAAAATGGATATATACTTTTATTATAAACAATACTAAGATTATTGGCATTTAAATTTAAATGGGATGACGCACCCGTGTCCATATTCCAACTCACATCACCACTCTATACTACAAGAGGTGCCTGTATGAGTTTGGGCTTGTTTTCCCACATGTTAGCCCGTACCTGTGAAATGGGTTTGTTGAGGCGTGCCGAAGCCTGATGGGTTGTTGAAACTAGATTGGGCATGGTCTGCTTGAAAAACTATTGAGCTTGCAATTATGTTTTAACCGCACTTATGTGTGGCGATAGCCCATATTGGCTAAGTAATTGTTGGTGAGCTTGGGCCATCCGAAGAAGTTGGGCATGGCTCAAATTTTGCAGGCTTGACGTGTGATTAGTGTTTGACATATTGGTAGTAAGGTTGTAGGTTGGTCAAAGCTTAATGGTTGAGTGCTTGGATTCTGACATGCGGCTGAATCAGTAGACAATATTCGGTTGTTGATATCGAAACAACACAACAGCTACCATTCCCCTTATTTTATTTTATTTAGGGCCCATTTGGTTTGTGGATTTGTAGATGGGTTTAGGATTTTGATTTGGATTTGGATTAAGATTTGAATTTTGACTTGATGTAGGTGGGAAAAAATGGTATTATTATAATTATAAAAGTAATAAATCAAATAAATCAATGAATATAAAATATTTTTATAAACAAAAGCTCACAAGGTAGTTAAAAACTATGGATGGAAAAAAATTGACTGTAGCCCACATGATTTTCTACTAAAACCTACAAGTTCTCATTTCTATCACTTTATGGGTATTAATTCATTACTTGATTTCAAAATCCTCAACCAAACATTTATTTAATATCAAATCAAATCTAAAATCATTCCACACCCTCGAATCAACCTGCAGACACCAGAATAGTCACATGTGGGACTTTTCTTTATTTATAATTAAATACAAGTTATAAACAATTAAATAATCAATTAGTCAAAATGGTTGAACTACTCACAACTAATCACACTAAAGGAAAAAAAAGAAAAAGTGATGTCAAAAAGTGAGTTGTAGACAAAACTTTTTTTTTTTTCATGTGAAAATGAACGGCACATATTTATGCATGAAGTCAATTCAAAGATTAGTACTTTTTTGAGCAAATTTAAAAATTAATACAATATATGAAAATGATATAATGGAAAAGAAAAATAGGCAGAAGCAGACTATATTGACTGCGACTCTAATTTTTTATTTAGCTCTGAACCATGTAAAATTTGTGAAATTCTCATAATTGAATAATGAATTTGACTCAAATATAAGTAACGCTAAATGATAATTTTGGCTCAATACAAACAATGATAACAGTAAATACTAATCTAGTAACACTTTCTACTAAATTTTTGTAATAGCCGATGTGTATGTTTTGAATTAACTTGTGTGAATATTGTATTGTTTCTAGGGTGCTTCCACCTCATATGATGCAAGCACAGCTGGAAGGAAGTGTAAGAAACCACTCAAGAATACCACTTGGAAGCCTACTAACAAATCTGCTTAGAACTCATTACTTTTTTGGAACTGGACGTGGTGGTTGTCGACCATCTAATTGTTGGCACCACCATGCGTCGTTCCCATAACACCAAGGCACCCACTGCGCGCGGTTGGGTGACTTTGGACGGGGTTCGCTGATAAAGGTTTGTTTGATTTACTATTTGTTGTTGATAGGTATTGGATAAATTTGGTGCATGAGTTTATTTTTTGGTTGTGATATGAAATGAAATGAAATAAGCTTTGGTGGCTGCATTTTGAAGTGAAGAGTGTGGCGTGAGAGTACGAGTAGTATACATCAAAACCTTTGAAAAGAAAATAAGATGGTGTTTGTTTTAAAAAAAGAACCTCATAACAGCCTTTTGATTTTACTCATTTAAATGTGCTCAGACATTTGGCCCATTAAGCGCATTTTTTTTTGGTTCAAACGCGGTCAGAGGCTCAAATCTCTTAACCAACTAGATGTGGATGAGGTGTCTTAATGCCTCTTAATGTAGGCGTGTCACATGATACATGTCTCTGGTGCTATCACAACGAAGAAGAATTTGCCTAGTCAAATAATCTTTCATAGAAAAATCAAACTCGTCAAATTCAATAGATACTTTGTTGTCACGAGTAAATTGATTAACGGTAATTATTTTTTTACAATATGAGGGGTAATTAAAATAGTATAAAGGTGAAGAGGACGGGGAAGGTTAGGCAACAAGGTATGACCCGTGTTAGTGACATGTATAGATGTGTCGTCACCAACACATAAAAATGGATATATACTTTTATTATAAACAATACTAAGATTATTGGCATTTAAATTTAAATGGGATGACGCACCCGTGTCCATATTCCAACTCACATCACCACTCTATACTACAAGAGGTGCCTGTATGAGTTTGGGCTTGTTTTCCCACATGTTAGCCCGTACCTGTGAAATGGGTTTGTTGAGGCGTGCCGAAGCCTGATGGGTTGTTGAAACTAGATTGGGCATGGTCTGCTTGAAAAACTATTGAGCTTGCAATTATGTTTTAACCGCACTTATGTGTGGCGATAGCCCATATTGGCTAAGTAATTGTTGGTGAGCTTGGGCCATCCGAAGAAGTTGGGCATGGCTCAAATTTTGCAGGCTTGACGTGTGATTAGTGTTTGACATATTGGTAGTAAGGTTGTAGGTTGGTCAAAGCTTAATGGTTGAGTGCTTGGATTCTGACATGCGGCTGAATCAGTAGACAATATTCGGTTGTTGATATCGAAACAACACAACAGCTACCATTCCCCTTATTTTATTTTATTTAGGGCCCATTTGGTTTGTGGATTTGTAGATGGGTTTAGGATTTTGATTTGGATTTGGATTAAGATTTGAATTTTGACTTGATGTAGGTGGGAAAAAATGGTATTATTATAATTATAAAAGTAATAAATCAAATAAATCAATGAATATAAAATATTTTTATAAACAAAAGCTCACAAGGTAGTTAAAAACTATGGATGGAAAAAAATTGACTGTAGCCCACATGATTTTCTACTAAAACCTACAAGTTCTCATTTCTATCACTTTATGGGTATTAATTCATTACTTGATTTCAAAATCCTCAACCAAACATTTATTTAATATCAAATCAAATCTAAAATCATTCCACACCCTCGAATCAACCTGCAGACACCAGAATAGTCACATGTGGGACTTTTCTTTATTTATAATTAAATACAAGTTATAAACAATTAAATAATCAATTAGTCAAAATGGTTGAACTACTCACAACTAATCACACTAAAGGAAAAAAAAGAAAAAGTGATGTCAAAAAGTGAGTTGTAGACAAAACTTTTTTTTTTTCATGTGAAAATGAACGGCACATATTTATGCATGAAGTCAATTCAAAGATTAGTACTTTTTTGAGCAAATTTAAAAATTAATACAATATATGAAAATGATATAATGGAAAAGAAAAATAGGCAGAAGCAGACTATATTGACTGCGACTCTAATTTTTTATTTAGCTCTGAACCATGTAAAATTTGTGAAATTCTCATAATTGAATAATGAATTTGACTCAAATATAAGTAACGCTAAATGATAATTTTGGCTCAATACAAACAATGATAACAGTAAATACTAATCTAGTAACACTTTCTACTAAATTTTTGTAATAGCCGATGTGTATGTTTTGAATTAACTTGTGTGAATATTGTATTGTTTCTAGGGTGCTTCCACCTCATATGATGCAAGCACAGCTGGAAGGAAGTGTAAGAAACCACTCAAGAATACCACTTGGAAGCCTACTAACAAATCTGCTTAGAACTCATTACTTTTTTGGAACTGGACGTGGTGGTTGTCGACCATCTAATTGTTGGCACCACCATGCGTCGTTCCCATAACACCAAGGCACCCACTGCGCGCGGTTGGGTGACTTTGGACGGGGTTCGCTGATAAAGGTTTGTTTGATTTACTATTTGTTGTTGATAGGTATTGGATAAATTTGGTGCATGAGTTTATTTTTTGGTTGTGATATGAAATGAAATGAAATAAGCTTTGGTGGCTGCATTTTGAAGTGAAGAGTGTGGCGTGAGAGTACGAGTAGTATACATCAAAACCTTTGAAAAGAAAATAAGATGGTGTTTGTTTTAAAAAAAGAACCTCATAACAGCCTTTTGATTTTACTCATTTAAATGTGCTCAGACATTTGGCCCATTAAGCGCATTTTTTTTTTGGTTCAAACGCGGCCAGAGGCTCAAATCTCTTAACCAACTAGATGTGGATGAGGTGTCTTAATGCCTCTTAATGTAGGCGTGTCACAGGATACATGTCTCTGGTGCTATCACAACGAAGAAGAATTTGCCTAGTCAAATAATCTTTCATAGAAAAATCAAACTCGTCAAATTCAATAGATACTTTGTTGTCACGAGTAAATTGACGAACGGTAATTATTTTTTTTACAATATGAGGGGTAATTAAAACAGTATAAAGGTGAAGAGGACGGTGAAGGTTAGGCAACAAGGTATGACCCGTGTTAGTGACATGTATAGATGTGTCGTCACCAACACATAAAAATGGATACATACTTTTATTATAAACAATACTAAGATTATTGGCATTTAAATTTAAATGGGATGACGCACCCGTGTCCATATTCCAACTCACATCACCACTCTATACTACGAGAGGTACCTGTATGCGTTTGGGCTTGTTTTCCCACATGTTAGCCCGTACCTGTGAAATGGGTTTGTTGAGGCGTGCCGAAGCCTGATGGGTTGTTGAAACTAGATTGGGCATGGTCTGCTTGAAAAACTATTGAGCTTGCAATTATGTTTTAACCTCACTTATGCGTGGCGATAGCCCATATTGGCTAAGTAATTGTTGGTGAGCTTGGGCCATCCGAAGAAGTTGGGCATGGCTCAAATTTTGCAGGCTTGACGTGTGATTAGTGTTTGACATATTGGTAGTAAGGTTGTAGGTTGGTCAAAGCTTGATGGTTGAGTGCTTGGATTCTGACATGCGGCTGAATCAGTAGACAATATTCGGTTGTTGATATCGAAACACCACAACAGCTACCATTCCCCTTATTTTATTTTATTTAGGGCCCATTTGGTTTGTAGATTTGTAGATGGGTTTAGAATTTTGATTTGGATTTGGATTAAGATTTGAATTTTGACTTGATGTAGGTGGGAAAAAATGGTATTATTATAATTATAAAAGTAATAAATCAAATAAATCAATGAATATAAAATATTTTTATAAACAAAAGCTCACAAGGTAGTTAAAAACTATGGATGGGGAAAAAATTGACTGTAGCCCACATGATTTTCTACTAAAACCTACAAGTTCTCATTTCTATCACTTTATGGGTATTAATTCATTACTTGATTTCAAAATCCTCAACCAAACATTTATTTAATATCAAATCAAATCTAAAATCATTCCACACCCTCGAATCAACCTGCAGACAGCAGAATAGTCACATGTGGGACTTTTCTTTATTTATAATTAAATACAAGTTATAAACAATTAAATAATCAATTAGTCAAAATGGTTGAACTAATCACAACCAATCACACTAAAGGAAAAAAAGAAAAAGTAATGTCAAAAAGTGAGTTGTAGACAAAACTTTTTTTTTTTTTCATGTGAAAATGAACGACACATATTTATGCATGAAGTCAATTCAAAGATTAGTACTTTTTTGAGCAAATTTAAAAATTAATACAATATATGAAAAGGATGTAATGGAAAAGAAAAACAGGCAGAAGCAGACTATATTGACTGCGACTCTAATTTTTTATTTAGCTCTGAACCATGTAAAATTTGTGTAATTCTCATAATTGAATAATGAATTTGACTCAAATATAAGTAACGCTAAATGATAATTTTGGCTCAATACAAACAATGATAACAGTAAATACTAATCTAGTAACACTTTCTACTAAATTTTTGTAATAGCCGATGTGTATGTTTTGAATTAACTTGTGTGAATATTGTATTGTTTCTAGGGTGCTTCCACCTCATATGATGCAAGCACAGCTGGAAGGAAGTGTAAGAAACCACTCAAGAACACCACTTGGAAGCCTACTAACAAATCTGCTTAGAACTCATTACTTTTTTGGAACTGGACGTGGTGTTTTTCGCTTATTATAATGTCATCTTTTGTTTTTTCAAGTTTGCTAGAGTTTATTTTTTGTTTTCATGCATGGGTTGGAATTTATCTTTTGATTTCATGGATGTTGTGATATTGTGTCATGATTAATCGAATATGGAAATCTTAACTTATTTTGGATGTGAGGTACTCACACTAATGTCTATCTTGTTTCACATTTTGCTGCACTAATGAGTAATCTTGTCATGCACTAACTAGTAATCTGTTTGAGTAATCTTGCTGTACTAACAAGTGATTTGTTTGAGTAATCTTTCTGCACTAACAAGTATTGTGAATATTGTAGCTGCACCTAAGAGTATTGTGAGTTCGGATTTGTTAGTATTTTTGGATGTGAGGTACTCGCACTAATGTCTATCTTGTTTCACATTTTGCTGCACTATGAGTAATCTTGTCATGCACTAACTAGTAATCTGTTTGGGTAATCTTGCTGTACTTACAAGTGATCTGTTTGAGTAATCTTTCTGCGCTAACGAGTATTGTGAATATTGTAGCTGCACCTGAGAGTATTGTGAGTGTTTGGATTTGTTAGTATTTTTGGATGTGAGGTACTCGCACTAATGTCTATCTTGTTTCACATTTTACTGCACTAATGAGTAATCTTGTCATGCACTAACTAGTAATCTGTTTGAGTAATCTTGCTGTACTAACAAGTGATCTGTTTGAGTAATCTTTCTGCGCTAACGAGTATTGTGAATATTGTAGCTGCACCTGAGAGTATTGTGAGTGTTCGGATTTGTTAGTATTTTTAATGTATGTACAGAAATAAACAAACTGCAATTGATATGTTTTTAGTAAGTATACATGGGCGTTTACAATTTAATTGAGTATAAACAAAGATGAAGTAAAATGAGACTTATACAACTTATTTGTTTTTAGTATACTCAATGTCAAACCTTACGGTTGAAATTAGAGTTAACGTTTTTGTTTTCCTCCGTTAAATCCTAAAGGACGGAGGTACACAAAAATCCACTAAGTCATATTGAATGTACCATCTATTCACCTTTAATAATTTCGAGTACTAAAAATTCTATTTTTCCAGATGTAATGAGCGTCTACAATGCATAACGTAATACAAGGTTCAATGTATCTTCACATTATCACATCAACATATTAACTTCATACAAAATATCTACACTGCATTGAACTTAAACATAGTTTAATAGATTACATTTATAAACTTTTTATTAAGAACCAAATTTTGATAAGTTAATAAAATCTTTAAAAAATATATTAAACAATTACTTTAGAGAAAAGTCCAAAATACATCCTTGTGGTTTGCCATTTGCTCGCTCTACATCCTTTTTCTTTTTTTGACTCAAAAATCATCCCTTAGGTATTAAAGTTGACACAAAACCATCCATCCGTTAGTAATATCAGTTAATGAGTACTAACGATGCAAATTATTTTCCGTTATCTCCTAACAAGAGTTAAAATATTTGCATCGTTAGTCCTCATTGACTATAGAGTTAAAATATTTGCATCGTTAGTCCTTATTGAGTTAAAATATTTGCATCGTTAGTCCTCATTAAGTTAAAATATTTGCATCGTTAGTCCTCATTGACTATAAAGTTAAAATATTGGCATCGTTAGTCCTCATTGAGTTAAAATATTTGCACAAAACCACCCACCACCACCCACCAACACCCACCACCACCACCGCCACCCACCACCGTCACCTACTTCCACCCACCACAACCACCACCACCCACCACCGCCACTACCACCCACCGCTGCCATCACCACTACCCACCACCGCCACCCACCAACACCTACCACCACCACCGCCACCCACCTCTACCCACCACCTCCGCCCACCACCACCACCACCTACCACCGCCACCACTCACCGCCGCCACCCACCACCACCCACCAACGCCACCACCACCCATCGCCACCACCATCACTACCCACCACCGCCACCCACCACCACCAACCAACGCCACCACCACCCACCACCCACCACCGCCACCCACCACCTCCACCCACCACCACCGCCACCCACCACCACCTCCGCCCACCACCGCCACTACCACCCACCACCTCTGCCCACCACCACCGCCGCCGCCCACCTCCACCCACCAACGCCGCCGCCCACCACCTCCACCCACCAACACCTACCACCACCACCGCCACCCACCTCCACCCACCACCTCCGCCCACCACCACCACCACCTATCACCGCCACCACTCACCGCCGCCACCCACCACCACCCACCAACGCCACCACCACCCATCGCCACCACCACCACTACCCACCACCGCCACCCACCACCACCAACCAACGCCAACACCACCCACCACCGCCACCCACCACCTCCACCCACCACCACCGCCACCCACCACCACCTCCGCCCACCACCGCCACTACCACCCACCACCTCTGCCCACCACCACCGCCGCCGCCCACCTCCACCCACCAACGCCGCCGCCCACCACCTCCACCCACCACCGCTACCAACACCCACGACCACCTGCCAGTTGGTGGTGGGTGGTGGCGGCGGCGATGGGTGGTGGGTGGTTGTGGCGATGGGTGATGGCGGCAGCGGTGTTGGTGGCGACGGTGGGTGGTGGTGGGTGGAGGTGGTGGGTGGCAGTGGGTGGTGGTGGCAGTGGTGGGTGGTGGTGGTATTGGTGGGTGGTGGTGGTAGGTGGCGGTGGTGGGTAGCGGTGGTGGGGGGTGGCGGTGGGTGGCGGTGGTGGTGGTGGGTGGCGGTGGGTGGCGGTGGTGGGTAGTGGTGGTGGCGGTGGTGGTGGGTGGTGGTGGTGGGTGGCGGTGGTGGGTGGCGGTGGTGGTGGTGGTGGGTAGCGGCGGTGGGTAGTGGTGGTGGCGGTGGTGGGTGGTGGAGGTGGTGGGTGGCGGTGGTGGCGATGGGTGGTTTTGTGCAAATATTTTAACTCTATAGTCAATGAAGACTAACGATGCAAATATTTTAACTTAATGAGGTCTAACGATGCAAATATTTTAACTTAATAAGGACTAACGATGCAAATATTTTAACTCTATAGTCAATGAGGACTAACGATGCAAATATTTTAACTCTTGTTAAGAGATAACGGAAAATAATTTGCATCGTTAGTCCTCATTAACTGATATTACTAACGGAGGGATGGTTTTAGGCCAACTTTAATACCTAAGGGATGATTTTTGAGTCCAAAAAAGAAAAAGGATGTAAAGCGAACAAATGCCAAACCACAAGGATGTATTTTGGACTTTTCTCATTACTTTATATTAAGAACCAAATTTTGTCACCAGAAATGTTTAACAAAAAAAAAAAAAATAAAAAATAAAAAAATCCGGATAATGGCAACAAACTATGCATATATGTATTTTAAGGGGGCGTTTGGTTTGTTGACATGTATCACAATGGGTATAAGTATCGGTATAAGGTGGAATGATAATGAAGTAATCATTCCAAAAACTGTTGTTTGGCTTAATTAATTGGATTTAATGTCATCTAACAACAGTTGTTTCATTCTAATTTTTGTCCGCTAACAACAGTGCATTCTCATTTTTTATCATTCATATTATGTAAAATAAATAAAAAACTTCATAATTAAAAAAAAATAAAAAATGGAAGAAGATGATCATTGACAAATTACAACCTACATCCAAAATATAAATTTATAGTTGGTATTAATTATTGTGTCAAAGTAAATAAGAAATAGGAAGAAAAATACATAAATGGGACATGAAAAGGGTGATTTTCTACTCCACCTTCGCAACCATCATGACCACGAGTCCAAGATCCGATGACTTTGATCGACTCCGACCAACGGTGAACTAGTTTTTGTTGTGTGTCAGATCATGCTCCAATGAAGCTAATGAAGCATCAACGTTAAGAAGCTAATAAAGATATTACAAAATAATATTTAGATTTAAAGAAAGATTTACAAGAAAAATGGAGAAGATAGTAAAAATGGAAGGAGAGAAAGAATAATGGAGAAGGTTGGCGTATAATGAAGAAGATAGTACAATTGGAAGGAGAGAAATAATTATGGATGAGAGAGAAGAAATAAGGGCACGTTTGGTATGTTACTAAGGGAATGAAACAATGATTTTGATAGTCATTGCAAGTGTTTGTTTAAGACTGTTGGGCCCATCACTATAACTATGAAAGTCACATATTTTTCATACTCCATATATGGCTAGAGAGGGGGGAATGAATTCTTTCATAGTTGAGGGACCCACCACTACTATCAAACTAATTCCTATTGTCATTCCTCGCAGCATACCAAAACGCACCCTTAATGAAAGAAATAGAAGGGTTTCCAGATACCACTCACACTAGGTAGGTACTGTATGTATAAACCCACATCTCAAAGTTTCTCCAAACCAATATCTTCATACCAAACATTTTATATGACTTTCAAATCCATAGATTGATACCGAAACCTGCATACCAAACGCACCCTAAATTAAAGATAATGGAATGGGTTGTCAAAAGAAACAAAATAGTTATGGGCCTACCTTTAATGTATAAATAAATGTATCGTCAGACGGCAATATCTATAATGGATTGTACAGCCATTATGCGTTTGCCATGTGACCTGACTTTTTGACCCCAACTAATAGTAACAAAACCTAATCCAAACACTTGTATCGTATTCTTCATCAACGCATCACCAGTTTCTTTAATCTCAATTCAACCTTAGCAAGCACCCTCTTTCTTGCTGTCACACACAAATTAAAACCCTTAAAAGATTCGCTCTTTCTATCAAGCATTTTAGTTATCAATACATACAAAAACATAAAGTAAAAGCACTTGTTGCCATCATCATCAATCCAACCAACACCACCACTACCACATTATATTAGTATAAAAGTAACAAAACCTACCATCTCACTTAATATTCTAATATCATAAATCTACACCCAACCAAAAAAAGTTTCTTTTACATCTCCACACAAATGAAATCATACACACAACCTTACAATAATATCCATCAACACAAGTTGAACAAAAACTCATTTTTTAGATCTTTCTCAGAACAGCCTGTCTGGATCAAATCCATTAGATATTAAAGATGTTGAGCTATATCGATTTATTTTATAGTGATTTATCAGGTACCAATACTAGAAGCCTAGCTTGGTGATTGCATTAGCTTTATAGTTAGTTTCAAGGCATAATATCATCTTCATTTTTTCAAAATAATTTTTCTTTCTTAGGCAAATGGGGTTTCCTTAGAATTTTGAACCTTATCTTTTAATGACTTTGAGGGTCAAGTGCTGGTTGTAGGAGTGTTGGTGCATTTTTGGCTTCTGGGAATAATAGGCTATGTGGTGGTTTGGTTACACTTGAATTAAGGAAAAAAAAAATAATAAAAATTAGGGGTTGTTTGTTTTAGCTTATTTGTGGGCTTATGAGCTTATTTGACTTCGACTTATTATATCTCATAAGCTCAAGTTATTTAGCTTATTTTGAAACTTTTGGGGTTAGATAAGCTTATTATATCATAATAAACTTATATAAGGTTGTAAGTCCCAAAATAAGCCAAAATTTTGGGCTTATGAAATATAAGCTGAAATCAAATTAGCTCAAAAGCCCACAAATTAGCTTAAACAAACACCCACTTAGTCATTTTGATGTTGCTCGTCGTATTATGTTGTGTGTAAGAAGAATCACAAATTTGATGGACCGAAAGGTTCTTAATAGTTTCATACAATCAGCTTCTCAAGGTTGCTGATGGCTTCTCTATAGCAAATTTGATTGGCGAGTGCGGGTTTACCTATGTTTATAAAGGAATCCGATGATAACTTTGTTGCGGTCAAAGTTCTACATCTTTAAAATCGAGGAGCTCACAAAAGTTTTCTAGCAGAATGTGAAGCATGGCGCGGAATATTTGAAACCGTAATCTGTTAAAGCTTATAACTTCATGTTCAAGTGTTGATTTTCAAGGCAATGATTTTAAAGCGTTGGTTCACGAATTTATGCCCAAATGGAAGTGTACACGATTGGCTTAATTCAAGTGCAAATGCATCCAAACTCAACCTTCTTGAAAGAATAAATACTCTCAGAGATGTTGCAACCGTGCTTGATTATCTTCACATGACTTAATGGTAGTATTCCATGATGCTTATATTACAAATTTTTGAGTTTGTAAATTAATCAACTGTTTTTAATTGGCAGAGTATTGTCTCGGGAGCGAGATGACAAGTATTGGGGATGTCTACAGTTTTGGAACGGTATTACTAGAGGTGATGATTGGGAAAAAGCTAACGGATGACATGTTCAATGAAGGTCTTAGCCTTCATAAATTTGCTCACATGGCATTACCAGATCATGCAGTGATGTTATTGATGGTGATGCAATTGTGTTGCAAAGTATGGAAGCTAATGCAAAGAAAATGGAAGAATGTTTGGTTGCAACTATCAATGAGTTGCAGCGTATTCTGTGCTTCAAAATATGTAAGGTACTATGTTCTCTCTTTTTGTAGAATGTGATTTTGCATAAGTTTGTCTATAAATCATCACAGGAAACTGCAACAAAGAGCAGTGCATGTCGTAGTTAAATAAACAATACGCTGTTAAAAATATTTGCAAGTGTGGTCTAATTTTATTGTTGCATAAGTAATGTACTAATGTTAGAGGCGTAAGAGTGGATTTACTTGCCACAATATTAATTTCATAAATTTGACTTTTCTTGAATCTTTAAATGAGAAAGCTTAGCGCTTTCCCGTCTTCTGGTTCAAAGTATTTCGGGTTTCGAGCAATGTATGATTCAATTGCACAAAAAGTAAGTTTTCTTGTTTGAACCCAAAATTGAAAAATGAGGTATTCAATTAGGCTTTTTGTGTGGGGATTATTTGTTTGAGACAAGAAACCAAAGAATATAATGACTCTTGTCGTAAATTTGGGACCTGTTGTCCATATTTTATTTGAATCTGGGGGCAATGTTAGGGGTGTTTCTGTTTCACCTTCTCCACTTACCGTCGCTCCATCTACTTGACATATGAGTATTGTTCTTGCATTTTTGTTTGGTCTTTGATTTTGAGTTTATTGATATCCTTAATTTAAGGTTTCTTTTTTAATAAATCAAATTGTGTTCTTTTAAAAATGGGTTCTTCTGTTTTGAGTTTTTATGTTTTGATTGATCTAGTTTTGAGCGCAAGTATGATTTTGAGTTTGTTTTAGGTGTTAAAACCCGATATTACACATTGACTTTATATTTGACTAGAGGGCAATTTCGTCATTTCTTCTATTTAAGATGCTTGTTCAGTAATGAAAGGAAACAATGTCTCACTTATTTGAGTAATATTTTCAGTGATGGAAGTTGAAGAATTTGATCGGGTATTTTTCCACCGAGTCTATTGTCCGCAAGGCTTAAACCATTAAGTTTTGTGAAGATAATCAAGTGCGGTTGCAACATCTCTGAGAATATTTATTATTTGAAGAAGGTTGAGTTTCGATGTATATGCGCTTGAATGAAGCCAATCGTGCACACTTCCATTAGGCTTAAACTCGTAAACCAACCCTTTAAAATCATTGCCTTGGAAATCAACACTTGAACATGAAGTTATAATCTTCAACAAATTACGGTGTCGAATATTCCGCCATGCTTCACATTCTGCTATAAAACTTTTGTGCGCTCCTCGATTTTGAAGATGTAGAACTTTGATTGCAACAAATTTATCATCATCAGAATCGAGGATTCCTTTATAAACACAGCTGAACCCACCCTCGCCAAACAAATTTGCTATGGAGAAGACATCAATAGCCTTGAGGAGTTGATTGTATGAAACTAATAACGAAACCTACTCCAAAACACGACTGGATCTGAAATCGAATGTGGTTGGACCCGGGTTAAATGAGTTTTTTTTCAATTTGTGTTAATGGATATTGTAAGGTTGTGTGTATGATTTTATTTGTGTGGAGATGTAAAAGAATGGAGAAGATGACTAATTCTTTTTTGGTTGGGTCTTAATTTATGATATTTTAACTTTGTACTACTTTTTAACTTGAAATAAACTCAACATAACTTTATGTTTTACTAATACATCATTAAGGTTTGTATCGCATAGCATCTTATCATATCATCTCAAATCAGAGAAATAAACTGCTCGAGTTGTGACATAAAAGTAACTGTCCTGACTTTGCTTTCTTCGTTGATATGAAACCATAACGGCAGCAGACATTGCTAGAAAAATACAGCTACACACAGCATATGAAGCTTGGTAGTTTTGATTCTTCATGTACCTGCACATTGAAAAGAAATGTCCATATCAATAGTAAAGAAAAATTTCTGTATCAGTGTATTTATGATATTTAACGAATATCTTTATGAAGATTATATTTCTTAGAAAAGTATGTTAAACAAACGGAGAAATCTTACCAGAACCAAATCATTCATACCCACATAATATTCTGCAACAAAAATATGAAAGAGGGCCATGACTCCAGTACGGCTCTTTTCACTGCTGTAATTAGACTCAAAATTTAGCATTTCACTTTTAGCTATCTTCACGGAACCTGGTTTAGGATAACACGTGGACATTCCTACAACATAACCAGCTTCATATCCTACACTGTTTCCTTTCCCGTATATAGGTTTAGACAAGCAAATAACCCGTCCATCCTGAATAAAGTTGAGACATTTATATATTTTGTATGCATTGCTAGATACTAGTTAAGACAGAGAACCCGATGGTTAAAACTGTAAGTATTACCTCTCCATATAAAGCAGAACCTATTCCACCACTATGCAGATGTGCATCAGCATCACCAGCAATTGGGATACGCACACTTGACCTTTTAGTGCTGATATAATCATTATTAGCAGATTGTTCAATATTATACTCGATCTGTAGAACAAAAAGTTTGATTATTATCAAGATTGCAAGAAGCTTCAATCTTTATATACCAAAAATGCTTTAACTTACTAAGCAATCATGGGCTTGTGTATTCTGGCAAGTATTGGTGACATCAAATATAAAGACTTTAACGGGCACTACAGAGTCACTCCAATCAACCCATTAAACCGTGTACTTCAAGTAAATGTTTCTTGCAACATTTTTTATGCCTGTTTTTCACTTTGCATTGTGTTCCATTCTAACAACAATGTAACCCTCCCGCATAACTGTTAGTTTTATAGACGATAAAATAATAGTTGTGTGTTAGGATCAAACTCGGGATCGTGGGATTGCACAATTTACGTATGAAGAGTAAAAGAATAATTATTTATAAATGTTATATATAAACACAAAACGAGTAACGACCGTTAGTATTTAACGGAGAATGACTAACGACCATTAGACGAAGATTAGGAAAGTAATACCTGTGACTAATTGGAAGGACAAGAAGGTTCCGGAATCCCCTTGGGGATGTTCCAACCGATCGGCCAAGGGGGTATTCCACCTCGTTTGTGCCTTGAACTCCAAGTAAACTCAAGTATATAAACAAACCCAAGATTCATTGTTCCACACACTGGTACACACAATTTTGGTGTTTTCTTTCTCTCCTCTTGTCCTCAAAATCGATCCATCTTAAATCCCTATAAGGGTTTTGATTTTCTTAAAGCTAAATAAGTTTTGTGTTTGATTTACTTGCATAAACTTTTACTTGAATTAGTACGTGTGTACAAGAACACGATTCAAACACACTATTGTTTGATTCTTGGATTGAATTACAAAAGAGGTAAGGGGTAATTCTTATAATCCATATAAACCCAATTAGGGTTCTTAACTTGAAGATTTGCATCAATTGATTCTTGTTCGGGCTAAAATCACTACCTCACGTTTACTATTTATATTTGATTAATTAATTACATATTATATTATCTTGTTATAATTGCTTCCGCTATGCTTACTTGATGTTATTGGTTTATTTATATGCATGTCATGATATTATAATTCCAACGGTTCCAAAGGCCGACCATATTCATCTTCCGTTATGTTATATAAGTTACATCTGAATTTTTAAATCATTAAAATAAAAACCATAGACCAATTGTGTGACAAAATTTATGTCGAATTACATGATACCCGCATTGAGTACATCCCATTGTATCTACAGCATCACGAGTTTCAATCGCGTGAATATTAAACTTCCATTTCTCTAAATATCCTGCAGGAACTTTTAGTGAATTACCAACCTCGATTCCATAAGGATCAGGAACACGTGCTGCTGTTTTTTGTGTTTCAGCTCCCATACCCAAAAACTGTGGAAAGATTGTGCATACTCCAGCATTGCCCGCAATAATCATATCTGATTGGTGGAAGAAGTATTTTAATTCGAAGCTAAGTAAACATAAAGGAAGATCGACACAAATGCAAACAAACATAATCACCATTAACTGTCCCGTTACTTGAGGTATGGCACATTCTTAATCTTTTAAATTCAAATTTGTAATCCAGAATAGTTGTTTTTATAATATATCTTAGATTACATCATGCATGTGGTAGATTGATATAAAAAAAGGTACATGAACGAAAACAGGATGACGAAAAAGTAAGTCATTTTGGTCAGTGAATGAATCATGTCATCCTTTCAGGTTTTCAGCAATAAAAATCTGAAAAGTGTTAATGCAATGACATATAATACATAAAATTTGATTCCTTGTACAATGACATAATATTTGTAAATAAGTCGAAAAGGAGTTTGATAAACAACATTAGTTATTGTCTTGTTGGAATAAGGGTGATACTGACAATGAAAACTAGAGATTGTTTATGGGTGAATGAGAATCGTGTGTGGTTTGGACAGAGAGATAGTAATGACGTAAGGTTTGTGGAAGTTTTTTAATACAATACGTGTGATCAAGTAGTGAACCATGGGACAACAACATGAAGATTAAAGTCGTAGTGGATAACTGACTGATGATTAGTAATACGCCAATACCGTGTTTGGGTCAACCAAATGTTTATATAACTATTCAATCAATGTAATATTATTTTCTAGCAACATATGCATATACTTTTCAGATATACATGTTCGCAAAACATAATAGTGTTACTTTTACCAACCAACAAAGTTTGTGTCATGTGGCATTCCCATTATCTCGAATAAAAGAAACAAGCGTGGTCAAGTTGATATTCTACGGTACCCGTTCTCCTTTTGCTTTCTTCTTAAGCAAATACATCAGCTGCAAATATTGCTAACCCAAACACAGCTACACCCAATAAGTTGATTGGTAGTTTTGATTCTTCATGAATCTATAGACCAAATCCAAAAAAGTTACAACAAATATTTTGACAGTTTGACTACAAATTCAATGAAACTATCAATATGCTGGTGCTACATTTGTACATAAATCCATGTTATTTTTTATTCTGATAAAATGTGAGTTTGACTAGAAAAGTCAAACTGTATCTTTTTTTGTTCCAAAACAATGTGAGGGGGGTATAAGTTATTTAGGAGCTATGATGACTACATGAAAGTCAGAAGAATCTATTTTTACTGTAAGATATGTATAAACTACAGTTGTACATACTCCATCTGTTTATAATTGCAACATTACCATTTTCAAATTTAAGCTAAGTCTTTTTTAATTTCCCATATATTACTGTTGCGAACAAATGAGCATTTTGATATTCAAGATTTCTTTATTCACTGAAGAGTGTTTCAGATTCGAAAAACATAAAAAATGAGTAACAAAAATACTTTGTATATGGTAGAGATCTTACTTGAACCCGAGCATTCAATGTTGGAGAAGACTCTACAACAAGAAGCTAGAAGAGCCCCATAACTCCCGTATGGCTTTTTTCACTGCTGTAATTTGACTCCAAAGTTAAAATTTCATCTTTAGCTATCTTCACAGAACCTGGTTTCGGATAACATGTAGACATTCCTACAATAAAACCAGCTTCATCTCCTACACTGTTCCCTTGCCCATATATAGGTATAGATGTGCAAATAACCCGTCCGTCCTGGAATATAAATTAAGACGTTTTTGCTTTAAGAAATGCTTTAAAGGTACATACATTAGACACAAATCCAGCATAATCGAATCAGATATTCACCTCTCCATATAGAGTAGAACCTATTCCGCCACTGTGTTGATGTGCAACACCATAAATGACATCACCGCCAGCTGGAAAACTCATACTTGACTTTTTTGTGCTGGTGTAATTATTATCATTAGCGATTCTATTGGTAGATTGTTCAACATCAAACTCGATCTGTAGGATAAAAGTTATATTGTTTACCAAGATAATAACACGCTTCCAACTTTAGTTATAACAAGGTGTTGATTTTAATAAGTCAACTTACTAAGCAATCGTGGATCCCTGACTTCTACCAAGTATCAGTTACATCAAGTATAAAGATTTTAACAGGTACTACGGAGTTACTCCAATCAACCCACTTAATAGTGTACTTCAAGTAAACATTTCTTTCAACACTTTCAAGCCCGTTCTTCACTTCGCATTGTGAACCATCATAGCAACAGTCTAACCCTCCGATATAATTTGGTTTTAAGGGCCGACCATATTCATCTTGAGTAACATTATATAAGCACCATCAACATAAATGTTTTTTAACAAGATAAAAATCAAGTTACATTATACCTGCATTCGGTACATCCCATTGCATCTACAGCATCCCGAGTGTCGATTGCATGGATATTAAACAACCATCTCTCTACATATCCAGCAGGGACTTCAGATGGATTTCCTACTTCGATTCCATAAGGATCATGAATATTTGTGGATGTTTTGCGTGTTTCAGATCCTAATCCAAAAAACTGGGGAAGACCACGATTGCATAATCCAGCATTCCTAGCAATAATAAAATTGGACTTGTGGATCCCTGAATTACTATCATACTTTGGATCTTGGTAATTTACTCGTAGGTAGTATCTTGCTGCAATCCAATGATGGAGATAAGTCTCTCGAAGAGAAACAGGATTCCCTGCTTCATCAACAACTTCAGCATTGAAACTCTTGAGAGCAATATGACCTTTTGGAAACTTGATATTAATAGTAAAATTTGTTTGAAACAGAACCCGGATGTAGGGTTATCTTGGGTGATAAGTACATGTAACACCTCCAAAATTTGATACAGCGGAAGACTCAACAAGCTTTCGGGGTGCTACGGGGATTGGTATCCAACACAAGACATAATAGAACGAGATAAAGTAAACATAATAAAAACGCAACCAAAACGGGGTTTCAAAGTTTACATTTATCCCAACATCATTCAGAGTCAGGCCCAAAATAACATAACAGTAGGTCCATAATTCAATATCAGAGTTTAGAAATATAGATCCATAAACTAAGAGCCTTAGCCGAGCCTTCCAATCCATGCATCCATAACATCGCTTAATTACCTGAGAAAACGTGCTAAAAGTCAGCTTTCGCTGGTGAGATCATAGGTTTAAATTCATCTAACAATATAGTGGACATATACGCAAAATGCTTGCTAGCTAGACTAAGGATTCACTAAAAGCCTGCGGATACCCTCCGCTCCAATCCTAACACACGGATACCCTCCATTCCAACATAGATATTCGGGTAACCCCCGCAATACCGATAAATACTCGGATAACCTCCAAAGTATCAATAACCTATAGGTGCACACTACAGTATCTAAAATAAGCCAACCTTGAATAGTACACACGAAACCGTGTGATTAAAGCTGACAATTCACCAATAACCAAATAAGCCAACCTTGAATAGTACACACAAAATATATGTGACTAAAGCTGACAATACATCCTAGTCCTTACGCATAGCAAGTTTTAGAAAAAAAAAATCTAGAAGCGATAATAGTCCACATAAATAATTTGCACGTTTCTCACCCCAAGTATTGAAAACATAGTTCAAGAGTAAAAAGTGGGGCTATGACTCACCTCAAGTCCAGAAAATAGCAAGAAGAAGTCGGTAGAAATAAGATGTATAGTAACTCACAAAACAGCAACTACGGACTCGGCACGACCTAACAATATTAACTCGTTCAGAAATCATTTCCTCAAATTCAAAATATTCCCAAACCCGGACGTAATCCGTTTTATTTTCCGAAAATCCATTTCGTATTAGTTTGATGTATTTACGTTTGGTATCCATACGGGTGGTGGGTCGACACAAAACAAACCAAAAAGTCACACAAAGAATAATAAAATAAACTATAGATCTAATATTAGCCCAATATATCATTTAAATAAATCGCCGAAGTTTATCAAATCCGTCGATTTGATAAGCCCCATATTTATTTACGTAACATACCGTTCCAAGATTACACCCAATCCTAAAGCACATAGCACATAAACACTATATGGTATATATCGTAGTTTAATAAATTCCTTATATACATCGTCAAATTGGCCAGATTCCCCGATATATGTATATTCACAATTTATTACCCTTTACATATACCACAACCTATGGGCGTCGTAGGATACGATGCCCATTAATATATTCATTTCGTATAGCCAAATAACCCGGTTCAACCCTTCGGTTAAGTAGTTATTTAGTTATAGAAAACGTTTATATTAATCGTCATATATCCGTGACAACACGAAAGTCACAAATAAAACTTACCTGAACTCGAGTGACTACGACTCCGCATAACTCGATAAGTTTACTCGTTATATATATATATATATATATATATATATATATATATATATATATATATATATATATATATATATATATATATATATATATATATATATATATATATATATATATATATATATATATAAATGACCCTTTTATTTAGTGTTTAGTAATTGTCGAGAGTTTCTCGTTTTATAACACATTTTTATAATAATAATACGTTCAATAATATTACGCTACTCTCGTAGCCTAATATATATCTAGTCGTATTATTTATAATATGACTCGTGATTATTATTATTATTAATATACGCGCTTATATAATTATATATCCGTTATTCACGTCTATATATTCATATAAACGTTTATATTATAAATAACTATTATTACGAGTTTTATTATTTATGTTTTATTTGTAAATAGTTATCGAGTCATACGAAATGGTCACATGTCCGAGTCAACGTAGTACCAAGTGAGAATTAAGAATACATCACCGAGCATAAATTTCATGATGAATTATTAAAATAATTCACGAATTCCATAACGTCTAAAAATAATTATCCATAAATATTGGTCTTACAAGTTCGTTGCGAATAAAAATTTTAAATAAAAATTATTAACGAACTCTAACGTAATGTGGGTTTTCAAAATAACTCCCTAAATTGCCGGTTGTCACATCCTTCCAGTCTCAGAAGAAACCCGTCCCGGGTTTCTCTCGGAACAATTTGTCTACGAAGTGAAAAGCTTCGGATATTTCTTCCGGAACTCGTCCTCACGTTCCCACGTAAATTCTGGTCCGTGTCGGGAATTCCAACAAACCTTGACGAGCGGAATGCGACTTCGCTTGAGTCGTTTAACTTCACGATCTAAAATCTCAATTGGCTCTTCCACAAAATTCAATTTCTCATCAATACGAATATCCTTCATCGGAATAATAGGCATCTCATCAGAAAGACATTTCTTCAAATTACTAACGTGAAACACGTCGTGAACTTTACTCAGTTCATGTGGTAATTCCAACCTATAAGCCACGGGCCCAATTCTTTCTAAGATAAGAAATGGTCCAATGTAGCGTGGGTTGAGTTTTCCACGTTTTCCGAAACGTATCACACCCTTCCAAGGCGAGACTTTCAGCATCACTTTGTCTCCAACCTGGAACTCTAAGGGTTTACGTCTCTGATCGGCGTAACTTTTCTGCCTATCTCTTGCTGCTTGCAACCGATCACGAATCTGAGCTACTTTCTCTGTAGTTTCCAAGATAAGTTCAGGGCCTGTGAGTTGGCTATCTCCAACTTCTGCCCAACCGATAGGCGAATGACACTTTCTGCCATACAAAGCTTCAAATGGTGCAGCTTTAAGACTTGTGTGGTAGCTATTATTATTGGAGAATTCCGCAAGGGGTAAGTATTTCTCCCAACCTTTACCAAAGTCTATGATACATGCACGAAGCATATCCTCTAACGTCTGAATGGTCCTCTCACTTTGACCATCGGTTTGGGGATGATATGCAGTACTCATATCAAGTCTCGTCCCCAAAGCCGTTTGAAGTGATCGCCATAAAGCTGACGTAAAACGGCTATCGCGATCAGAAATAATCGATATCGGGACTCCATGACGTGAAATAATTTCCTTCACATACAACCTCGCAAGTTTATCCACACTATCATCTTCACTAATTGCTAGGAAATGAGCAGACTTTGTCAGACGATCCACAATTACCCAGATAGCGTCACAACCGCTAGCTGTCCTCGGTAATTTGGTAATGAAGTCCATTGTAATCCGCTCCCATTTCCAGACTGGAAGTTCTGGTTGCGTTAGTAATCCTGACGATCTCTGATGTTCGGCTTTAACCTTAGAACATGTCAAGCACTTACTAACATACGATGCTATATCCGCCTTCATGTTTGGCCACCAATATAACTTCTTAAGATCTTGGTACATCTTGTCAGATCCCGGATGAATAGAGTACCTCGACTTATGCGACTCATGCATAATTAACTCCCGAATTCCTCCATATAAAGGTACCCAAATCCGATCTCCAAAACATAGTAATCCATCAGAACGTTTAACAAATCCTTTCTCATTCTCAACCATCCCAAATATATTCTCAGCAGATCTGTTTTCTGCTTTCAACGCTTCCGTTTGAGCTTCAAGTATTTGTGACGGTAATGGCGATACGATAGTCATTCCCAATGACCTAACTCGTAGTGGTGGTATTCTTTCCTTTCGACTAAGAGCATCAGCAACAACGTTTGCTTTACCAGGATGGTAGCGAATTTCGCAATCATAATCGCTTAGCAACTCAATCCAACGTCGTTGTCTCATATTGGGCTCTTTTTGATTCAAGATGTGTTGTAGACTTTTATGGTCAGTGAACACAACACACTTTGTTCCATACAAGTAATGTCTCCATATCCTCAAGGCAAAAACCACAGCACCTAACTCCAAATCATGGGTGGTGTAATTTTTCTCATGCTTTTTGAGCTGTCGGGAAGCATAAGCTATCACTTTCTCTCGTTGCATTAACACGGCTCCCAATCCTTTATGTGAAGCGTCACAATAGACGACGAAATCCTCGTTACCTTCAGGTAACGCTAAGATAGGAGCACTACACAACATCTTCTTAAGCAATTGAAATGCTTCTTCTTCTTTATCTCCCCATTCATAGGTAACACTCTTTTGAGTCAATTTAGTTAATGGTTTAGCTATCTTTGAAAATCCCTCAATGAATCTTCGGTAATAACCGGCTAACCCTAAAAATTGACGAACCTCTGTTGGGGTCGTAGGTGCAGCCCAATCTTTTATTGCCTCAATCTTAGCAGGATCCACATGGACTCCTTGTCTATCAATCACATGACCCAAAAATTGTACCGTCGGAATCCAAAATTCGCATTTAGAAAACTTGGCATAGAGTTTCTCCTTCCTGAGCAATTCTAAGATAAGTCTTAGATGCTCCTCATGCTCTTTCTCACTCTTCGAATAAATCAGAATGTCATCGATGAACACAATCACAAACTTATCTAAGTAAGGCTTACACACACGATTCATGAGATCCATGAATATCGCCGGTGCGTTAGTCAACCCAAACGGCATCACCTGAAACTCGTAATGCCCGTAACGGGTTCTGAAAGCCGTTTTCGGAATATCTTCCTCGCGAACTCGAAGTTGATGATATCTCGATCTCAAATCGATCTTCGAATACACACTCGATCCTTGAAGTTGATCGAACAAGTCGTCGATCCTCGGTAACGGGTATCTATTCTTCACCGTTAACTTGTTCAGCTCTCGGTAATCAATGCACATACGGAACGATCCATCCTTCTTCTTCACAAATAAGACTGGGGCTCCCCAAGGTGAAGAACTTAGTCTTATGAATCATTTTTCGGCTAACTCCGCCAATTGTTTTGATAATTCTTCTAGTTCGGTAGGTGCAAGACGATACGGCGCTCGTGCTACAGGTGCAGCACCAGGTATCAACTCGATCTGAAACTCCACTTGTCTAGTCGGCGGGATTCCCGGCAAATCATCGGGAAACACATCAGAAAAATCACGAACTATAGGCACATCTCCAATGCACCTTTCCTTTTTCTTCGTCCCTCCTTTCTCAGAAATTTGAGCTAAGAAAAGGTAACATCCTTTCTCCATTAGCTTTGGTAACTTAGTGCAAGAAATGACTGCTAATCGGGATGGGCTCCTCGAATCCTTCCGATCTCCTAATATATTTAGGATTTCCTTGCCGTAAGGTACGCGCACGATCTTCTCGTCGCAAAGTATGTGAGCACGATACTTCGACAACCAATCCATACCAATGATGACATCGAAACTTCCTAACGTGACGGGTAGAAGATCTATGTTGAAAGGGTGGTTCAAGAAATTTAGCGTGCAACCGCGAATGATGGTATTAATCCTTTCTATATTCCCATTTGCTAACTCTATATCATATCCAATTCCTAAGGCCATCGGGGGTTTCTCTAGTAAGGGTGCAAACGTAGTGGACACAAAACTCCTATCGGCACCAGTATCAAATAGTATGGAAGCATAACGATTATTGAGAAGGAACGTACCAGTAACGACGTTCGGATCTTCTCCTCTCTCGTTCCCGAGTGCATATACTCTTCCCTGAGCAGCTCCAGCTTCCACACGTTGGTCCCCGTTATCTTGTCGTCCACGATTTCCTCCAGCTCCACGGTTTCCATGATTGTACCCATTACCACCCGAGCCTTGATTTCCAGGGTTCCACGATTCTCTACACTCGTTCCTATAGTGTCCCTTCTTTCCACACCCATAACAAGTAACGTCTGCCTTATTTCTCATCTCAAGAGCAGCTTGAACCATAGCAAGAGGTCGAGCTCTACAGTCCTTAGCTGTGTGTCCTTTCTTTGAGCAGTTCTGGCATTTCACACTACACCATCCAGTATGATGCTGGTGGCAACGACCACACTTGGGTGCATCACCGTTCTGGTTCTTCTTATCTCCATTCCCAATAGCATAAGCCTTAGCTTGTCTCTTGCTTCGGTGATCATTACCTTTAGAGTGTTGGTCTCTCTTTCTCTTTCCATTCTTCTCCTTATCAGCTCCTTCCAATTCCAACGAATCCATAAGTTGTTGAGCAATTGTGATTGCCTCATGGATGTTTGCAGGTCAAGCAGAAATCACATCATTCCTTGTAGCTACAGGCAACCCATCAGTATACCTCTCGATCTTTTGAGTCTCGGTTTTTACCATATCTGGGCAAAGCAAGGCCAACTCCTGGTAACGACGATTGTAAGTCGTCATATCATTACCTTTCACTTTGTGGTTCCAAAACTCAATCTCTAGCTTCTTAACCTCATTCCTTGGGCAATAAGTCTGAATCAGCAGAGACTTAAATTGCTCCCAAGTCATGACATAAGCTACATCACTCCCAACGGAATTTCGGTAATTGTTCCACCAAGTTAAAGCTTCATCCTTGAAAGTAAAAGAAGCAAACTTTACCTTCGCATTCTCCGCACAACCACTGACATTGAACACTGACTCAGTCTTCTCAATCCATCTGACCAAGTAAACCACTCCTTCAGTTCCACCAAACTCAATGGATCCACAAATCTTGAACTCCTTGTATTGACATCGGTGGAAAAGTTCCAGCAGAATTATTGGAATGATTTGACTCAGCTAGTAGTTCAGCAACTCTTTGCTCCACAAGTTGATTGATCATTGCTTGATCCACAGTAGGTGCATTAAGTGGAACATGATCATTGTCTCCCTGAACATCAACATTTTGATTCCTGTTGTTGCGGTTAGTAGTGTCCAGGTTGTCAGGAGTAGGGGTTTCAACATTTCGAGTAGGTCGGCGTCCTCGACGACTAGGGGTAGTCACTGCAGGACCAGTTCTGGTAGCTCTAACAGGGTTTCGTTGTGGGGCCATTGATCGAAGTCACAATACAAGGTTCATAAGAATAACACGCACCATAACATCCAATAAGAATCCGATAGCCGAAATACCAACATATTACCAATACGATATCAATCACGCAAAAAGGAACAAAATTCTCCATGTACACCCAAAAACCGTAGAATATCATACGAAATCACCATCGTCCATACAAGTAGCGGTCGATACTTCGCTCCAAAATACCAAAAGACATAATAAATACTAATCGTTCCATACGAAACGAACATACAATCCGAATAAAATGACTTAAGGGATAGAATAACCATCTCTCCTAACCGAGTACTCCCTCGCTTAGTAAGCAACATAACAACAACACAAATCCAAATCGATCTAGCCATGATGCTGGCGTAGACTCCTCAACTCCGCAACAAACTCAACAATAAACTCAGCAATAATCATCTCAAGTCGGTCAGACATCCGCGAGATCCTCTCGCCCTGTGCAGTAATCTGAGCCCACATCCTACCAGTCTTACCTAACTCTGCATGCTTAGCAGAAACCTCAGAAGGTGCATCCGACGCTACAGGACTACCAGGTGGTGTATCAAACAAAAACAGATGATCAGGTGAAACCGGCTCTAACGGATGTATCGGGGAATCGGGCTTCACAGAATGAACTGAATGTGCTAGCGACCCATCATCATTAGACATCTCCTCCTCCTGAGGATCATCCTCTTCCTCATCCTGAGGGTCATCATTCTCTTCCTCATCTTGAGGGTTATCATTCTGCTCACCCTTGTACTCCTCCTCATACTCCTCGTCGGAGGGGTACTCCATCAATCGTCATCTCTGAGCAGGTGAACCACGAGGCGATAAAATCGGTGACTTAGGGCGTCAATGAGATGATAACGTAGTGGCCGAACGCATGGCCAACACGTAAGGGTCATCAGAGGCCATAGTGATCCACGAGGGGCGACGCGTACTAGCAATAACAATTCTTAATAACAACACGTGCAAAGGAGGCTATGATTTGTGACAACGGCGTAGGGTAGGTGTAAGTGTTTCAAAACAACTAAATCACAACTCAAAATACCATACCAAAAATCCTCATCAAATAATTCAAACATATAATCTCAATAAAGAGTTTCAAATACCGCATTACTAAAATGTTTATAAAACAATTAGACCATATAATTCCTCGAAACGCCATCTTATTACTAAATCCATAAACCTCAAATCATCTCAAGAAATTCCAAATCTAACAATCATCTCAGATATCTCATAATACCTCAAAATAATAGAAGATGCTTCGGCTTGGCGGGCTGGCGGGCAGTGGTCAAGGATCATTTTCTATGAAAATTTGGTTATAGTTTAGGTGTTTATTTACCTAGTTCTCTATAACCTTGGCTCTGATACCAATCTGTAACACCCCCAAAATTTGATACAGCGGAAGACTCAACAAGCTTTCGGGGTGCTACGAGGATTGGTATCCAACACAAGACATAATAGAACGAGATAAAGTAAACATAATAAAAACGCAACCAAAATGGGGTTTCAAAGTTTACATTTATCCCAACATCATTCAGAGTCAGGCCCAAAATAACATAACAGTAGGTCCATAATTCAATATCAGAGTTTAGAAAAATAGATCCATAAACCAAGATCCTTAGCCGAGCCTTCCAATCCATGCATCCATAACATCGCTTAATTACCTGAGAAAACGTGCTAAAAGTCAGCTTTCGCTGGTGAGATCATAGGTTTAAATTCATCTAACAATATAGTGGACATATACGCAAAATGCTTGCTAGCTAGACTAAGGATTCACTAAAAGCCTGCGGATACCCTCCGCTCCAATCCTAACACACGGATACCCTCCGTTCCAACATAGATATTCGGGTAACCCCCGCAATACCGATAAATACTCGGATAACCTCCAAAGTATCATTAACCTATAGGTGCACACTACAGTATCTAAAATAAGCCAACCTTGAATACTACACACGAAACCGTGTGACTAAAGCTGACAATTCACCAATAACCAAATAAGCCAACCTTGAATAGTACACACAAAATATATGTGACTAAAGCTGACAATACATCCTAGTCCTTACGCATAGCAAGTTTTAGAAAAAAAAATCTAGAAGCGATAATAGTCCACATAAATAATTTGCACGTTTCTCACCCCAAGTATTGAAAACATAGTTCAAGAGTAAAAAGTGGGGCTATGACTCACCTCAAGTCTAGAAAATAGCAAGAAGAAGTCGGTAGAAATAAGATGTATAGTAACTCACAAAACAACAACTACGGACTCGGCACGACCTAACAATATTAACTCGTTCAGAAATCATTTCCTCAAATTCAAAATATTCCCAAACCCGGACGTAATCCGTTTTATTTTCCGAAAATCCATTTTGTATTAGTTTGATGTATTTACGTTTGGTATCCATACGGGTGGTGGGTCGACACAAAACAAACCAAAAAGTCACACAAAGAATAATAAAATAAACTATAGATCTAATGTTAGCCCAATATATCATTTAAATAAATCGCCGAAGTTTATCAAATCCGTCGATTTGATAAGCCCCATATTTATTTACGTAACATACCGTTCCAAGATTACACCCAATCCTAAAGCACATAGCACATAAACACTATATGGTATATATCGTAGTTTAATAAATTCCTTATATACATCGTCAAATTGGCCAGATTCCCCGATATATGTATATTCGCAATTTATTACCCTTTACATATACCACAACCTATGGGCGTCGTAGGATACGATGCCCATTAATATATTCATTTCGTATAGCCAAATAACCCGGTTCAACCCTTCGGTTAAGTGGTTATTTAGTTATAGAAAACGTTTATATTAATCGTCATATATCCGTGATAACACGAAAGTCACAAATAAAACTTACTTGAACTCGAGTGACTACGACTCCGCATAACTCGATAAGTTTACTCGTTATATATATATATATATATATATATATATATATATATATATATATATATATATATATATATATATATATATATATATATAAATGACCCTTTTATTTAGTGTTTAGTAATTGTCGAGAGTTTCTCGTTTTATAACACATTTTTATAATAATAATACGTTCAATAATATTACGCTACTCTCGTAGCCTAATATATATCTAGTCGTATTATTTATAATATGACTCGTGATTATTATTATTATTAATATACGTGCTTATATAATTATATATCCGTTATTCACGTCTATATATTCATATAAACGTTTATATTATAAATAACTATTATTACGAGTTTTATTATTTATGTTTTATTTGTAAATAGTTATCGAGTCATACGAAATGGTCACATGTCCGAGTCAACGTAGTACCAAGTGAGAATTAAGAATACATCACCGAGCATAAATTTCATGATGAATTATTAAAATAATTCACGAATTCCATAACGTCTAAAAATAATTATCCATAAATATTGGTCTTACAAGTTCGTTGCGAATAAAAATTTTAAATAAAAATTATTAACGAACTCTAACGTAATGCGGGTTTTCAAAATAACTCCCTAAATTGCCGGTTGTCACAGTACACCTCTGATTTAACCCCGTTTTCAACTGTCACACGAGCATCAGAATTCTGAGCATATATTGCTACTAACACGATAGCTGATAAAAATAGCAGACCATGAGTATCGGGTGACATTACTGTCCCTTGAAGACAAGTAATCTGTAAAAAGAATTTCATTAGCTTTGTTTCATACATAGATCAAGACTTTGGCCTTGTCAAGATATTATGGAACAAGGTAAGGTTTTCAGTATATCTCAAGACTCGAGTGACAACGTGCTTAAAACTTCTGTGTATCTTCATGTTTGTATTTCAATGTTCTCTTTTTTCTTATCAAACACCCAAGACTCTTCACTATTGACATATCTAATTATCTAATGCTTCAGATTATCAGTAAAATTTAAAAAAAAAAAAAAAAAAAAAAAAAAAAAAAAAAAAAAAAAAAGCCATTGTAAATCACTGGTAAGGTAAGGATTTCAAATAATCAGTTGTTTCACAGTTACACTTAACTCGTAATCCAAGAGTACTGGTAGAGTCCGTCATAATAAAACTAACCAAAATCAGGAACTTGTAGAACTACCAGAACAGAACAGAACATATATAAATAAGAAAAATCAAAATGATATTCGTACCAGGACTATCAACGACAGAAATGTTTGAACTTTTCAACTTGTAGCCAATCTTTTCTTGCGAGTAGTGTTTTAGAAAAACTAACTCAGTGGTGACAGAGCTTATGGCACTGGTCAGTACAACTTTTGATTTAGATATGTTGGAAAACAAGGCATGATCAACAACAAATGCATAAGCATTTTTTTAAGGTAACTGAAAATCATGGAAAGATAGATAGATAATCATGATACTAATTCATACCTCACATTTATGGTGTGTAAATGACATATATTAAACGATCCAACTTTTGTACCACTATTTACGGAAAATTCCTAATTAACACAGTTGTTTGTTACTACTGTATAAACTAACTTACCGGCAGTATATAACATATTCATGTCTTTAAATCATTTTATGTAATATACTTTTATTTGAATCATAAATGATATTTACATCAGATGATAAATAAAATTTACAGTACCTAAGAAAGCCCAAAATGATTATACGATACATGGACTTAAATCCGAGACCCGTCTCATTTTACTTCATCCCTAATAGCTACTTATACTCCTACTCACAGGATCCTGATAAGTGTCAGAACTGACGGTTTGGATGCAGAGAGAGAATGAGTGAAAAATATATATATTATATTGTTGTGTGTGTAGGAGGATTAGTAGGAGGGTATAGTAGAAGGATATTGTAGGAGATGACAATGTCAATTTCATTGTCAAGTTATCTTACATTTACTTTATTTCTGAGTAAAATGAAATCCATCAAATAATATATAAAATATAAGAGGGTGATGGTTGGTGTACCATGGGACAACAAGAAGAAAGTAACAGTCCTAGTAGAAGAATCACATGATAACTAATATTCATAACTACACTATTAAACTTGATGTAACTTTATTTTCCAGTAACATATCATTGTACTGTTTACATATACAAATTTTCAAAACATATTAGTTTTGCCAACCAACAAGCTTTGCGTCATGCAGCATCTCATTGTCATCAAAGAAACAAGCTTGAATAAACGGGCATTCTTTGATAAGCAACTACAACAGCTATAGCAGAAATTGTCAATCCAAACACAGCCACACCCCTTAAGCTTTTAATATTTCATTAAACATATCGTACGAACAAAGATACAAAAGACCTTTGAGAAAGACCTGAAAAAAGTTAAATCACTAATTAAAAGAATAAAAACTAAAGTGAAGACCTTTCAAGTTCCTCACCAACGTGCAATTAGTTGATTGTTCATTAGTTAAAAGAATACAAACTAAAGTAATAGCAACAATGGATGTTTTTACAATAACATGATCACCTCGCTTGTCAGAGTGCTTATCTCCATCGGTCCATCCTACTAAAAATGGAAAAAACAAAATAAAATAAAAATCAGTTTAAACATATCATGAACTAGCTAGTATAGTACAAAAGATGAATTTGAACAATACCTTGCCACCCCCTCGCACGTGGTGATGCACTATTGTTGGTCCATCATCTTGAGGGGTGTTATGTGGTGCGCGGTGGTGCAGTAGCACTGCTCAGCAGGTACCGGGTCATCTGAGGTACGTGGCTGATTTCACTACTAGAAAAAGACAAAAAAATTAAACGTTAGTTCGATTTACTTTTATTACAATATTACTAAGTCACTTTTTATAAATTAGTGTTCATCAACCAACAAGATATAAATGTTAATAAGAAAAGATAGTGAGATTATACCTTTTCATTTCCAAGAACACCTATTTCAACAAGAAAATAGTCGTTTTGTTCTTGTATCATAAAATAAAAGGACAAACATTGTCGGGTTTTGATCAACACTTCGAGCAAACATATTAACCGGTGGTGGGTTTGCAGCGGTTGCCGTTGGTAGGAAAGCGGTGTTCGCTGTTGAAAATAATAAAACAAATAGTATAATTGATTTGATAATCCAAGTATGGTGTTTGTGTATGTGTTTAAAAAAAAGCAATGAGTGTACATAAACTTAAATGAAAGTCAATAGCTTTAAATATCAGTAGATGGAAGTTAATATACGTAGATAGAAGTAAATTTGGTAGATGAACACTTTAATATAGGTTGGTGGGTAGTTGAAAGGCTTTAATGTTGTTCCATACATATATTATCAAAAAAAAAAAAAAAAAAAAACATTATTGTTTCATCCAAGCACAAACCCACAAATAAATCAACATAAAAACATACCTTCTTATCTCATCCAAGCACAAAACCCATAAATAAATCAACATAAAAACATACTTATATAAAAAATCAACATAAAATATAACATCGAAACATCCATTATTTTCAAAAAAAATTACAAACACATAGACTATTTAACCTAAAACAAAGTAAATAAGCATTTCTCTAGATAAATCTACAAAAACCTTACACAGACAAACACATAGATTCATTTAACCTAAAACAAACACCGAAAAAAGCATACACTCTTTTAAGAATAAAAATCATTAAAAAAAAAAAAAAAGCATTTAATTTCTCCCAACTAAATCTACAGAACCTTACCAACACATGATTAATTACATAATTCATCAACAAATAAAATTAAAAAATAAACACATGATTAGGACCACATATTTAAGTTTTAGCTGCAGATTGATTCATACAAAACTATAAAAGCAACAAACAAAAGCATAAGTTCAAAATGATATACCTTTAAAGAGTGCGGACCCAAGTAGAAACCGGATATATATATATATATATATATATATATATATATATATATATATATATATATATATATATATATATATATATATATATATATATATATTCACGAAGGACTGAAGGAGTGATGTGTACGTAGTTTTTTTGTTAGGACGCTAATCTTACAAATGAAACCTGTGAAGTGAAATGTCTAGATAGCAAATATTATAAGCAACCGGATCTTGTTTGTGAGAAGAAAAATAAGTTAAGTGAGTAGAAGGAAGAAAACAAAATGAGTTGGGCGAGTAGAAAGTGGTATCAACTTTCAACTTTCAAGTGGAAGAGAAGCGGTGATTACATGGTAAAATTTAATAAATGTTTCTTTTATAAAAAAAAAAACAAAAATGACCGTTTGGGGGTTGGGTGGTGGGGGTATGAATGCATTCATTAATTATTTATCCACCCATATCCATTGTACTCTCTCCTAAACCCCAATCCAACCCTTGTACAAAAGAGATCTTAACCCTCTCTTGTGATACCTATATTAAAGTTCCAAAGTTCATCATGTGTGATTTTTTAGAATCTTGGTAATCTATATATGCTACTTTTCAAGACTCTTGAAAAATGAGTATTCTTTACTATAAAATGGTTTTTACTATAACAATATATACGGAGTAACTTTTACCATGATCAGGTGGTGCACCGTAACACTTGATCTTATAAGCAAAAATGCAAAACCAGTGAAGTATAAGCAAGGTACATGGTTATTGTAATTTATCTTTTTTGTTGATTGTTCTTTTATATTTAATGTATCTACTCTAAAATCAGTTGGTGCTTTTTAAACTTTTACTATAAAATGGTTTTTACTATAAAAATATATAACTTTTACCATTTGTTTAATCCTTAATTCTGTCTTTTCAATCATTTTATTATGTAATGTACCTCTACTATATATTACCTGGTTACTTGTTTTATAAGGAAAAAAGATAAGGTATGTACATCAGGAGGTAAAAAAAAAAAAAGTTACGGTACATAGAAAAGCCTAAAAAGATTACTACATGATACATATATTTTCACCCGAGATCTCCTCATAAAACTTGTCTCTAACAGGAAGATCACTATTGCATGAACATCTAAGATACATGAAACAAAATCACACGAATGACAATGTCAATTTCATTGTCAAGTTACCTTACATATTCTTTATATCTGAGTAAAAGAATATATGAATGTAATACGTGTGATGATAAGAGTCGCAGACTCGTAGTTGAAAAATCAATTGATGACTAGAATTCATAGCTCCCGTTGATTATGTATAAACCAAATGGAATTTTTGATTCATCGATTGTATTATTAAACAATGATCTGATAATTATGTCTCACATTATCTATTAAATTGTAATACACAACTCGATGCAATTAACTTTATTTTCTAGTAGCATTCCTTATACTTTTTTACATATACATGTTTGCAAACATACCAACCGATGAGGTTGTTATCATGCAGCATCCCCATTGATAAAAGCAAGCCTGTTCAAGTTAGTACATAAAAACAATACTATTTTTACTACGAGACCATTTAAACTAGTGAACACGGAAACATTTGTTAAAGTATCGAAACTTATATAAAATACATAACACGACGTAAAATGTATTTTTACTTGTAAAACTCAAGCACAAACATTTCATGGTGATACAAAGTCTAGGAAACCACTTTTACACTTATTGCATTTCACATAGTGTATACTGAGTCGAACCATACTTGCTTAGGTCACGTGTCGGAGCCGTTACCTTCTATACTTTGACTTACTTTTCCGGATTACCTACTTTACTAAGGTGAGTTCATGCCCCTACTTCACTTGTTTGGGTGAGACATCATAGATTCAAATAGGAGCAAAATAAAATAGAAAGGTCTTATCATAAAAAACAGAGAGGTCTTTATAATTACATTCAACCATTCAATATCATCATAAAAAACATAAAAGGTAATACTCCTAGCCAATAAGAGAAGACATTTCAAATCCTGCAAAAAAACGTGCAAATTGTTAGTAACCAACCTTTTTCAAATGATTTTACATATGACAGTAAAGATTAGTAGTCAAGATTACCTATATGATAAGAAAGTATATTAATGAATCATGTTTTGTGATTATTGATGCTTAAATTGTAGGATTACAAATAGATATATTATTGAATTATGTTTTGTGATTAAACAATGAGATTTTATGTCTATTTATTATAGAACATGATTTAGAGAATAAACTAACATAACCCTAAACTCAATGTACCCTAAGCTTTTAGGATTGAGTCTTAACCTATCATTTAACACTCTCCTACAGTTTCAACGGCAGGTTTCCGGACATATAGAATATAGAAATTTTCTTCTTATTCTTTTCTCTCCTTTTCTTTGTTGTTCGTTTGCACAGAGATGAACTTGTATTTCGCGTCACAATTATATACTGCTTCGCGGTTTTCTCCAATTCGTGAATTTTTCTATTTGTTTACATTAAGGCTTGCTTTGCCTTTAGGAGGGAGCGATAATTTGGAGGTCAACTTTTGTAGTCAATGACAATGATCTTTAACAACAAAAACAATTTGATGAGAAAGAAAAAAAAATATGGTTGATTGAAGGCAACTCAACATATTTTGTGTATTTTGACGGCTAGGGTTTACGTTTATGCACTGAATACGAAACATGAAACTCTAATTGAAAAAAAAATAATAAAAAAAAAATAAAAAAGCAAAAATGATTAGATCCCTTCGGATGACCGGAAGATAGCAAATTTTGTAAGAGGATCTTACCTAAAGTTCCGATACAATGTAAGATAACAAATAGATATATTATTGAATAATGTTTTGTCATTACATAATGAGATATAATGTTTATTTATAACAAAACATGATTTATAGAATAAGCTAATATAAACCTAATGGATCCTAAACTTTTAGGCTTGTGCCTTAACTTATCACTTAACACTGGTACCCATAATTGATTAAGCGTGTTAAATTGCCACAATAACAAGAACATAAATTTAATTGTTAAACATCATAAATCGTAGAAGAAATTGTTTATGCGTCATACATGACTTCTTCAAAAATCAATATAAACAAGTGTGCTTTAAGATTATACGTATTTTGTCGGTTAACCTTTTTTTGGTTTGGTTTAATCTATACGCTTAAACCAAACCGAACCATAGAGTAAGGATCAAATGATAAATAAAAGTAAAATAAGAAGAATGAAAAGTGATTACAACCGCACATTTTAGATGTACCTACAAAAATAAGATGCATCTCCCATGAAATTGTCCTTCCTCATTTGAAATGTGTAGCTACAAACATTTCTTATTTTTCTTATTTTATTTTCTTTTTTTAAAACTTCGGTTTTTCCAACTGATAAAATCAAACAATTGATTTTTTAGTCCCTTGTTAGATAGAAAAGTCAAGCAGTATAAAGGTTGACCAGTTTGACCAAGCTTGCTAACACCTATGATACCTGAGATGATGTGTGTGTTACTGTGCTTTGTCAAACCTATTCAGACCAATTGTCCCATTCGATTAAAAGTTGGGCTTCCAAACTTTGGTCCAAAGCCTTTTAAACTATTTTAACATATGTAACTTTTAGAATAAACTGTATCAGTTTTGGAAAATATGAAACAAGTGTAATATAAAAACCATTTCTTTTTTTGCCTTAAATAATAAATGAGGTATACCGCGTTGTCACAATAGCTTGCCATTGGTCATCTCAGGCTTTGCATTGGTGTTCAAGGACTTACAGACCTCAAGAAACATATATCTAATGTTGTGGGTGTGCACAATGGATCATAGTCTTGTACTTTACTATGCCTTTGCCATCTTATGTTAATAGGTAGTTTCGACACCCAAGTGAATAAGACTGGAACAAAGTAGTCGCTGGACGCAGAGAGTTTTGGCATGTCTGCATATCATTTAAACTTTTTTTTTTTTTTTTTTTTTTTTTTTTTTAATATATATATATATATATATATATATATATATATATATATATATATATATATATATATATATATATATATATATATCTCGGATATGATATTCAGAGAACATGATGCAATATGTGAAGATACCTAACTAGTAAACTTAAAATCGATAACTATGTTCTTATGTTCCGCTAAACGTGAAGATTTGGCCTAGATACAAATAATGAAGGCTCGAATTAATCAACAATGATATTTATAGTATGTTAAAAGACACAATCTAATCCGCATATTGTTAAGTTCTAATGTATACAGCTGGAATGATACAAACATCTACATTAAATGCTAAAGCCGCTTTAAACATACACAGTGTCGCAAACACATTCAAAACGCTGAAATAAGTTGTTGTTGTTGAGTAATACTACGGATCATCTCAACTAGGGGTGTAAACGAGACGAGACAGCTCGCGAGCTATTCGAGATTGATTCGTAAACTACTCGAAATCGACTTGATATAAACGAGTCGAGCTCGAGCACAAGCTACTCGAGTACACTTTCGAGTCGAGCTCGAGCTCGAAAATACTCAGCTCGTGAGGCTTGCAAGCTCTTATCGAGCTTCAATGATATTACACTTTTACTCTTTTGTATACATGTAGTTACGTAATTGTTATACAATCGAGTCGAGTCGAGCTTGATATGCCATTTTTCATCGAGTTCGAGCTTTAAATCTAGAAATAATCAAGCTCGAGTTTAAGATGACAAGCCGAGCTCGAGTCGAGTTTTAAGCTTGAGTTTTAGTAATCGAGTTGAGTTCGAGCTTGGCTGTACTCGGCTCGTTTACACTCCTAATCTCGACATAAGAGTATAATCGCATACAAGTAAGAAATAAACAGATGCATGCACTCAATTGAAGTTTGTGTGAGAAAGAGTACCTTGATAGTGGGAATGGGAGCATTTGTAGGGGGAAATGTCTGCAAATGAACAAAGCGTTTACACTCACTTTACAGTGTGTGCAAGATAGCATCCTTTCTTTTCATATTGACTTGGATGCCATTCCTACCAGCAGGTGCCACAAAATCCTTTTTCCTTCAGGAAATCTACTTTCACTTCTACCTCTGCTTTCTACTCTCTTTTTATCCTTGTTCATGTGCTTTATGTTAAGAGCGACTTCAATTCTTCCATCTGCTAAACAGATAATGATTGTAAGAACGTCAGACACAAGATCGCTGTAAACAGCTAATAACTATATAAGTTCCAAGCAAATGGCAGCCACGTATAACCATGGACACTTAAATCTTATTGTATGAATACAGTACAGAAATTATTTAGAAGCAAATTACAAAATTACACCATGCATTATTTAATTTTGATTCCTAAAACATGAACACATGGAAATTTGATCTGCATAAAACATGAACACATGGAAATTTTGTAATAAAGAGGAAATGGTGCATGAACTAAAAAACATAAAAAATCCTCCCTTAATGTAATCATACTCATAAAGAGGAGTTAAATTTAATCTTAACTGAGGTTGGTAGTTGAATCTATCATGGTATTGTATATTTTTTTTTTATTATTATGCATGACTACTGAGACATTCTCACAAGGTTTGCAGTTCATCTGTGTTGGTTGCGTTATGAAATAGCTAATATTTCAATTCGATTTTAGGTCAAAATTTATTTTACTTTGTTTTTTTAACGAATTGTACAATGTGATTTAATTGAGATACAAATGTGATAAGACCAAATCTTGTCCATCTAATATTTCAACTCTAATACAAATGTGCCAGGGCATATGTTCTTGTTTATAAAACTAAATCGAAAAATATGGTGCGCAAAAGAAAACAAATCTATATTATAAGGAAGAAGCCACAAGCAGAAGGTAAGGGTTAGAAATTCCCAAAAGATATCATGGGGACAGAATATCAAACAGATTTAGATGGGCCATGACTGTATGTTTTGAATCTTAGAGTATGGGAGACTCATGTGGGTTGTGTATGTATATATTGAATGACGAATACTTAAATTTTCGATTTTTGATATGTGTTTACGACAGTTAGAAACCATCCAACACATGCGAAATACTTGTGGTTGCAGAGATATATTGAACCTCGGATTGGCTCATAAGATATACTATTAAACAAATATTTTGTCCAACTGATCCACAGAGCTTGAGTTTACCATTACATGGTAAAGTGGTTGGAGTAAAGTGTCTCATTTGGGTCTGATGAGACCCTACTTGGCCTAAGCTTGTGTAGTCATTTGCGTGACATAATGTCGTTGACTAGGTAGTTACTTGGTACAGGCTTGAGCTTACCTAACAAGTTAACAAGTGTAATCTGCGACATGACTATCGAGTTTTTGATCATAAACAAAAGAGCAAAAGAAGCTATTCCCACCATTTACAGGTTTTACAAAACAGTGAATATATAACTTGGTGACATTGTTCCAAGACCATAACATCAACCGGGTTCGGATCCTAACCCACTACATTAATCCTAGTACCATACTCACTAGAAGCAACTTTCGAGACCCCAAACTCCACTGACTGAACACACTTCTACAAATTCTCGCTAAATTCTTCCTCTTCACAATATAATCACAAGCACATCAACTTCAAATAAGCAAGCATTACAACAACAAAAAAAAAAAAACAAAAAAACAAAAAAAAAAAGGAAAACAAAAGAAAAACGAAAAACTTCATTAATTATACATTAAAACTTCACTAAATATTCATTACACAACCAGTTTAGTGGTTGTTCTTCATTAAATCACTAATTCATTAATTAAACATTACAACACCAGTTTAGCACTAATTCATTACTTTCTACTTCCTAGGCCATGCTGCCTTAAACCTCTCACCTGCGGCGTGGTGAACCCTGCCCCAGCGTAGATAGTGTTGCTCCAATTGGTGAAGTTCCCACAGTGGCTCCATCACTGCCTCAAACGCGGCGCGGTTAACCCTGCCCCGCCCCCTAAATCAGGTTATCTCACCATGCTCTAAAGTAACACTTTCGATGCCATGCACATCTGCAAGCGTTATTACAAATTGCACCCGGTTTGCGCCAACCCTCACCGCAAGAACCAAGTCCTCTAACCCATCATCTTCTAACACAACTAATATGTAAATTAGATAAAGAACTACCTGATAATATCAAAATTGAATAACATAATTATAAGAAACGAGGCCCTTATAAAAGTGTGGCCCTGTGCCGCCGCACTTGTCGCACTCCCCCATCACCGGCCCAGCCAGCAGCACCACCACTACCACAACACTTCATAGCACTACGCCACCACATTCACAAAACCACCGCGAGTACCTCCACAACCGACGGCTTTTACATGATGAAGTTACAAGGCAAAGGAAGCTGATGATTCTGGAGTATGGCATTGTGGAGGTAAAAAATTTGCTTTTTTATTTTTAAATATTTTTATTTATGTTTAGATTTAGTTAGTTTGTTTATTCTATAAGGATATTAAGTAATAGCTACGACTAAAAAAAAGTAAAAAATCATAGTTATCTTTTGTGAAAAAATACATAAGCAAATTTTTTATCTCCACGTTACCATACTCTAGAATCATTTGCTTCCTTTGCCTTTTAACTTCATCTTGTAAAAGCTGCCGGTTGTGGAGGTACTCACAGTGGTTTTGTGATTGTGGTTGTGGTAGTGCTATGAAGTGTAGTGGTGGTGGTTGTGGTGCTAGTTGTTTTTGTTGTTGAAGGAAATGTGGTGGTGGTTGCTGGGCGGTGGTTGTTGAATGGTTGATGGAGGTGGTAGTGAAGGAGTATGGTGATTGTTCAATGGTTGTTGTTGTTGTTGAAGGAAATGTGGTGGTGGTTGCTGCGGTGGTTGTTGAATGGTTGATGGAGGTGGTAGTGAAGGAGTTTGGTGGTTGTTCAATGGTTGTTGTTGTTGTTGAAGGAAATTTGGAGGTGGTTGTGGTTGTCGAGTGGTTGTTGAAGGAAATGTGATGGTTGTTTGCAGCGGTTGCTATTGGTAAGAAAGTATTCGCTGCTGAAGTAATATAAAGCAAAAAGTATAAGTGATTAAATAACCTTAGTATGGTGTTTGTGTATGTATTTTAAAACACGCAAAGGTTAAACTTAAATGCAAGTCAATATCTTTATATATTGGTAGGTGGAAGTTAATATGGTAGATGGAAGTTAATATGGTTGTTGAACTTTAAGGTAGGTTAGTGGGTAGTTGAAAAACTTTAATGGTTGTCAATTCACACACCAGAGCATACGCAATGCACAGCTTTTCTAAAAGGTTTTTACTATTCTAAAAAGTCTTTCAAAGACTTTTTTACATTGCAAACTTACACTTTTTAAAAAGCTTTTTGAAATAACTTTGAATATGCTAAGCGGTTGAAGTATTGTTCTATACAAACATTTTGAAGCATTAATTAGAATGACTTTTTCATATTAAAATAATAATAAAATTAAATGACAAGGTGATCCGTTGGGGCCTTTGCTGTTTTCCCTAGCTTTACACCCTTTGATTCATGCTATCAATCAGTCATGTGAACTTACCCTTCAGGCGTGGTATCTTGATGATGGTACTATTGTTGGAGATACGCTCATGGTCGCCAAGGCACTTGACATCATTAGGACAGAGGGGCCCGCTCGTGGTTTGTTTTTAAATGTTGACAAGACTGAACTCTTCTGGCCTGCCGATGACCCTAGAAGCAGAGTGGAGGGCGTGTTTCCTGTAAATATCGCTCGTCCGCTCAATGGTGTCAAACTTCTTGGTGGTTCGGTTAGTTTGGACGAAGGTTTCTATCGGGATTTAGCGTCCAAAAGGGTCTCCAAAACCATACAATTAATCGAGGCAATTAACAAACTCAATGATCCGCAATGTGAGCTTCTCCTTTTGCGTAATTGTGCAGGAGTTTCGAAATTATCTTATACCTTGAGAACATGCTCTCCCGTGCACTTATCAGAGGCCCAGGCTCAGTTCGATCAGACGTTACGTGCATCTTTGGAGAAGATTGTTACTGCTTCGGGGCCAGGGTTTGGTGATTGGCAGTGGAGGCTTGTCACTCTTCCAATAAAGCTTGGTGGTCTAGGCATCTTTTCAGCGGGGGATATCATCCAATATGCTTTCCTCGCTTCTCGGATGCAAACGAACGACTTACAGGATAAGATACTCACCAAAACGGGTATTGTTACACATGGCCCTTTATTCCAGCATGCTTTGGACATATTCAACGCTACTTGCAACACTGACTTCCTCACTGACACCGGGGGCGCTTCTGCCCCCCAAATGATGAAAACCTTGGCAAAGTGTTATTTCGGTGTCATTGAGAAAGACCTTGTTTCCAAGTACTCATTAAGTCCAAGGCAGGTGGCTATACTTAGTAGTATCCGCGCCCCACACGCGCAGGACTTCCTCTTCGCCATCCTAATTGACGGTCTCGGACAACGGATGAATCCTCGCCAATTTCGATCAGTGTTATGCTATAGGCTTGCGATTCCTATGTTCTCTGAAGGTAGCTTATGCCCGAGTTGCAATGTACACCGTATGGACCAGTGGGGGGATCATGCGGTCCACTGCGCTAGCGAAGTGGGTGTTAAGTTCAGGCATAATTTGGTTCGTGATATCCTTGTTGACATATGTTCCAAAGCTGGGATTATGGTGCGTAAAGAGGCTCCAATGGGATTTCTTTCAGAGGAAGGGAGAGAATTACGTCCTGCAGATGTGCTACTATTTAACTGGTTCCAAGGTAAGGACGCGTGTCTGGATGTGACTGGGGTCTCTCCGTTTGCTGGGAATGGGGTAACGTCGTGGGCTCCTGGCGCTGCTTTAAGTAATGCTGTGGAAAAGAAAAGGAAGAAGTATGTGTCCAAGTGTGAAGACAATGGATACAAGTTCGTCACTTTCGCCTTTTCTACGTTTGGGGAACTTGATGTGGAAGCTCTGAATACTCTTTCGCGTGTTGGGGCTATTGCCAGCAGCCACTCTAACAACGTTAAGAGTGGTGCTTTCATTTTCCATCGAGTTAGTTTCTGTATTCAAAAAGGGGTGGGAGCATAGATTGTGTCTAGACTCCCCTCCAATTTCATGTAATTTCCATGGTTTCAATGAAATTTATTATTAAAAAAAAAATAAAAATAAAAAAATAAAAAAAATGACAAAAAGCTTTTCAAGATTTAAGCATTATAGATGCTCTAACACTCATTACCAACAAAAGAAAAATGAAACCAAACATTCAACACAGAAAACTCACAAATAAATAAACATAAAAATTCCTTTGACATAAAAACTCCTTTAACATAAAAGCATATTTTCTTATATAAAAAATCAACATTTAATACAACATTAAAACATACATTATTTTCACACAAACAAAAAAAAAAAAAAAAAAAAAAAAAAAAAAAAAAAAAAAATTATATTAATGAATCATGTTATGTGATTATTGATGCTTAAATTGTAGGATTACAAATAGATATATTATTGAATTATGTTTTGTGATTAAACAATGAGATTTTATGTCAATTTATTATAGAACATGATTTAGAGAATAAACTAACATAACCCTAAACTCAATGTACCCTAAGCTTTTAGGATTGAGTCTTAACCTATCATTTAACACTCTCCTACAGTTTCAACGGCAGGTTTCCGGACATATAGAATATAGAAATTTTCTTCTTATTATTTTCTCTCCTTTTCTTTGTTGTTCGTTTGCACGGAGATGAACTTGTATTTCGCGTCACAATTATATACTGCTTCGCGGTTTTCTCCAATTCGTGAATTTTTCTATTTGTTTACATTAAGGCTTGCTTTGCCTTTAGGAGGGAGCGATAACTTGGAGGTCAACTTTTGTAGTCAATGACAATGATCTTTAACAACAAAAACAATTTGATGAGAAAGAAAAAAAATATGGTTGATTGAAGGCAACTCAACATATTTTGTGTATCTTGACAGCTAGGGTTTACGTTTATGCACTGAATACGAAGCATGAAACTCTAATTGAAAAAAGAAATAATAATAAAAAAAAATAAAAAAGCAAAAATGATTAGATCCCTTTGGATGACCGGAAGATAGCAAATTTTGTAAAAGGATCTTACCTAAAGTTCCGATACAATGTAAGATAACAAATAGATATATTATTGAATAATGTTTTGTCATTACATAATGAGATATAATGTTTATTTATAACAAAACATGATTTATAGAATAAGCTAATATAAACCTAATGGATCCTAAACTTTTAGGCTTGTGCCTTAACTTATCACTTAACACTGGTACCCATAATTGATTAAGCGTGTTAAATTGCCACAATAACAAGAATATAAATTTAATTGTTAAACATCATAAATCGTAGAAGAAATTGTTTATGCGTCATACATGACTTCTTCAAAAATCAATATAAACAAGTGTGCTTTAAGATTATACGTATTTTGTCGGTTAACCTTTTTTTGGTTTGGTTTAATCTATATGCTTAAACCAAACCGAACCATAGAGTAAGGATCAAATGATAAATAAAAGTAAAATAAAAAAAATGAAAAGTGATTACAACTGCACATTTCAGATGCACCTACAAAATAAGATGCATTTCCCATAAAATTGTCCTTCCTCAATTAAAATGTGTGGCTACAAACATTTCTCATTTTTTTTATTTTATTTTCTCTTTTTAAAACTTCGGTTTTTCCAACTGATAAAATCAAACAATTGATTTTTTAGTCCCTAGACTTGTTAGATTGAAAAGTCAAGCAGTATAAAGGTTGACCAGTTTGACCAAGCTTGCTAACACCTATGATACCTGAGATGACGTGTGTGTTACTGTGCTTTGTCAAACCTATTCAGACCAATTGTCCCATTCGATTAAAAGTTGGGCTTCCAAACTTTGGTCCAAAGCCTTTTAAACTATTTTAACATATGTAACTTTTAGAATAAACTGTATCAGTTTTGGAAAATATGAAACAAGTGTAATATAAAAACCATTTCTTTTTCTGCCTTAAATTTTTTTGAAGCCAAATAGCAGGCCCTCATCCATCACATACCCAGACTATGTTGTCTGAACCGGGCCCACGCTGGAGCAGTGGGGATTAAATGGCTTTCGCCCGGAAACCGTACCGCCTCCACACGAGATTACTCGCTGGAGAAACGGCCGGATGAAAACCGGGGCCGGCTTGGATTCGAACCTGCGCAGCTAATGGCTTACAGGTTCTCCTCTTCATTGCCTAATATCTCCGGAACATATGGTCCACAAGTGGACCACAAGTGAGGACTTCCCGGATGGTCACCCATCCGGTACTACTCCCACTTGTGGCTCGCTTAACAAGTTAAGCCCCACCCACTAGACCACAAGTCCTTTGATTCTGCCTTAAATAATAAATGAGGTATACCGCGTTGTCACAATAGCTTGCCATTGGTCATCTCAGGCTTTGCATTGGTGTTCAAGGACTTACAGACCTCAAGAAACATATATCTAATGTTGTGGGTGTGCACAATGGATCATAGTCTTGTACTTTACTATGCCTTTGCCATCTTATGTTAATAGGTAGTTTCGACACCCAAGTGAACAAGACTGGAACAAAGTAGTCGCTGGACGCAGAGAGTTTTGGCATGTCTGCATATCATTTAAACTTTTATATATATATATATATATATATATATATATATATATATATATATATATATATATATATATATATATATATATATATATATCTCGGATATGATATTCAGAGAACATGATGCAATATGTGAAGATACCTAACTAGTAAACTTAAAATCGATAACTATGTTCTTATGTTCCGCTAAACGTGAAGATTTGGCCTAGATACAAATAATGAAGGCTCGAATTAATCAACAATGATATTTATAGTATGTTAAAAGACACAATCTAATCCGCATATTGTTAAGTTCTAATGTATACAGCTGGAATGATACAAAGTACAAACATCTACATTAAATGCTAAAGCCGCTTTAAACATACACAGTATCGCAAACACATTCAAAACGCTGAAATACGTTGTTGTTGTTGAGTAATACTACGGATCATCTCAACTAGGGGTGTAAACGAGACGAGACAGCTCGCGAGCTATTCGAGATTGATTCGTAAACTACTCGAAATCGACTTGATATAAACGAGTCGAGCTCGAGCACAAGCTACTCGAGTACACTTTCGAGTCGAGCTCGAGCTCGAGCTCGAAAATACTCAGCTCGTGAGGCTTGCAAGCCCTTATCGAGCTTCAAAGATATTACACTTTTACTCTTTTATATACATGTAGTTACGTAATTGTTATACAATCGAGTCGAGTCGAGCTTGATATGCCATTTTTCATCGAGTTCGAGCTTTAAATCTAGAAATAATCAAGCTCGAGTTTAAGATGACAAGCCGAGCTCGAGTCGAGTTTTAAGCTTGAGTTTTAGTAATCGAGTTGAGTTCGAGCTTGGCTGTACTCGGCTCGTTTACACTCCTAATCTCGACATAAGAGTATAATCGCATACAAGTAAGAAATAAACAGATGCATGCACTCAATTGAAGTTTGTGTGAGAAAGAGTACCTTGATAGTGGGAATGGGAGCATTTGTAGGGGGAAATGTCTGCAAATGAACAAAGCGTTTACACTCACTTTACAGTGTGTGCAAGATAGCATCCTTTCTTTTCATATTGACTTGGATGCCATTCCTACCAGCAGGTGCCACAAAATCCTTTTTCCTTCAGGAAATCTACTTTCACTTCTACCTCTGCTTTCTACTCTCTTTTTATCCTTGTTCATGTGCTTTATGTTAAGAGCGACTTCAATTCTTCCATCTGCTAAACAGATAATGATTGTAAGAACATCAGACACAAGATCGCTGTAAACAGCTAATAACTATATAAGTTCCAAGCAAATGGCAGCCACGTATAACCATGGACACTTAAATCTTATTGTATGAATACAGTACAGAAATTATTTAGAAGCAAATTACAAAATTACACCATGCATTATTTAATTTTGATTCCTAAAACATGAACACATGGAAATTTGATCTGCATAAAACATGAACACATGGAAATTTTGTATAATAAAGATAAAATGGTGCATGAACCAAAAAACATAAAAAAATCCTCCCTTAATGTAATCATACTCTTAAAGAGGAGTTAAATTTAATCTTAACAGAGGTTGGTAGTTGAATCTATCATGGTATTGTATATATTTTTTTTTTTTTTTATTGTTATGCATGACTACTGAGACATTCTCACAAGGTTTGCAGTTCATCTGTGTTGGTTGCGTTATGAAATAGCTAATATTTCAATTCGATTTTAGGTCTAAATTTATTTTACTTTGTTTTTTTAATGAATTTTACAATGTGATTTAATTGAGATACAAATGTGATAAGACCAAATCTTGTCCAGCTAATATTTCAACTCTACTACAAATGTGCCAGGGCATATGTTCTTGTTTATAAAACTAAATCAAAAGATATGGTGCGCAAAAGAAAACAAATCTATATTATAAGGAAGAAGCCACAAGCAGAAGGTAAGGGTTAGAAATTCCCAAAAGATATCATGGGGCAACTGTACCCCATCATATTCTAACGACTCTTTTTCGGCTTATAATCATGAGTCCATCAAGCCACACCCAGTACTTGACATGCCAAACCAAACCCAAGTTGCCATAACCAGACGTCTCTTGAGCTCGGTGTAATATGAACCCAATCAAAAGGGAACCACTCAACTGATCTATCCAGATAGACCAGCCTTAGTCCTCAAATGCTCTTTGAAACCCATAATATTACCATTCCACCGCCTTATAGTCTGGTTTTCAACCTATATCTCACGAGCCACCTGGCTAATGAGCCTAACGTCATGGCTAACAAGCACCATTCCGCCATCTGAGAGCGAATAGAACCACCCATTTCTCTATTTGAACTGCAGGATTTTTCACCATTTGGTGAGAAAATAATGGAATATCAAGTGCAAGTAACCAACTTTGATTTTACCAACAAAACTGACCTCCTTTACTGCTGTTGCAAATTTGATCCGTAATGAGCTTGCTACTACTTTGAGAAAGGTACAACCTTTCTTATTAATCTCAAGAAAACCACTTATGTGATCTCATTATTGATCAAAGTTCATTTATAAAAAAGTAAAAAGGTTCAATTTTTAGTATCATGGTCTGTGATTTTTGATCTGCTGTGTTTCTGGTATGCAGAATCTTTACCAGGGGAATATCATCCTGGCTGGTTACAAAAAATAAACCGGACCTTCACTATATATCAAAGACTATATTGCACTGGCCCAGTGATAACGCTGATGCATATTTCGTTTTTGCTACATTCTCTTGTGATAAAAATCTGTGAACAGATATGTGTATTTTTAATCATAAAATGAGGAACGAAACAAATTTCTATTCCAGGGATTAAGAGACCCGAAAATGTACACGAAAATATTAGAAAGATCAATATATGAAATTTCTTTAACTGGATTAGGCTTTGGTTGAGCAGCTACTGGCTTTGATTGAGCAGCAATATGCTTAGCGACAGGATCTTCAACTGCGAATAATTATAAAACGGTTAATCAAAAGATAAGCAGTTTTATCCAAGCACTTAGAGCTTTAAGTTAATGAACACTATAATACGCAATCCAATGCAGACATGTTAAATCGCCCTATTTGCAAAACCAAAAAAGCTATATTCGGCACCCCATTTATGGCGGCTGATGTAGCACACGAAAAAAACACCAAGTCAAACAACCTGTCACTCGGTTCTGATTTCACCATTACCTCATTTCACGGAAATTCGAACCTGCCATGGCTGCAAACTCACCAAATCCGTAAGTATACCACGCCAATATATGGATATGGCTGCAAACTAACCAAATTCGGAAGGTCTGCCCCGCCAAGACACAGGTCTAATTCCGTCCATCATCTGGTAACCTTTTTAATTTCATAAAAATGGATGCACAAAAAGATCATCACTGCCGGTGTCTCCTCAACCTTTCAATAACATTTGTCACCAGCTTAGTGGAAAGTCTCAATAAGCCATTAAACCCATAAAATAAGCTTAAAAAGTGTGATATACATGATATAACTTGTTATGAAAGATCTTAATATATGAAAATCAAAAATAAATTTACAAAAGGGAAAATTGTCCAGAAATGCTTTTGTTAACTATGGTTTTGATTGTTTGGCAAGTAAGTTTATTTGCTTAAGTCTAGTATCATACAAAGCTTAAACAAACTTATACTCCCTCCGCCCACTATTGACTTTTAAAACATATGAAAACATGAAAAAAACGGGAGAAGCGGATAAAAACATGAGAAAAATGAATAAAAACGTATAAAAACGGACGAACACTGATCAAAACCTGTGAAAACATGAGAAAACGGATGAAAACGTAAGAAAAACGAACGAAAAGGGATAAAAATGTATTAATAGTCAATGAGGACTAACAATGCAAATATTTTAACTCCATGAGGACTAACGATGCAAATATTTTAACTCAATAGTCAATGAGGACTAACGATGCAAATATTTTAACGTAAGAATAGTCAATGAGGACTAACGATGCAAATATTTTAACTCAATGAGGACTAACGATGCAAATATTTTAACTCAATAGTCAATGAGAACTAACGATGCAAATATTTTAACTCAATGAGGACTAACGATGCAAATATTTTAACTCTTGAGCTACAGGGACCTTTTATGTAATTGTTTCAAGGACGGATGGTGTAATTGTTTTGAGCCACAGGCACGAATCATGTAAATTTATGTAATTAACATGCCACGTCAGATTCATGTATATAATAGGAAGATTAAGAAAGTTCGTGTATACAATAGAAAAAAAAAAAAAAATCATGGTATACAAAAGCAAAAGGTGGCAAGTTAGATGCATTTCTGGACAATTTTCAATTTACAAAAACATAGTCTTTAACAAATGTCCTTACCAATTACCATCAATAACTACCACACTTAAGTAACAAACGTCTCCATAACCTCCACACTCCCAACTTTATCCCCCAAATTAAGTTGTGTTATGATGATACCTGTGCAGCCCAACGCTCAACTTTTGCTTCAGCTTCCCCTCATAACAGTTCATGGCAGCCTCAAGGGAGGACAGGTGAGAAACCTGAATTTCTCTAATGAGATGGAATGCATCTATTGTTTGACTTGTTAATACTCCCTGGAGTAATATATCCATGTTGACAGATGTACTGATCAACCAAATTCATCCATACAATGGTCAGTTAATTCTATGTAATTCATCAAATCAAATTTTTAAGTATGTACAAGTTTGGATGCTCTCTAAATGTTCATCAAACATGTTTTAAAGTTTAATGTCAAGAAGTCTCAACAAGTCATGTTCTTCAACACTGATACTGATTTATCTGACTTTCCGGAGAAGAGACGGACATCCACGTTTACACCTATGTGTTTTGAACCCGCTGATGGTTCCATACTCACTTTTATAGTTCTGTTTGCTTATTTGAAAATAGTCTTTTAATCAACAATCAGGGAGCGGAAAAGAAAATCTGTAGCGCATCCCTTGCTAGATGAACTTTCATCAACTATGATTGCATTAAAGGTTTTGAAATAATGGAATAGACTCACTCCTACAATGCGTGTTTTGGTACGAGGGCTTGAGAATGAGAAGGGGTAAAGATTCTTAAATATTGAAACCTGGTATAGTAGGTTAGTTACACATCTCATACCCTAGGCGCCCACGACTTTTATTTACCACATGCCTTAAAAGAGCTGATCCTAAACTTCCATAACCATACCCAACTAGAATCCAAGCAGCCTTTTTGAAAATGATTCCTTGACTCAACCCATTTCCGTTGCACCTTATACCAAGACTATTTCTCATAGTGATTCCGAGCAATAAACCAAATGCACCCTCAACTTCACATAATCACTTCTAAAATGCAATGCCAAACACCTCTTAAATATTGAATATACTTGATTATCTTCATTTTGAGTTCCATCTAGATTATAAAGGAGATTACTTTTTCTTGGGGAGAGGGGGATATGCATTAAGTACGCCTTGAGAGTTAAAGGATATTTCTTTCAAAAAAGATATACTGTGGTAGAAAATTCTTGTTCTCTCATACATATGTTTATGTTGCAACTTTTTTTAGGACATTTATGTTGCAACTCATGTGGGTTGTGTATGTATATATTGAATGACGAATACTTAAATTCTCGATTTTTGATATGTGGTTACGACAGTTAGAAACCGTCCAACACATGTGAAATACTTGTGGTTGCAGAGATATATTGAACCTCGGATCGGCTCATAAGATATATTAAACAAATATTTTGACCAACTGATCCACAGAGCTTGAGTTTACCAATACAGGGTAAAGTGGTTGGAGTAAAGTGTCTCATTTGGGTCTGATGAGACCCTACATGACCTAAGCTTGTATAGTCATTTGCGTGACATAATGTCGTTGACTAGGTAGTTACTTGGTATGGGCTTGAGCTTACTTACCTAACAAGTTGACAAGTGTAATCTGCGACATGACTATCGAGTTTTTGATCATAAACAAAAGACCAAAAGAAGCTATTCCCACCCTGATGTTTTACAAAACAGTGAACATATAACTTGGTAACATTGTTCCAAAACCATAACATCAACCGGGTTCGGATCCTAACCCACTACATTAATCCTAGTACCTTACTCACTAGAAGCAACATTCGAGACCCCAAACTCCACTGACTGAACACACTTCTACAAATTCTCGCTAAATTCTTCCTCTTCACAATATAATCACAAGCACATCAACTTCAAATAAGCAAGCATTACAACAACAAAAAAAGGAAAACAAAAGAAAAACGAAAAACTTCATTAATTAATTATTCATTAAAACTTCACTAAATATTCATTACACAACCAGTTCAGTGGTTGTTCTTCATTAAATCACTAATTCATTAATTAAACATTACAACATCAATTTAGCACTAATTCACTAAATATTCCTAGGCCATGCTGCCTCAAACCTCTCACCCGCGGCGTCGTGAACCCTGCCCCAGCGTAGATAGTGTTGCTCCAATTGGTGAAGTTCCCACAGTGGCTCCATCACTGCCTCAAACGCGGCGCGGTCAACCCTGCCCCTAACCCAGGTTATGTTACCTTGCTCTAAAGTAACACTTTCGATGCCATGCACATCTGCAAGCGTTATTACAAATTGCGCCCGGTCTGCGCCAACCCTCACTGCAAGAACCAAGTCCTCTAACCCATCATCTTCTAACACAACTAATATGTAAACTAGATAAAGAACTACCTGATAATATCAAAATTGAATAACATAATTATAAGAAACGAGGCCCTTATAAAAGTGTGGCCCTGTGCCGCCGCACTTGTCGCACTCCCCCATCACCGGCCCAGCCAGCAGCACCACCACTACCACAACACTTCATAGCACTACGCCACCACATTCACAAAACCACCGCGAGTACCTCCACAACCGACGGCTTTTACATGATGAAGTTACAAGGCAAAGGAAGCTGATGATTCTGGAGTATGGCAATGTGGAGATAAAAAATTTGCTTTTTTATTTTTAAATATTTTTATTTATGTTTAGATTTAGTTAGTTTGTTTATTAAGTAATAGCTACGACTAAAAAAAATTAAAAAATCATAGTTATCTTTTGTGAAAAAATACATAAGCAAATTTTTTATCTCCACGTTACCATACTCTAGAATCATTTGCCTCCTTTGCCTTTTAACTTCATCTTGTAAAAGCTGCCGGTTGTGGAGGTAATCACGGTGGTTTTGTGATTGTGGTTGCGGTAGTGCTATGAAGTGTAGTGGTGGTGGTTGTGGTGCTAGTTGTTTTTGTTGTTGAAGGAAATGTGGTGGTGGTTGCTGCGCGGTGGTTGTTGAATGGTTGATGGAGGTGGTAGTGAAGGAGTATAGTGATTGTTCAATGGTTGTTGTTGTTGTTGAAGGAAATTTGGTGGTGGTTGTGGTTGTCGAGTGGTTGTTGAAGGAAATGTGATGGTTGTTTGCAGCGGTTGCTATTGGTAAGAAAGTATTCGCTGCTGAAGTATAAAGCAAAAAGTATAAGTGATTAAATAATCTTAGTACGGTGTTTGTGTATGTATTTTAAAACACGCAAAGGATAAACTTAAATGCAAGTCAATATCTTTATATATTGGTAGGTGGAAGTTAATATGGTAGATGGAAGTTAATATCGTTGTTGAACTTTAAAGTAGGTTAGTGGGTAGTTGAAAAACTTTAATGGTTGTCAATACACACACGTAAACACTCATTACTAACAAAAGAAAAATGAAACCAGACATTCAACACAGAAAACTCACAAATAAATAAACATAAAAATTCCTTTGACATAAAAACTCCTTTAACATAAAAGCATATTTTCTTATATAAAAAATCAACATTTAATACAACATGAAAACATACATTAAAAATAAAAAAAAAAAAAAAAAAAAAAAGTATAATAATGAACCATGTTTTGTGATTATTGAGGGGGGTGACAACCTTACCTCACTTTGCCTCCTTTTTTAAAGAAAACAACCAATCATGGTTGTCCAACTAATATTTTGCCTAATCTTGCCTAAACACTCTTTTTTAGTGGCAATCTTGCCTAATCAAGCATTAAATGTGTATCAATAATAAAATTTAAATTAAAAAAACATAAATAAAAAAAAACTGTTTTATTAATAATAATTCAATAATTATTACATAATACTTAAAAAAAAAACATAAATAAAACTAAAAATTGCAAGGCCATCCATAATTTGCTGCGAATTCACGTTTTTTTTTATTGCAATTTCCCGCATATCCGGATCTTCTAGGTTATTGTGCGGTTCATTGAAAAACTTAAAAGCTCAGATAAAGGCCTTTTCTTGTGCACCTTGTACTTGTGCCGCCATCAATTTTTCGGCCAACTCATCCTTTACACGTTTTTTCTCTAGCGACTCCTCTAATAGTTGTGCTTTCTTTGAAGCATAAATTTCTAAAGTCGCAGCAACACTATTACTTGTGGACGACTCAGAAACACTCTTTTTGCCCCGTCTTTTTCGGGTAGGAGTAGTGTATTCATTCAAATCCGGAATAATTGTCTCAACATTGTCGTTGCTCGATTCAGACGACTTTTTCCGCTTATCAGAATTAGACGATGATGTTTGTCCGACAATTGGTTGTTCCAACCATTTGTCATTTTGTCTTACAATTTCCCAAGCATCAATGTGTCCAAAAGTCTTGCCTTTTGTTTTTTTTTTTTTTTTAAATTGGCCATGGCATTTTTCATCACGTCAAGATCGTCACAACCACTATCTCGAAGACGGTTCTACAATTATAAAAGTAATAAATATAATTTGATACAATCATATCAAATATAAACTATATACAAAAAAATATAATTAAAAAATATACCGATTGGATGTAGAGGCCGTTAAAAATATTCATTTCGGCATTCATATTTTTCCATTTTGTATTCAAGCCATGGTGTGTTCGTTCATGATTTGGTACGTTTTGAGAGAAATGTTCAAGGATTCTTCCCCAAAAGCTTGCCGACTTTTGTTGATTCCCGACTCTTGGACAAGTCGAGATATGCACCCAAGCTTTTGCCAAAGCGACCTCATCTTCCGTTGTCCAAGGTTTGCTTCTAGCTTTACTCGGTTTTGGTATTTCTACAATTTCTTCATCATCATTTTCTCCTTCACCTAATTAATCACAAAACAATAATGTATATAATTTAATAAAATGTATACGATTTAAAAAAAATAAAAAAAAATAATACGATTTAAAAAAAAAATACGATTTAACAAAAATTAAAATACGATTTAAAAAAAGTATTCGATTTAAAAAAATACAATCAAAAAAATTAAATGTATACGATTTAAAAAAAATACGATTTAAAAAAAATTATATATATACATATACGACTAAAAAAATTAGTAAACCTTACCCGTTGTATTCGTAAATTGAGTTTCGGGGACAAATTCAATTTCGTCATCTTCATTATCGTAAATTGGTAATTGACGTTCTACACTCGGTTCACGTCTTGATCGACCGTCACGGTGGTCGTTGAATGGATTAAATTCATTAGTCATTAAAATATTATAATTGGCCGGATTCATTGGAGGAGGATTTTGATAATATTGCGGTTGTGGTTGAGGTTGATTTAGAGGATAAAGGTTTTGATTTGGAGGTTGGGGATAGTAAGGTTGAGTTGGAATTTGGGTGCGATTTGGAGGTTGGGGATAGTAAGGTTGATTAGGAGGTTGCGGACGTGTGAATTGGGATGGACCGGATTGTGATCGAGACCCACGTCCTCGACCTTTGTGTGAGCTTGAACCATGTTTGGATTGAGGATCCATAGTTGTTTTTTGAAAGAGATTGATTTGAATGTTTGGAATCTATTTGAAATATTATGTGTAATTTAAATTGTAATTGTGAGATTTTAAAGGGATTTTTTTTTTTTTTTTTTTGGAAATCATCCCAACGTCCGGATATTCAATGCAACGTTCCTATTTTTCTTGGAAATAGTCTCTCGCCGAATCGGTATAAACTACCGCAAGCCTCGCCGATTTTCGTTTGTCGCATGATTGGCAATGGTGTTTGCCGATCGGCAACCCTTGCCGAGCCTTGCAAACCGCAAGGTTGCCACCACCCTGATGCTTGAATTGTAGGATTACAAATAGATATATTATTGAATTATGTTTTGTGATTAAACAATGAGATTTTATGTCTATTTATAATAGAACATGATTTAGAGAATAAACTAACATAACCCTAAACTCAATGTACCCTAAGCTTTTAGGATTGACTCTTAACCTATCATTTAACACTCTCCTACAGTTTCAACGGCAGGTTTCCGGACATATAGAATATAGAAATTTTCTTCTTATTCTTTTCTCTCATTTTCTTTGTTGTTCGTTTGCACGGAGATGAACTTGTATTTCGCGTCACAATTATATACTGCTTCGCGGTTTTCTCCAATTCGTGAATTTTTCTATTTGTTTACATTAAGGCTTGCTTTGCCTTTAGGAGGGAGGATAATTTGGAGGTCAACTTTTGTAGTCAATGACAATGATCTTTAACAACAAAATCAATTTGATGAGAAAGAAAAAAAATATGATTGATTGAAGGCAACTCAACATATTTTGTGTATTTTGACGGCTAGGGTTTACGTTTATGCACTGAATACGAAACATGAAACTCTAATTGAAAAACAAAATAAAAAAAATAAAATAAAAAAGCAAAAATGATTAGATCCCTTCGGATGACCGGAAGATAGCAAATTTTGTAAGAGGATCTTACCTAAAGTTCCGATACAATGTAAGATAACAAATAGATATATTATTGAATAATGTTTTGTCATTACATAATGAGATATAATGTTTATTTATAACAAAACATGATTTATAGAATAAGCTAATATAAACCTAATGGATCCTAAACTTTTAGGCTTGTGCCTTAACTTATCACTTAACACTGGTACCCATAATTGATTAAGCGTGTTAAATTGCCACAATAACAAGAATATAAATTTAATTGTTAAACATCATAAATCGTAGAAGAAATTGTTTATGTGTCATACATGACTTCTTCAAAAATCAATATAAACAAGTGTGCTTTAAGATTATATGTATTTTGTCGGTTAAGCTTTTTCTGGTTTGGTTTAATCTATATGCTTAAACCAAACCGAACCATAGAGTAAAGATCAAACGAGAAATAAAAGTAAAATAAGAAGAATGAAAAGTGATTACAACCGCACATTTCAGATGCACCTACAAAATAAGATGCATCTCCCATGAAATTGTCCTTCCTCATTTGAAATGTGTGACTACAAACATTTCTCATTCTTCTTATTTTATTTTCTCTTCTTAAAACTTCGGTTTTTCCAACTGATAAGATCAAACAATTGATTTTTTAGTCCCTAGACTTGTCAGATAGAAAAGTCAAGCAGTATAAAGGTTGACCAGTTTGACCAAGCTTGCTAACACCTATGATACCTGAGATGATGTGTGTGTTACTGTGCTTTGTCAAACCTATTCAGACCTAGGGGTGTTGATCGGTTCGGTTTTCGGGTATTCGGTTAATTCGGTTAAAAGTTTTTTTAAGGTCAAACCGTGAACCAAACCAAACCGAATTCAAATTCGGTTTTCAGTTCGGTTTGGTTGAATTCTAGTTCGGTTTGGTTCGGTTCGGTTTTCGGTTTAACCAAATTACAAACTTTATTTGAAAAATAAGAAAAATATACAAATATATTTAGCCAAAAAAGTTATTTCAAACATAAAAAGTATTTTTTAATATTAGGATAAAATTTTATTGTTATTTTTATATATATAACTATAAATATAATTATATATACAACGTTTTATTAATCTTTTTATATATATAAATATATAAAAAATGCATAAATTTATATGAATTCGGTTTTCGGTTTTGATTACCAAAACCATATCCAAACCGAGAACCGAATTAAAAGTTCGGTTTGGTTCGGTTTTGGCAAATTCGGTTCGGTTCGGTTATTTTCGGTTTGGTTCGGTTTCGGTTTTCGGTTTATTCGGATATTTCGGTTTTTCTGCTCACCCCTATATCAAACCAATTGTCCCATTCGATTAAAAGTTGGGCTTCCAAACTTTGGTCCAAAGCCTTTTAAACTATTTTAACATATGTAACTTTTAGAATAAACTGTATCAGTTTTGGAAATATGAAACAAGTGTAATATAAAAAGTTAAAAACCATTTCTTTTTCTGCCTTAAATAATAAATGAGGTATACCGCGTTGTCACAATAGCTTGCCATTGGTCATCTCAGGCTTTGCATTGGTGTTCAAGGACTTACAGACCTCAAGAAACATATATCTAATGTTGTGGGTGTGCACAATGGATCATAGTCTTGTACTTTACTATGCCTTTGCCATCTTATGTTAATAGGTAGTTTCGACACCCAAGTGAACAAGACTGGAACAAAGTAGTCGCTGGACGCAGAGAGTGTTGGCATGTCTGCGTATTATTTAAACTTTTTTTTATTATATATATCTAGGATATGATATTCAGAGAACATGATGCAATATGTGAAGATACCTAACTAGTAACTTAAAATCCATAACTATGTTCTTATATTCCGCTAAACGTGAAGATTTGGCCTAGATACAAATAATGAAGGCTCGAATTGATCAACAATGATATTTGTGACACAATCTAATCGGCATATTGTTAAGTTCTAATGTATACAGCTGGAATGATACAAACATCTATATTAAATGCTAAAGCCGCTTTAAACATACACAGTGTCGCAAACACATTCAAAACGCTGAAATACGTTGTTGTTGTTGAGTAATACTACGGATCATCTCAACTAGGGGTGTAAACGAGACGAGACAGCTCGCGAGCTATTCGAGATTGATTCGTAAACTACTCGAAATCGACTTGATATAAATGAGTCGAGCTCGAGCACAAGCTACTCGAGTACACTTTCGAGTCGAGCTCGAGCTCGAAAATACTCAGCTCGTGAGGCTTGCAAGCTCTTATCGAGCGTCAATGATATTACACTTTTACTCTTTTATATACATGTAGTTACGTAATTGTTATACAATCGAGTCGAGTCGAGCTTGATATGCCATTTTTCATCGAGTTCGAGTTTTAAATCTAGAAATAATCATGCTCGAGTTTAAGATGACAAGCCGAGCTCGAGTCGAGTTTTGAGCTTGAGTTTTAGTAATCGAGTTGAGTTCGAGCTTGGCAGTACTCGGTTCGTTTACACTCCTAATCTCGACATAAGAGTATAATAGCATACAAGTAAGAAATAAACAGATGCATGCACTCAATTGAAGTTTGTGTGAGAAAGAGTACCTTGACAGTGGGAATGGGAGCATTTGTAGGGGGAAATGTCTGCAAATGAACAAAGTGTTTACACTGACTTTACAGTGTGTGCAAGAAATAGCATCCTTTCTTTTCATATTGACTTGGATGCCATTCCTACCAGCAGGTGCCACAAAATCATTTTTCCTTCAGGAAATCTACTTTCACTTCTACCTCTGCTTTCTACTCTCTTTTTATCCTTGTTCATGTGCTTTATGTTAAGAGCGACTTCTTCCATCTGCTAAACAGATAACGATTGTAAGAACGTCAGACACAAGATCGCTGTAAACAGCTAATAACTATATAAGTTTCAAGCAAATGGCAGAGCCACGTATAGTATAATCATGGACACTTAAATTTTATTCTATGAATACAATACAGAAATTATTTAGAAGCAAATTACAAAATTACACCATGCATTATTTAATTTTGATTCCTAAAGGGGTAAATTTGATCTGCATAAAACATGAAACACATGGAAATATTGTATAATACAGATGAAATGGTGCATGAACTAAAAAAAGTAAAAAAAATCCTCCCCTAATGTAATCATACTCTTAAATTTATTATGGTATTGTATATTTGTTTTTATTGTTATGCATGCATGACTACTGAGACATTCTCACAAGGTTTGCAGTTCATCTGTGTTGGTTGCGTTATGAAATAGCTAATATTTCAATTCGATTTTAGGTCAAAATTTATTTTACTTTGTTTTTTTAATGAATTTTACAATGTGATTTAATTGAGATACAAATGTGATAAGACCAAATCTTGTCCATCTAATATTTCAACTCTAATACAAATGTGCCAGGGCATATGTTCTTGTTTATAAAACTAAATCAAAAAATATGGTGCGCAAAAGAAAACAAATCTATATTATAAGGAAGAAAACAAATCTAATACTTTTTCTTGGGGAGAGGGGGATATGCATTAAGTACGCCTTGAGAGTTAAAGGATATTTCTTTCAAAAAAGATATACTGTGGTAGAAAATTCTTGTTCTCTCATACATATGTTTATGTTGCAACTTTTTTTAGGACATTTATGCATTGGTTTTTCATATAATAGTAAAATACGAACTACATGTTCTTTGCTTCAGGGCCTAGAAAAAGTGGTACATGGCCGAGGTCGTAATACCGGTTCATTGGATGATACATATTTCGGGCTACACGAGGAGCTACTTTATGCTCGTAAGATTAAGCCTGTTGAAGGTACTTTTTGCGTTTTGAACTTGGGATTCGTTGATGTATCTGGTGTTAAGTTGATGAGCATATGATCTTTTTTCATTATATTTCAAACATTACGTCCCTATAGACAGAAACACACATTCTATTCCTTTTCTGAACTAAAAAAACACATTCTTGCAGCCGGCAACTGATCTGCAGACCTGATTATTTCATTTGGATTGTGATTGTTGGAACTCAATCGACAGGGATAGTAACCACAATTGCTAGCGAAATGTTGAAATTGGGAATGGTTGAAGCTGTCATTTGTGTTCAGAGGTATGCAAACTTACTATATCAGTTTACATACTTATAAAAACTGTCTTCATTGTATCATCGTTTGTGATACCGTTTCGATTGTCCCCAAGAACTGTTTTAGCGAGGTATGCAAAGTCATGTTACATAATAGTTCACAATTTTCAATATTCTATCCTTATTCATTTTCCTTTTAAATAGGACCCCTGAGGAAGTTTTAGCAGCAAAAGGAGTTAAGCCGACATTGTCTCCTAACCTTAATACATTTGCTTTGGTTGAGGTAATTCATCACTCACTTCAACTCTTTCAGTCATTCAGTGTCAACACGGGTGGACTGGGGAGAGAGCGGGAGAGGGGGCAAAGGGAAAGGGTCGAATGGGTCGAAATTGCCACCTCTAATTATACAATATTTATCCGGTTATTGACATGTTAAACATATTACTATTTCAATATTTATCCGGTTATTGACATGTTAAACATATTACATAATCTGAATCGACCCATTCATAGCTCAAATGGGTCGAAATTGCCACCTCTAATTATACAATATGATAACATTGTGCTCAGTGTATGACAGGCAGCGAGTGTAAGGTGTCTGCTTTTCTGTGGTGTTGGATGCCAAGTACAAGGTATGGCCCATTGTGTTACGATCTGGTACATATATTGTTATTTTGTTTTATATTTCGTTCTCGTAACTGCATTATTATAATGCAGAGTAGTTTATTAATCTGCAGCATTACGATCGGTAGAGCAATATCTAAACTTGGACAAGCTTTATGTATTAGGGACTAATTGTGGTAAGTTTTGCCTTCTAGTTAGCTCACTTTATGCTGTAATATGGTATTTTGGTACCCATTCCATAATCACACAGTAGAGGACATAATACTTATACTTCCGGATGTGAATCTTTGTTAAGTGATGCATATGTAGTTTTTTGGGCTATGCCATTTTGTTTATCTTGTTTTTTACAAATCTATGTTAGTGGATAATGGACACGAGATGGACTAGATAAGTTTCTACGAGCTGCTAGCACAGACCCAGAAACAGTTCTTCACTATGAGTTTATGCAAGATTATAAGGTATTTATTTGACAGTTTATTCTACCTTACATTACATGTTATTACTTAACACAAACCCGTTCGTCTTTCTACTACACTTGCCTGTTTAAGTATGTGAAATAAGTTCTAAAGCGGGTACAGATTATTTTTAGCAAAATTGTTAAGGTTACGCTCTTTCATGCTTATTAGGTCCATTTGAAGCATTTGGATGGTCATATAGAAGAGGTACTTACTATAACCGATACCATTTTTTTAGCGTCTTTTGAGTACCATTAGAATAATAATCATCCAGTTCAATATTTAACTAAACAGGTTCCGTATTTCTCTCTGCCAGCAAATGATTTGGTCGACGTTATAGCACCATCCTGCTACAGGTAATCCTCCATGCGTTACTTGTACAAGTTTCTTGAATCTTCATATAGGCCACCACATGATCAATCAACTATTTGATCTTTCATGGTCTCTTTTTTGCAGCTGTTTTGACTACACAAATGGATTAGCTGTAAGCTCTTTTATCCGTTATTAAATTGAATATCGTTCTGATAGTTTTCTGTCTTGTCTTATAAAGTTTATTGCTTTGATTTATCGACTTCTATTCAGGATTTGGTGGTTGGATATATGGTGGTCCCAAAATATTCAGGAGTTAGCGTGACACAACATCCACAATACATTACGGTGAGGTGAAGAACGGAGTTCATATCTTTATATTTACGATGTGTTGTCATGCTTCATATGATACTTTTGGACTTTTTACTTGACATTTTGACCATTAAAATTGTAGAAATGAACGCAGAAGAGAAATGTTGAATTTGATGAAGAATCTATTAGAGATCACGCCTACAATAAGTGGAGTAAGATGCTAATCTCTTTTTTATGTGAACTTCCATTTCATATATCTGTTATCGTATCTTTCTTATAACCGCAATTGTTTACTTCAGGGGCAGAGACGTCCTTTTGGTACGGAAACTGTAAAGACAGACGATGCAGCTAAATTTGTCAGAGGTCATGTCTAATTTCATAACCTGATGAATGCAGAGCTTCTAGACACATGCCATCATTAGCAAAGAAACTTGTGGCTACGTATAATGAGAACGGCGAGATTGATAAGATCATGTCGAACAAATATGGAACCAGCATCTTGTACATGTTGACATTGCTATATTTTGTCTTAAAGGTGCAACCTTTTTGCTGATATCGGTAAACTGAGACCTGAGGGACAGAATATCAAACAGATTTAGATGGGCCATGACTGTATGTTTTGAATCTTAGAGTATGGGAGACTCATGTGGGTTGTGTATGTATATATTGAATGACGAATACTTAAATTTTCGATTTTTGATATGTGGTTACGACAGTTAGAAACTGTCCGACACATGCGAAATACTTGTGGTTGCAGAGATATATTGAACCTCGGCTCATAAGATATATTAAACAAATATTTTGACCAACTGATCCACAGAGCTTGAGTTTACCATTACAGGGTAAAGTGGTTGGAGTAAAGTGTCTCATTTGGGTCTGATGAGACCCTACATGACCTAAGCTTGTATAGTCATTTGCGTGACATAATGTCGTTGACTAGGTAGTTACTTGGTATGGGCTTGAGCTTACTTACCTAACAAGTTGACAAGTGTAATCTGCGACATGACTATCGAGTTTTTGATCATAAACAAAAGACCAAAAGAAGCTATTCCCACCCTGATGTTTTACAAAACAGTGAACATATAACTTGGTAACATTGTTCCAAAACCATAACATCAACCGGGTTCAGATCCTAACCCACTACATTAATCCTAGTACCATACTCACTAGAAGCAACATTCGAGACCCCAAACTCCACTGACTGAACACACTTCTACAAATTCTCGCTAAATTCTTCCTCTTCACAATATAATCACAAGCACATCAACTTCAAATAAGCAAGCATTACAACAACAAAAAAAGGAAAACAAAAGAAAAACGAAAAACTTCATTAATTAATTATTCATTAAAACTTCACTAAATATTCATTACACAACCAGTTCAGTGGTTGTTCTTCATTAAATCACTAATTCATTAATTAAACATTACAACACCAGTTTATGTTTAGCACTAATTCATTAATTTCTAGTTCCTAGGCCATGCTGCCTCAAACCTCTCACCCGCGGCCTGGTGAACCCTGCCCCAGCGTAGATAGTGTTGCTCCAATTGGTGAAGTTCCCACAGTGGCTCCATCACTGCCTCAAACGCGGCGCGGTCAACCCTGCCCCTAACCCAGGTTATGTTACCTTGCTCTAAAGTAACACTTTCGATGCCATGCACATCTCCAAGCGTTATTACAAATTGCGGCCGGGCTGCGCCAACCCTCACTGCAAGAACCAAGTCCTCTAACCCATCAACTTGTAACACAGCATCTTCCAACCCAGCATCTTGCAACCCATCATCTTCCATAGCATGTGGTACTGAACAGCAGATACCCATTGTAGTTGCTTACTTACTTACTTAGTGAAGAAAGATGTATGAAGTTGTGGGGTTTATACAGATGGAATGAAGATATGTGATTGGTTAAAACCAACACACAAGGATTGAAAATTTTGAAAATATAGACCATTGGATTGTATTTTAAATGATCCAACGGTGTACATGTTTGATCCATGTGAGAACGTTTCAACCAATAAGAGTGCTGGAGCCATTGCAGAAAATGGGAGGGAGAGAAAGTAAAGGAGGGTGTTTTCAATACACCTGAAAATAGGAATAATTAAACCGAAGGGACTAGTTATTATTATGTATTGGGCCTGGGCTTACACATATATAAGTTGGTTTCAATTATCCAAGATGAGTTGACATAAATCACATAATAATACCATGATTTAGATTTTTAAACTTTTCTAATACATTAAAACTAACTTAAGATAATGACATTTTGAAGTTCAATGAGTTACTTGTATGTCCAAAAGGTTTAAGCCCTATAGTACATGAATCAGACAACAAGCTATTTATTATACGAAAATGGCGAGCTTGAAGTTCAAAATGCATAATAATGTTATACAGGGTTTGTGAGTTTGTCTAACAAGTCTCTTGAGAACACCAATTAAACTGTATTTATTAGTTTCAAACTAGAAAGCATTAAAGAAAAAACTTTAAAAAAAAATACCGTAATTAAATCTAATAAACTCAAAGTTTCCTTTTATAATCATGTTAAACATCGCCCTCAAAGTATCCGTTGGACGTATAAAATATTATATCCAATTTATTTTGTGAATATAGTATACGGATTATAAATAACCAACAACTAGTTGCTACACTGTTCTCGAGTTTTTATTTTAAGAGAAAAGAAGAGAAAATGAGAGGAAATGACAAAATATTTATGTTCCCGAGGTTTTTTTTTTTTTTTTTTTTTTTTTTTTTTAAGAGAAGACAAGAGAGAAGTAAATTATGTGAAATTTCCCCTCCTAATTTTCTTCCCAAATTCGAATGATTTGGATATAAGATGATTTTTGTGCATAATTTGATTATATCCCTCTTCTTTTCTTTCCGACTTGGAACACAAACAAAAAATCAATATTTTTTCCTCTCCTCTTCTTTTCTCTCGGTTTTACCCTCTCTATTTCTCTTCTTTCCATTTTACATGTCGGGATAAGTCTGCCCATATTTTTAGTGGTTCGTAAGAGCAAGAAGCTTAAAAGGCACCTTGTGGGATACTATACTGGTGTATTACAATTTACGCATAATTGATGTGGCTCGATGATAAACTTAAAGCTAAACGAAAATACATGGCTTTTTCATAGAAGAGAAGTGTGAGTTGTTCACTAAGCGGTGCGCCGACAAGTGTTTAGTGCATTCAACTATCTTGTGTTAGAATGTTGTACGTAAGGTGTTCAGATCCAAGAGCTTAAAGTCGTAAAAATTAAATGCACATAATATCTAGTTTCGTCTTAAAAGAAGAATAAAAAAATTAGACACAAACAAAAATGCATAAAAGTTACATTTATACTTTTTGAGAAACTATGCTGTTTGATTAGTATAATAAGTTTTAAGACCTTTTTCAAGCTATCGAGTACACCGAAAATACCTAGACAAATTATGTTAAAGTGCACTGAACTTGAGCAAAGCTTATACTTTGTCAGATATCGGTTCCAACTATACTTGGTCATGTGTCGTTTTGAGTTCTAGACTTCTAGCTATTGCAATAACAGGTCTTTTGTTATACATGATTCACTCCGAGAATCCAACGTACCATTACTAGATATTACATCATTAAGCCAATAATTTGGCTTGAATTGAACTACTAGACAAGAGTTACGTTCCGTAGAATACTAGAGAGTTTTACTATTGATTGAATGAATAAACGAGAGATTACGAATGCCTATTTTTATTTAGTTTTGATAAATAAGATAACTAATTCTATTGTAAGGGCCAATACTGAAAGTCCGAAAGGGAAGCGATTTTCATACCATAGAGTAAAAATAATTCGTATTAGTAAATCTTTATAGTGTGAAAATCGCTCCCTTTTTGAAAAAGCATCACATCATCTCGTACCTTGTACGACGTTACCAAAACAGTACTAGGACGTCGCCTTCAATTTATTGTAATCCCCACCTTCTACCAATCCTCACAAACCTTGTTGGATATACGAAACTCGTAACAACGACAAGAACATTACAAGTTGTAGTAGCACGAATAAGTGGGCCTTATTTGAGAATTTGACATTTCTTGTCAAAATGTCGTGTTCTGCTAATCAGCCTCGTCTATTTTCATAATCACTTTGATGCATGTGCTATGTGACTTCATGCAAATCTTGTGTTCAACTTCTAGCATTTTTCTGCTGCCTCCTTGTTAGACTAGTGTATACTACGTATTCCTCATTCACGTGATTAAGTAGGTGATTCACATACATTGTCTAGCTTTTAACAATTGCTCAGGTTCTTACGTCAAATTGAGTTTTTACATTAGTGAAAAATATTTGTCCACGAAATCTATAACACCCAATTTTTAAATCTAAACTTATAGAATGGCATGACACGATTATTTTGAGTTGATATTAGTGTTAGCACCATATGAAATATAATACTCCCATGTCTCAAATTAAATGTACGTTCACATTCATATTTTTCATTGTTTAAGAGAAAACGGGTATTTTACAATATTAACCAATGAAAATTTATTTTTACCCATGTAAAAGCAATTTACTTGGTTTATAAATCAAATGAACAATTATGAAATAAACATTTAAATTGGAAAAGAGGAAGTAAAAGGAAAATAAAGGGGACATAGAAATTTAATATAAAATCATGTATCCAGTTGTAGTTGCTTTTATGCAAAAAAAAGCAAACATTCCTACTAACCGGGCACATAGTTGCGAATATTAGTTGACTGGTAAGAAAATGCCCAATCTTTTTGGTAATATTGCATAATCAAATAGAAAAATAAGTATGTTCAAAAAAAAAAAAAAAAAGGTATCCTTTAGTTTATATAAGGTTACAATAAAAGATTCACCAAACGTCTAAAGATCATAAAGACGACAACTCAAATGATCATCAATGGATATTAGTTGATAGTGAGTGTTGCATAGTGATAAAGTTAAATGAGATTGAACGAAACGTTGGTGGGATATTAAAGAGTATCATAGTTTGCAAACAGACTTAAAATGTAACAAAGATTTAACTGGAAGCTTTAACAAGATTTCGACAATGATCTCTGTTGGAACCCAATGCTTCATGTTTTTTAGATAGAGTTACTCTATTCCAAATCACGCGAGCAGGCATTAGCTATTACTAAGAATTTTTTATATATTCAGTGATTTGAAGTCTTTTTTATTAGTTTTAATAGTCTTTTTTTTTCTAAAAAAAAAAGAAATACAAGAAAAAATAGATTTTGTAAGCTATCCATGTATCCTTTAGCCCTACAAAATACCATACGAAATAGTAGAAGGGATACAAATGTTCGGGAGTTCCTCTATGCAATCCTTTTCCTTCTTCTTGTTGCTGCATATCTCGTTTGTACACATCTTCTCTTTGTTTTCGGGGCCTCTAGTGAGTTACAGACAGAGTTCGAGAAGGTCAAATCTTTGATGATTCCATCATCTATGATTCAGTTGCGAAAACTTCTGGATAGGTATCCTACATCTGAACCGAATTCTTTCTGGTTAAAGAATCGCTTTCTAGTTGCTCTGAAACAATTGGGTGGTGGTCCCGGGGTCAAATCAATACGCTCTAAGAAGAAATATTTGAATATCAATCTCATCGATCTCATAAGTATCATACCAAATCCCATCAATCGAATCACTTTTTCGAGAAATACGAGACATCTAAGTCATACAAGTAAAGCTAAATGGCAATTGGCGCATACAATACGTCCAGTGTTGTTTTTCTCGACCTAAAGATTTGCTTCTTGCAATATTTGTAAGGATTTATTATCTTTTTCTTTGTAAATTTACAATTTACATACTTCATATTTTTCATATTGCATCTAGTGCTTGTAAGTGCTATTATATCCCCTTGTACTTGGCTTATTTTCTCGCATATGGGGAATTAATGGTTTTTAGCTCGCATCTTAACCGATCCAAAATCGCACCAAAGTAGATAGCATACTCGGTCCGGCATGCGGTTCCAACTGTAGCAACAAAGCAAAAAAGGTTACTTGGTCACGTGTGGTTCTGAGTTCTAGCTATAGCAAAAGCAAGTTTTTGCTATGTATGATTCACTCCGAGTATCCAACACTATTACTTATATTCTTTTATTTTAGTGATTTCCCAATATCTGAAGCACAACATATTATTGACTTTGAGCTTTTGATGGTACATACATATTTAGCTTTGATGTAGTAAAAGATGCCGCTATATGCTTTGTTAGATGGAGTACGCGTACAATATTCGCTCTCGAAAACCTTGTGATCCACAATACTAATTTACTTAAAGGTAAGCTTTTATTTTTATGACAGCGTGAGTGACACAATGGTCACAAAACTCTCTTTTGAATCCACGTCACTTTTACTCTATGTTGTTATTTATAAAACCCTATAACTCACCACCATTATGTTGACCGTTTTAATATGTATTTCTCAGGTCCGTAAGGCGATAGCTTGCATTTGGAGCATTCAAGTCGCATGGCATTTTGAAGACTTTGAAGCATTATTTTACCATTCGACAACGTTTTAAAAATATTAATGTAACTTAACATTTTGGGATCTCTTGTTGTAACTCAAATTTCATTTATCGAATAGTAACTTTTTAAAACATCTCATTTAAATTCGTTCAATATAACTTGTAACTTCGTACTATGAAGTAGCACCCCAAAAACACTGTCGTCCATTGCGATCCATTTTTTGGGGGTGTTACACCCTATAACGGGATATAATCTACGAACCGAACCAACTATAGATATAAATTTAGTGAACTTTTTAATAAACTTCCTAAAACTTTTTTCTAACTTGATGCTAGCAGTGAACTTTTTACAATCTAAAGCCTTACTATTTCCGGTTGCCATCTAGTTTCCATCCAAAGCTTAGCCTGCAAAAAATATAAGAAGCTCTGTCCCCTAGACATCAATGCTGAAGTGTCGGATCCGCTCGGCTTCTCCATGTGCAATGGGGCATCTAGCCCCCTTTTTGCAAACTCTGTTCTTTATCCACCGGTTGCACAACCTTCATTTCATAGATGACCCTAGATGACCCCTGAAAAACACGAGAGAACAAGAGTTTATATATACCAAAAAATATGATTGAAAAAACAAAGACCATATACGACAAACAAACAAATTCATTTTTTTTTTAACTGAGACCATATTTTTTTTCACAAAAATAACTATAATATTAAGTCATATTTCTTTTTAAATAAGTGATGATTAGCCAACAATAACTGTTAATAAGAAAAGAGAGTGAGATTATACCTTTTTATTTCCAAGAACACCTATTTCAACAAGAAAATGGTCATTTTGTTCTTGTATCATAAAATAAAAGGACAAACATTGTCGGGGTTTGATTAACACTTCGAGCAAACATATTAACCGGTGGTGGGTTTGCAGCAGTTGCCGTTTGTAGGAAAGTAGTGTTCCCTGCTGCAAAAAAATAAAGCAAAAAGTATTAGTAGATGTAAGTTAATATATGTAGATAGAAGTATCAACGGGCTTGTGGTCCACTGGGCATGTCTTATTCAGTTAAGCGTGCCTAGTGGAGAGTAGTATCGGTTTAGGTGACCAAACCGGAAAGTCCTCCCTTGTGGACCACTGCCCTGTCGGTACGATTTCAAAGTCCTTCAATGAAGCTTTCAACCCACAAGGGTTCGAATCTGGAGAAGGCAGGGTTTACTTCAATTTAAGTGTCGTGCCTTCGGGCGGCTTAAGTTGAAGGTTTTCCCCCATCGGGTTTCAAATTGGACTTGGATTTCCCCAATGAAAGTCAATTTTCAAAAAAAAATGTAGATAGAAGTAAATTGGTAGATGAACACTTTAATGTAGGTTGGTGGATTTGAAAGGCTTTAATGTTGTACCACACAAAAAAGAAAAAAGAAAAAAAATCTTGTCTCAACACAAACCCGCGAATAAATCAACATAAAAACATACTCTTATATAAAAAATCAACATAAAATATAACATCGAAACATCCATTATTTTCAATAAGCATTTCTCTGGATAAATCTACAAAAACCTTTACACAGACAAACACATTGATTCATTTAACCTAAAACAAACACCGAAAAAAGCATACACTCTTTAAAGAATAAAAATCATTAAAAAAAAAAAAAAAAAACATTTAGTTTCTCCCAACTAAATCTACAGAACCTTACCAACACATGATTAGTTACATAATTCATCAAAAAATAAAATAAAAAAAAATAAACACATATTATGACCACATATTTAAGTTTTAGCTGCAGATTGATTCATACAAAACTATAAAAGCAACAAACAAAAGCATAAGTTCAAAATGATATACCTTTGATATATATATTCACGAAGGACTAAAGGAGTGATGTGTACGTAGTGTTTTTGTTAGGACGCTAATCTTACAAATGAAACCTGTGAAGTGAAATGTATAGATAGATAATATTATAAGCAACCGGATCTTGTTGTGAGTAGAAAAATAAGTTTAGTGAGTAGAAAGGAAAATGAGTTGGGTGAGTAGAAAGGGGGTAGGTTGTTAAATATAAATGTCGAATAAGTTTTTTTTTATTATTATTATTATTATTTTTTTTAATATATTTTGGTACGAATATTTGAATGCATGTATTGTGACGAAATAACTTTAGTATAACTTTAATCTATTTGATGTCATTTAGGGAGTGCTTGGTGAGGGGTTAAGGGGTGGGAATGGGTAAAGGATTGATTAAGGGCTCACATATCTTATTATTTGTGCTTGATTAGTAAGGGGCAAAAGTATTGATTACCTCTTAGTGGGTAATCAACCATTAGATACCGGATCCCTTGCAAAGGGGATTAATTGTAAAAAGTCCAAAAAGTTTTCTGAAGATGCCACGTGTCCCCCGTCCCTTTTAGACTCAAGGGCAGTATTATAAATTTACTCCCTCCCGCTTTTTTCTCTCTTTCCCTCTTTCTTCTTACTCTTATCTGATATGCTTTCCTTTTTCCGATCTCTCTTCTTTGATTTCTTTCAATTTTTCGGCTATATATAAACGAATTTACACAATGGTTTCGATTCAATTCATTCATTCATTCAATTTTACATTTTTTTTAATTCTTTCATTTGTTCATATTTTGCAAAATTAGGGCTTTTTTGTTCTTAATTCATATTCCTTTATTTGAATCGTTAATATTTCTTCAAATCATGTTAATTGTTCATATCGGCTTCGAATTAGCCGTTGGATTGCTTAATTGCAATAGAATTAGGGTTTTAATCATTCAATTGGTTAATTGGAAGACAATTGGGGGTTTTGAGTATTCAATTGGTCTATTGGAAGAAAATTAGGGTTTTAACCGTTCAAATTTAGGGATTTTTGATTGTTAAATCAGTTTCTGATGGCTGAGAGTGATTGTCATGTGTTTAATCAAGGTAATTTCATTTTTTGTTATATATTCATCAGTCAGTTATTTTTTATTAGGTTCATCAATTAGTTTGTTGAAGATATTATGCATGCATTGTTTGCTTAGTATGATGTGGATTCATCAGAGCATATTAGAATGAGGTTCATTAGTTATTTCTCGTTATTCTGGATTAATTAGAGGATTGGATTCATTAGAATAACTTGTTAGAACATATTAGAATGAGGTTCATCAATAATTGATATTTATTGTGGTTTAATTAGATGTTGCGGATTCATTAGAATAACTTGTTAGAACGGATTAAAATGAGGTTCATCAGTGATTGCTAGTTATGATGGTTTAATTATAGGTTGCGGATTCATTAAAATAACTTTTTAGAATAGATTAAAATGAGGTTCATCAGTGATTGCTAGTTATGATGGTTTAATTATAGGTTGCGGATTCATTAGAATAACTTTTTAGAACGGATTAAAATAAGGTTCATCAGTAATTCCTATTTATTGTGGTTTAATTAGAGGTTGCGGATTCATTAGAATAACTTTTTAGAACGGATTAAAATGAGGTTCATCAGTAATTGCTATTTATCGTGGTTTAATTAGAGGCTGCGGATTCATTAGAATAACTTTTTAGAACGGATTAAAATGAGGTTCATCAGTAATTGCTATTTATCGTGGTTTAATTAGTGGCTGCGGATTCATTAGAATAACTTTTTAGAATGGATTAAAATGAGGTTCATCAGTTATAAAATGTTATCAATTTTATTTGTCTTGGTTCATCAATTATTGATTGTAATAATATATAATAATGAGGTTCATCAGTGATAAATTGTTTTTGGTTCATCAGTCATTGACTGTATATTTTTTTTTCAGATGATGATTATGAAGTTGTTCCATATTCTGTTGGTATTGTTTCTGAGGAGGGGGGTGAGAAGTTATGGATTCCTGATATTCCTGATGGTGAGAAGCCGGCTTATGGTATCATGTATCATTCTCTGGAACAGGCTTATGAGTATTACAAAGATTATGCAAAAAGAGCTGGTTTTGAGATTCGTTTAGGTCAACATTATAAATCTACGAAGAATAAGCACAATAATCCTGATCTGCAATATTTTGTTTGTAGTAAAGAAGGTATAAATCCTGCCCCAAAGAAAGTTGGATCAAAGAGAAAACATAGGAAACATCCGTCTAAGCGTACTGATTGTAAGGCTGTTTTACGTGTGAGGTATGTTGAAGGAAAAGGATATTGGTGTTATGAATTTGTTGAGGGTCATAACCATAGCCTAGTTAGTCAGGAAGATAGCGTTTTTCTGGTTTCGTCTCGTGATGTTTCTTATACTCAGCAAGTTTTTCTATATCAAGCATCGCAAGTGAATCTTGGTCCAGTGAAGGGCTTTCATTTACTTAGGCAGATTTATGGGGACTACGATTTTATTGGGGTTAGTTCGGTTGATTGTAAAAACTATAGGAGAGATGTGCTTGATTTCATTGGTAAGAATGATGCTCGGATGTTAGTTGAGATGTTATTGAACAAGAAGGATTTTCATCCTAATTTTTCATTTGAGTATCAAACTGGTGAGAGTAACGCGTTGACGAATCTTTTTTGGGCCAATGAGTACGCAAAAAGGAATTATTATGCTTTTGGCGATGTTATGTCATTTGATGCTACATTCAGGACTAATAAGTAAGTTCATTTTATATATGTTTTTTATTTTTCAACTAATGAACATCTTTTAATTAATAAGTTCATCTGTATTTTAAGATAAGATAGATATTTTTATTTGATTGTACCCCACGTATCTTATCTATTTATCAAAAAATCCACTTTTCTTATCTCTCTAACCCATATATCCTATCTCTTTATCAGAAAATCCTCCATCCCAACTATTCTATATTTTTTCCTCTACCCCACATATCTTATCTCTTTCATATCTTTAAATACTGATAAAATGAGTGTAATAGGTCATGTTTCTAGCTTGAATTGTTTCCCCGGAGTGGTCGTTGGGTGAGTGTGAGTAGCTTTTTGAAACTCATTGATAAGCTCAAACACACAAAAACTTTGTTGCAACAAGATGATGGTCAACGGTATAAAAGTTAATTAGCGTTGCACATCATCTTGTTCTGGCAGTTTATGTGTGTTTGAGATTATTAATGAGTTTCAAAGCCTACGCAGAGTCACCAGCGACCATTTCTGGGGAAACATTTGAAGCTAGAAACATTTAAATTTTTTAAAGTTGATGTATTTGATTGTTATAAGCTGATGTTGTTGAATTTAAATGGTTCAACAGTATTTTAAGATATGGTTCATCAGTATTTTTTAAACAAAATTTTTTAAAGTTGGTGTAAATAAGTTCATCAGTATTATAAAGCTGTTGTATTTGATTGTATAAACTGTTGTTGTTGAAAGGTATTGAATTTAAATGGTTCATCAATTATATTATAATGGTTCATTGGTTTTATAATAATGTTTATCATTTATTTTTGATAGGTACAAAATGGTTTTTGTACCATTTACTGGGATCGACAATCATAATAATTGTGTTACATTTGGAGCTGCGTTGCTGTCATCGGAGACTAAAGAATCTTACATTTGGTTGCTTGAATGTTTTAAAAGAGCCTTCGTGCGAGCACCAAAGGTTATTGTTACTGATCAAGACGCATCAATGAAAGTTGCTATAGATACAGTTTTCCCGTTATCTCGTCATAGATTATGCATGTGGCATATCATGCAGAAGTTGACTTCAAAGGTATGTACATCAATGTATTTTTTTAATTATTTTGTTTATTAGTTACTTATGTTTTAAAGGTTCATCAGATAGTTTTACAGTATAATGTTCATCATTTTATGGGATATTGTTTTGTACTGATAGAATAATGTTCATCATTTATATAATAATGTTCATCAGTTAGTTTTTTTATATAATAATGTTCATCAGTTAGTTTTATACAATAAGGTTCATCTTGATTTTTGTAGGTTGGTCCTGATCTAGCTAAAGATGAAACTTTTAAACGAAGAATATCAGATATTGTTTGGACTGATAGAATAGAGCCTGAAGAGTTTGAAGCTTTGTAGGAGAAATTATTAGTTGATTTCGATTTGAAGAGTCACAAATGGCTTTCTGATATGTATGATTTGAGGTATAAATGGATTCCAGCCTATTACAGGGATGAGTTGATGTCGGGTTTGATGCGTACTTCTTCTAGGTCTAAGAGTGCAAACAATGCGTACGGTCGCTTGATGAGTATTGATTTGACTTTATGGGAGTTTTATAATCATTTTGAGAGTGTGGTGGGTTGTCAAAGTTTTGCTCAACGTAAAAATGATCACGACAGTCGGTATACTATTCCAGATATGCACACAGAACTTCAATTAGAGAAGGAGGCATCAGAATTATACACTCGGTCCATTTTCTTTGATGTTCAAAATGAGATTTATGCTTCTGTGATTTCTTGTATGTCGGTTAGTGTTTCGGATGTTGATTCTGGCAAAAAATTTGTTATAAAAGATGCTGGCGAAGATGAGCAGATTTCTAGGCGACATCGTATAGTTAAAGGGAAACCACAGTATGATGTTTTTTATGAGGTAACATCTTTTTATACAGACAGTTTTGTTTCATTATTATTTTTTAATTAGATAAGAATGAGGTTCATCAGTCATTGTAGATAATAATGAGGTTCATCAGTCATTGTAGATCAGAATGAGGTTCATCAGTCATTGTAGATTATAATGAGGTTCATCGTTGCTTTTTATCATGTTTTTTGTAATCAGATAATGTATGTAGATAATAATGAGGTTCATTAGTCATTGTAGATCAGAATGAGGTTCATCAGTCATTGTAGATTAGAATTAGGTTCATCGTTGCTTTTTATCATGTTTTTTGTACTCAAATAATGCATGTAGATAATAATGAGGTTCATCAGTCATTGTATATCAGAATTAGGTTCATCAGGTTCATCAGTCATTGTATATTAGAATGAGGTTCATCAGTCATTGTAGATAAGAATGAGGTTCATCATTGCCTTTTATCATGTTTTTTGTACTCAGATAATGTATGTACTACCTTTTTTTTCAAGTTTTGTGTAAACCAGCTGAAGAGTTTTATCAGTGTACGTGCAAACGTTTTGAGTCATATGGACTGTTATGTCGTCATATCTTTTATGTGATTCGGTTTTCAAATGTTAAAAACTTTCCCAAGAAGTACGTGCTTAGGCGTTGGTCAAAAGATTCATTACCACCTCCATCAGTCATTCAAGCCACCGGTGACAGTCCTGATATGATCTTGCGTGAGATATTCAGATCAGTCGAGTATTGTGTGAATCATTATGCTAATGATCCTGAGCTACTGCAAAAGTTTAGAGATCATCAGGTTCAGTTAATGGCGAAGGCAGATGCTGATGTTCCTATACCTCCAAAGACTACTAAACGGGATAGGATTGCTTCTATTCTTGGTGTGTCGCAACTGGATGAGATTATTGTGAATGTTCCAAAGCAGGTTAGACTATTTATTCTCTTTTTTGTTATCTAGGTTAGTTGATGAACATGTTAAATTTTTGCAGTTTAGTTATATTTATAGTTATTATAGGTTCATCAGTTGTTATAGGTTCATCAGTTATTATAGGTTCATCAGATGCTCAACGTATTTTTTCATCATTTTTTATTCATTTATTATGTGTTTTTAGCTGCTATGTTAACATAGGTTCATCAGATTTATGTTATCATAATTTAGGAGTTATCATAGGTTTATGAAATATAGGTTCATCATTTAATATAGGTTCATCAGTTTTTTGTTCTGTGTTACTGTAGGCCCATCAGTTATCATAGTTTTATCAGTTTTTATAGGTTCATCAGTTTTTATAGGTTAGACTATTTATTCTCTTTTTTGTTATCTAGGTTAGTTGATGAACATGTTAAATTTTTGCAATTTAGTTATTTTTCTAGTTATTATAGGTTCATCAGTTATTATAGGTTCATCAGTTATCATAGGTTAAACAGATGTTCAACATATTTTTTCATCAACATAGATTCATCAGTTATTATAGGTTCATCAGTTAATATAGGTTCATCAGTTATTATATGTGTTATCCTAGGCCCATCAGTTATCATAGTTTTTCACTTATTGCTAGTGGGAAGCGTAGAAAGAAGAACTGTACAACCTGCAAATCTAGTATGAACGATCATAACCAGGCGAAATGCAATGCCATAAAAGCTCAAATTGCTGCTAAGAAAGCTAGTGAAAAGGCTGCTGCGAAGGAGATGAAGCAGAAGGCGAGATTGGCTGCCAAGAATGCGAAGTTGGCTGAGAAAACTGCTGCTAGGAAGGCGAATTTGGCTGAGAAGACTGCTGCTAGGAACGCGAAGTTGGCTGAGAAGACTGCTTGTGTAGTTACTTAATAAATGTGGTGTTAGTTTGATAAGAGTGCTCAAAGTAACTTTGATTTTTCTATTATACAAATAAATGTGATGTTTTGTTTGATAAGAATGCTTTTTTTTTTAAATAATAATCAAAGTAAATTTGAATTGAGATAATAGTATTCTAGTATTCTATTTTGATGAAATTTATTGTTTAGGTTCATTAGTTTTACTTATAAAGTTGAGATAAAAGTTCTTCAAATTTTAGAGGTTCATCATTTTTAAATTATAAGGGTCATTATAATTATCAAAGTTTCTAAAAAAAAGTTCTTCTTTCTACAAATTTTAGAGGTTTATCATTTTTTACATATTAAAGTTCATCAAAATTTACATATTAAAGTTCATCAAAAGTTAATCAAATTTAACAATTTTTTTCAGGTTCATCAATAAATTCAGGTTCATCAACTGTTCTTTCTTTTAAGAGATTTTCATCATATTTTAGAGGTTTATCATTTTTTACATATTAAAGTTTATCAAAAGTTAAATCAAATTTAACAATTTTTTTCAGGTTCATCAATTTTATTTAACATAACAAAATGATAAATTCAGGTTCATCAATTTTTTTAAGGTTCATCAATTTTCATCAAAATGTTAAATTTTTTTCAGGTTCATCAAAATGTTAAATTTTTTTCAGGTTCATAAATTTTTTTAAGGTTCATCAATTTTCATCAAACAAGAAATAAATTCAGGTTCATCAATTTTATTTAACATAACAAAATGATAGTTCTATTAAACTAAAATAACTTGTCCATAACAACCAACCAAAAAGTAGTATTTATACTAGAACATTCCCTAATTAGATTAGGTTACTACTGCCAAAATTTAACCATAACAGACTATTAGATCAAATTGTTTTTAGGTCTGTCGAAGAAGAGCACTAGCTTCCCGTTCGAAATATTCGCTGGCACGTTCTGCAATATTCTTTTTTGACATCTGCTGGAGCGTTCGCTTTTCCTTCAGAGGTAAACGATGATATTCTTCTACCTCGCTCTCCACTACATGTCTGTTTTCATTGTAGTCGGACAACAGAATCTTTGACATGTACTTCTTTCTCAAGTCTTCAATCTGTTTGTTTTGTTCAGCACCTTCTTTTACAAACCCAGCATCAAAGTCTTTTTTCCCTGAATAAGTTTCCATGTGTCTCATGGCAAAAATTCCACAATCAATGAAATTGTTTTTGGTTTGCCATGGCAATTTGATATGATTCACTTTGTAGTTGTTCAGTGCTTGATAATTTGGATGCCCATTGTCTTTCAAGAATTTTATAAATTGGAATCTCTGAAATAATAAATTAAAAACAATGAGATTCAATTTAACTATGTTGATGAACATACATTTAATATACCTAACATTCTTACCAAATTAACCAGCTTTTTCTGATATCTATCCCTAACTAATTGATTGTAATCCATGTTGTCAAGAATATGGATTTGAGGTTCTTTCAAGTTGAAACAGACGACGTAGTAGTGATCGTCACCGAGCATCATCGGGAAAAGCGCCTGTTAAACATAGAGGTTCATCAATTATTTACAATTAACTATAGGTTCATCAGTTTTTTTAAGGTTCGTCAGTTTTTTTAAGGTTCATCAGTTATTTATCTTAAAACAAATTAGTAAAATTGAAGTGCTTACCAGGTCAATGTCTCTGATAGATTGATAAATAGGAGACAAAAACAAAAGATTCTTCATGTTTTCATTAAACTTTTGTGTGAGTGCTTTCGAGTTGTGAGACATATTCGCCATTTCTTTTGTCTGAGGTTCATCAATATAAGTCAAGATTTTTGTATATGTACATGATTTCAAATATTGAATCATAATTGATAAAGATTTTTGTAACTTACAATCATTGATGTGTGGCCATATAGCTTCTTCAATGATCCTACGTTCTTTTTCTATTCTGCCATGTTATGTATATACGCCCACATATCAATCACTCCTGAACTAATTTCATTCCCTTCTTTGAAGCTCTCAAAGTGGATTCTTTGACCGTCAACAAAGTATGAATGAAATAACACATCACTGCAATTTCATTTTAAGGTAATATTTTAGAAAAATAAAGAAGCTACTAATTATAGAAATATGATTTTTAACTGATGAAGCATATTAACTGATGAACCTTATTAACTGATGAACTTATTAAATCAGTTAATAAGGTTCATCAGTTAATAAGGTTCATCAGCCTTATTAACTGGTTGAACTATATTGACTGATGAACTTTATTAACTGATGAACTTATGTTCATCAGTTAATAAAGTTCATCAGTTAATAAGTTCACCAGTTAAAGAGCCTTATTAACTGATGAACTTATTAAATCAGTTAATAAGGTTCATCAGTTAATAAGGTTCATCAGCCTTATTAACTGGTTGAACTATATTAACTGATGAACCTTATTAACTGAATAACTTATTAAAATAAAGAAGCTACTAATTATAGAAATATGATTTTTTAAATTGATGAACCTAATATATATTACTTACTCGAGTTCTCCTCTTGCAGCGAATATTGTTTCAGCCACCTTTCTTTCATTGTCTTGTACTTTGTTCTTCATCACAACGAATCTTTGTAAATACAGTGATTTAGAGATTCAGCAGGCTTTGTTTTTCTTTTTTCTCTTATATTTTCCAAGTCTTCTTGACCTTCTTCACCTTCTTTGATATTCTTTTCCGTTTGAGGAACTTTAAGCTTTCGAGCAATTGTGTTGAAAGAATTAAGTGGCGTGGCTTTTAGAGGCGTGGAAAAACCTTCATCTACTGTTTCAAATCTTAAATTTTCTTCTCCTGATGGGGGAACATATGATATCGGTGTTATCATCTTTGGGGATTCTTTATATTCTGGGAAAGACTTTCTCAATTTTGTTCTTGTTTTATCTGATTTTAAAGCTTCCTCTTGAATTTTTTGCCAAACACTGTCATCAATTTTCTCGCTCAATAATTCTGACGATGTATGCAAGAAAGGTGTCTTTTTGAACAACTCATCCAATATCTGCTCGGTGTCTTTCTTCTCTTAAAACAAAACCAAATCTTTACTATGAAATTGCTCCGTATTTAATATTGGGAATTCTGGTGTTTGCATCTGTTTTCAGGTAAAGGTTCATCAGGCAATTCTGGTGTTATTCTGAAATGAATTATAAGTTCATCAATAAGGCACAAAATTGTTTTTGAGTTTATTACCTGTTTTTTACGTTCAATCATTTCAACCTCTTTTAAAAACGCTGGATCCAAGAACATTTGGGTTAACGACTCTGTTGGTATGTCCGGTTGAGGTTCATCAGTTTCTTTAGATGTTTCCTTAGGCTCGGAGCCATCCTTATCATCAGCCATCGTTAACATCAGCATTGGGCTCTCATCTTCACTTTGTGAGGCCTCAAATGTTGTCCTGTTAACCAATCTGTTCATCCAGTCCCGTACTTCCAACAGTGATTCATTTCGGGGGTATATGTCCAATCCAGCCCTTGGCATGTCATCAATGTTAATTTTCATTTCTTGGAATAAGGACAACATGTTTCTCAGAGAGTGACTGAATTCCTGTCATTAATATAATCAAATAAGTATAGAGTCGTTCTAATGTATTCTAACAATGATAATTTGATGAACCTCATTCTAATGTATTCTAACAATACATAACACTGACCAAATGATTGATGAACCTCATTCTAATGTATTCTAACAGATGTTAATCTATTTAAATTTATTTAAAGTTATTATTTCTTTTAGTAAGACTAAAGATTTTTACCTCAGCGGATTTGAATTGGGAATACTCCCCTTGAAATTCTAGTATGATGGATCGGTTGCAGTCATTGGATCAGCCATTTCTGTTTCATTGGTTCCGGTCAATTGATCAGCCATTTCAATGTTTTCATCAGTTCCGGTTGTTTGAATATCATCATTTGTTTCGTTCATTTGTATATCAACATCTGTTAATTGATGAACCATATATAAGAAATTCAAATATACAAACTTCAAATATATCTCAACTAATATGTAAACATTGAAATATACAGAATAGATTTTTACCGTTTGGTTGTGGATCTTCCCATTGATTCTCTTGAAAATCATCTATATGAAGATCGTTAGTCACTTGCTCATCAACGTGATTTGTCTTGGGAGAATTTGATGTTCTTCTCCTTTTGTTTCCAACACGGTTTTTGAACATGTTCATCGAATATCGGTTTTCAGGAGATAGTGAACTCTTTTTCTTTTTATGTTTTTTTCCTACATGTTATCAACCATTTTCATAAGTGTATTTTATAATCTATTTTAGATAACTACTTCTTTTTGCCAACAGGTTCAACAGGTTCATCAATAAGAATGTCTCAATACATACCTTGTTGATCATTTTTCTCCCCTGCTTCTTCTTCGATCACTGGCTGTATATTTGCATCATAGGCATCATATGTTGGCTCAACATCTTTTTCTTGTCCATCAGTTTCTGAATTTAGAAAAAAGGTGTAAAGATTCAATCATCCAAAAAACACATAACTACATCTGATGAACATTTAACAAAATCATACCTACAGTCACCGTTTTCACATTTTTCATAAGTTTTTATAATAATAACAGATTCATCATATAGAATGTTAAGATATAACTTTTTTTAGGTAAATGTTTAAAACATTAATATAATATAAGGTTCATCAGATTATTATTTTTGTATACCTTCAGTTGTTCTTCTTTTCTTCTTTATCATATTTTTTATCGGCATGCTATCTTCATCTTCTTCAGTTGTCTCTTCCTCTATTTCTTCTCCATAATGAGCTGAATATAATAAAATCATTCCGATCACATTTTAATAACTCATGATTCCAAAATACATCTGATGAACATTTAATAAAATAATACCTTTAATCATCTGTAAACCCTACTTTTCAGGAGTCCTCCGGTCTTCCCTAACAAGCGTTCTTGTCCTTTTTTTTTGGTTGAGGGTTGATCATCATCATTTTTTGGTTCTTCTCTATCATCAACATTATCTGCATCATCTTCATCATCATTTTGTGCTCCAGCATTCTCTTCTTCACCGTCATCATCTGTCTCTTCTTCACCATTATTATCATTCTCTTCTTCACCGTCATCATCATCATCATTATTCTCTGCTCCAGTATTATGTTCATCATCATTATTCTCTTCATCATTAGTCTCTTCTTCTTGGTCTTCCGTTTCGGCATCTTTTGAAAGTCTTCCTTTTCTGATTTTGCCAAACATCATCGTTTCCAATTCTTCAAACAATTCTGTTTTCCAATATTTAAATGCTAGAATTTTTGGTTTCTTCAGAAGTGAGTTTGCAAATATCACCTGTAATTTAAAGTTAATGTTAGATTAAAAAAAAATGTAACTGATGAACCAAAAACACATGACAAAATATAATATGCATAAATGATAAAGTAGATAGTAATTACTTCCAACAGCAAGATTGGGCCATAGAAGTACTTTCCCGGTTTCCAACTTAACCTTTCGGACTTCATATAATGCAGCACATATTCGCACCAGTCCATTTGTCTCACATTATCAAAATCGGTAAGAGATGGGATGACTCCTATATTCAGAGTACCCATTGACACCACATAGGACAAAATTGTACAAAACAATGCTATGATGTTCATCTTAAATAGATTTCCACTATCATTTTTCCTAATTTGTTTCTTAATTGCAGGCATCAAATGTTTCGTAACATACAATCTAGAACCACTAGCATTGAATTGTTTTTTCCATTGTATGTAACTTTCATTTGATCTTTCCTTCATAACGTCATGTACATCAACTGCAAACGGGCCCATTGGGAATCCAAAAGTGCGGTGAACTAGCTCAGGAGTTATGGTTATAGTTTCACCGAATACGGTTAGATTTCCTGATTTACCATCAAACCTCTCTAATAACCAATGCCCTAAACGTCTTGGCATTACATTTAGTTCAAAGTCCAACAACGATCCAAAACCCAAACTTTTAATTGCCTCTTCTTGGTCCGTTGTTAAATCCTTAATAACAAGACATAATGGGCCAGGAAATTTTTTTATTTTAACCATTGGAAATTTCTTTTGGTTAGGTTGGAGATTCTGACGAAGGTTTAGTCGAGGTTTAAGGTCTTAAGAGAGAACAGGTTTAGGAGTTTTCGATGAACCTGAAGGTTTGGAAGGATTCGATGAAAGTGAAGGTTTTGAAGGTTTTGATGAAACTGTAAGTTTTTTATTTTTTTTTAGAAACCGGTTCATCAGCTTTTGATGAACCCCTAGCTCTTTTATCCATAAATGCACCTTCAACGAAGTCATCATCACTTGGAGAACATGCTTTTGAAATCATAGGCTTCTTTCCTATCCAATAAAAAACAACAACTGATAAGTATTCTCTTAATTCAAAATAAATATAAACTCTTTTTAAATATAAAAACTTAAAACAATGTTGTATTTATTTCATCTTATATAGTCGGCTTGTGGCTTATAAATCTAGTATTTTCAGAGTAAGCCATAATGCAAACTATATAAGTTGAAAACAGACAGCAATGCTGAACCTCATGAAACAAGGATTGATTGATGAACCTTATTTTAACCACAATAACTAGCAATTAATGATGAACCTCATTTTAATCCATTCTAACAAGTTATTATAATGAATATGCAATCTCAAATTAAACAACCATAACAAACAACCACTGATGAACCTCATTCTAATATATTCTAACAAGTTATTCTAACGAATCCGCAACTTCGAATTAAACCACGATAACAAACAACCACTGATGAACCTTATACTAATCTATTCTAACAAGTTATTCTAACGAATCCGCAACCTCGAATTAAACCACGATAACAAACAACCACTGATGAACCTTATACTAATCTATTCTAACAAGTTATTCTAACGAATCCGCAACTTCGAATTAAACAATGATAACAAACAACCACTGATGAACCTTATACTAATCTATTCTAACAAGTTATTCTAACGAATCTGCAACCTCGAATTAAACCACGATAACAAACAACCACTGATGAACCTTATACTAATCTATTCTAACAAGTTATTCTAACGAATCCGCAACCTCGAATTAAACCACGATAACAAACAACCACTGATGAACATTATACTAATCTATTCTAACAAGTTATTCTAACGAATCCGCAACCTCGAATTAAACCACGATAACAAACAACCACTGATGAACCTTATATTAATATATTCTAACAAGTTATTCTAACAAATCCGCAACCTCGAATTAAATCACGATATCAAACAACCACTAATGAACCTTATTCTAATCTATTCTAACAAGTAAATGCTGAATCTCTAATTAAACCACTGATGAATCAAATATACCTTTAAAAGATGGTCTATCTTGAAATCGTTTTGATCTCCTTTCTCCCAAGGATGGACTCTTACTCCTTTCAGATTCTAAAAAAAAAATTAAAAAAAAAAATTAAAATTAAAGTAAAAAAAATAAATTGATAAAAAAAAATCTAATTCTTATGCATTTTATTTTATTAAAAAATCATAATTCTTATGCATGTACAAACTAAAATTAAAAAAATAATAATAATGAACTAAAATTAACCCTAAAAATTAAATTAATCTAAAATTACCAGTTTGATTCATCTTCAAGCGTATATCAATGACAGATGATCGGAAACCCTAATTTTTCCCCCAATTTTTGATCGGAATTTGACGGTTGTGTGTGTGTATAGTGTGTGTGAAGAAATGAATGTGACCGTTTGAGAAGCGTTTTGTGGGAAGAAGACGGTTGTGTGTGTGTGTTAAATTACTTTTGTATCCTTGTAACTGGTTGGTAGCATTTTTTTTTCTCTTTTAAATATGGACCGTATATGAGTTTTTTGATTGATCGGATGGATGGAAATCCTTTTTAGCCTTTTTATTTTTACTATACTTTTTAAGAGATCGCGCCTCTCAACCATTATAGAGTAAATTGAAAAAGGGGGGGGGGGGGGGGGGGGGGGGGGGGAGGTAAGGGATTGATTACCCACCTCACTCATTCCTTTGCATTCCTTTCCCTTCCTCACTTTGAACCAAGCGGATCCTTAATTTTACTAAAATGACAATTTATGTTGCAGAGTGTGTTATTGTTTATAAGATTAAACTCAACTAATCATCTAAAATGGTTAACCGTGACTCGAATCGTGTGTAACCGCTAATCTTGGGTACCCGCATGTCCAATTACCCGTCTAGTATAGTTCCGTTATGGGTACTAAAATTAAATTACCCGCCTCGTGATGAATAGTGTAAATCTTCCAACTAACCGAAACACCTCGTGAACACCTTGGTACATGCTACATTAGTGATTATTTTGTTGCCCGATTTAAAAATAATCACGAGTGTATAAACATGGAATGACTGCAAACCAAACATTTAGACATACTAAAGATTACGGAGTATAATAAAACACTCTTTAACCTTTAGACAAACTAAAGATTATAGTAAAAAAAAAAAAAAAAAGGTAACAAATGAAAGGTCTCAAAAAGCTACTGATAATATTATAATCTCATATACAACATAAGACAGTAACCGATTACATAATCTTATAATCTCATACAAAATCTTAAGAGATCAATTATAGTTTTGATCCATAATATAACCAACTAATATATAACATAATTCTAGACAAAACATTACTCCCAAATACAACAAAGTGAAGATCTTTCAAGTTCCCTCATAATCTAATGACCTAATACAAAATCTTAAAAGATCAAATATAGTTTTGATCCTTTACATAACCAACTAATCTAGCAATAACAACACTGAGTGATTTCACAAACAACAATCTCGGTGTCATGATCATGATTACATGAATGCTTCACTTGTCAGCGTGGCATCTCACCATCCTACTTGGGATAAATCGCTTCAAACTGAAAAATGGTTTAAAAAAAGAGTAAATTGCATAAATCGTCCCTAAACTTTGGCCAGATTGCATGTTTCGTCCCAACCATTACGAAAGTGCAGAAATCGTCCCTGTGGAAAACCTTTGAGCAAATTTTCGTCCCTAAACTTTGGCAAGATTGCATATTTCGTCCCAACTAAATTGCATGTTTCGTCCCAATCAGGGACGAAAATTTACTCAAAGGTTTTCCACAGGGACGATTTCTGCACTTTCGAAATGGTTGGGACGAAACTTGCAATCTGGCCAAAGTTTAGGGACGATTTATGCAATTTACTCTTAAAAAAAAAAAGAAAAAAAAAGGTAAGTTTAAACACGTCATGAACTAGTATGTTCTGTATTATATAGTACAACTCTACAAGAAATAAATTTTGAACAATACCTTGTCCCCTCCCTAGCGCGTGGTAAGGGATTGATTACCCACCTCACTCATTCATTTGCATTCCTTTCCCTTCCTCACTTTGAACCAAGCGGATCCTTAATTTTACTAAAATGACAATTTATGTTGCAGAGTGTGTTATTGTTTATAAGATTAAACTCAACTAATCATCTAAAATGGTTAACCGTGACTCGAATCGTGTGTAACCGCTAATCTTGGGTACCCGCATGTCCAATTACCCGTCTAGTATAGTTCCGTTATGGGTACTAAAATTAAATTACCCGCCTCGCGATGAATAGTGTAAATCTTCCAACTAACCGAAACACCTCGTGAACACCTTGGTACATGCTACATTAGTGATTATTTTGTTGCCCGATTTAAAAATAATCACGAGTGTATAAACATGGAATGACTGCAAACCAAACATTTAGACATACTAAAGATTATAATAAAACACTCTTTAACCTTTAGACAAACTAAAGATTAAAAAAAAATAATAATAAAAAAAAATAATAATAATAAAAAAAAAAAAGTAACAAATGAAAGGTCTCAAAAAGCTACTGATAATATTATAATCTCATATACAACATAAGACAGTAACCGATTACATAATCTTATAATCTCATACAAAATCTTAAGAGATCAATTATAGTTTTGATCCATAATATAACCAACTAATATATAACATAATTCTAGACAAAACATTACTCCCAAATACAACAAAGTGAAGATCTTTCAAGTTCCCTCATAATCTAATGACCTAATACAAAATCTTAAAAGATCAAATATAGTTTTGATCCTTTACATAACCAACTAATCTAGCAATAACAACACTGAGTGATTTCACAAACAACAATCTCGGTGTCATGATCATGATTACATGAATGCTTCACTTGTCAGCGTGGCATCTCACCATCCTACTTGGGATAAATCGCTTCAAACTGAAAAATGGTTTAAAAAAAAGAAAAAAAAAGGTAAGTTTAAACACGTCATGAACTAGTATGTTCTGTATTATATAGTACAACTCTACAAGAAATAAATTTTGAACAATACCTTGTCCCCTCCCTAGCGCGTGGTGGTGTTGATTTATCTGGTAGTGCACCATCCTCCTAGTGGAACATTACTAGAGATACACATATAAATCACGCGTTAGTTTGTTTAAGAATAAAAAAACATGAAAAAAGAATTTCTCAAACTAAATCCACATAACCTTACACCAACACATGATTATTACATATTTCACAAAAAAAATAAACACGTATTAATTTTATGACCACATATTTAACTTTTAGCTTAAGATTGATTTAGACAAAACTATTAGCAACAAACAAAAGCACAAGTTAACTAAAATGAGAGTAGAAAATAAAAATGAAATACCTTACAAGCGGGCGGACATTCACTAGCAATGTGTGGGTAGTGATTTTTTAGGAACTACTTTATATCTTACATAAAAGAAGAATCAAAGGATGTATGTGTTTGTGGTTATAAGGAGAAAAATTAGGGATAAGTGTGAGAATAATTAAGGGCGTTTTAGTTATAATTTATTTTATTTTTTTATGGCTGCGTTTTTAATTTTTAATGTAATGTTTTTAATTATAAATTAAATGTAAGTTTAAGTTAGTTTTAGTTAAATTTGTTAAAAGAAATGGGTTTGATGGTGACCATTACACTTGTTTGGTGGTGTGTTGAATGCTGATGTGACGTGAAGGTGGTAGGTTTGATGACCAGAACACCTAGTCATATAGAAAAATCACGACTCTTTTGAAATGACATTCTTATCAAGTCTTGTGTTCTTGTTATGGTTTTTAGCTTCAGGTGTCAGGTAAGGTTTTAGGGTCCGTTTGATTTATAGATGGGTTTAGATTATGATTTAGATTTAAATGTAAAGTTGTAGATTAGGATTTGGATTTTGATTTGATATAGGAGAGAGAAAATAATATTTAAATATATATTATATATTTAAATATGAATTAAATACTATTTATGTAAAAGAAAAATATGAAGAAATTAATATGACAAGTTTGTTTATTGTTTTATATCACAAATTAATAGAAATTGATAAACATATAGACGGAAAAGACAAAAATGGACCAACTTTTGTCAGTAAAGGAGATAACTTACCAAACTTTAGAGTATGCCCCAATATTCTGATTTAATGTCTAACTCAAATTTTATAAAGTTAAAACAAACACCTTATTTTAGGGTCCGCTTGGTTCAAAGTGGGGAAATGTAAAGGTAAAGGGAAAGGGAAATGAAATGTAAATGATTGAGTGAGGTGGGTAATCAATACTTTACCCCTCAATTTACTCTATAATGTTGATTACCCACTACGGGGTAATCAATACCTTTGCACACCCCTAACCAAGCACCTAATTTGAGTGAGGTGGATCCTTTTGAATTCTTTACCCATTCTCCACCCCCTTAACCCCTCTACCAAGCACCCCCTTAGTCTTTTAACCCAAACCCCCATGTAACCCCACAAACCAAACGGACCCTTAGTTTTTGGTTTCTTAACTAACAAAACGATGTTGGGTTTGTGTTTCGATCTGTAAAGATCTTAAACACTTAGAAAAACTCGAGATTTTGTTAATTAAAACGTGACAATTTGTTTACTTGTTAATTACATGATAAAATTTAACAAGTTTTCCTTTTATAAGAAACAAAAATGACCGTTGGGGGGGGGGGCGTGTTTACCCGTTTATACATAAAAAATGTTGTATTTTGTTCGGTGGTGGTCACCACCAAACAATGACCAAAACAAGAGGATCGTGCACGAAGGTTGGGATGTTATGGCCACCACGCGTGGTGGTTGCCCCGATTAGGTGGTGCCCGTAACACTTGACCAGTGAAGTATAAGAACGGTACATGGTTTTTGTGTAATTTATCTTTTTTGTTGATTATTCTTTTATCTTTCACGTATCTACTCTAAAATCAATCTAAAATCAATTGGTGCTTTTTAAACTTTACTATAAAATGTTTTTTACTATAAACTTTAACTTACGCCCAATATATAACTTTTTACCATTTGATTTATACAAAATTCTCTTTTCAATCATTTTATTATGTAATGTACCTCTACTTACATCATATATTTACCTGGTTACTTGTTTTATAAGGGGGGAAAATTTTACAGTACATAAAAAAGCCCAAAAAGATTACTATATGTTACATATATTTTCACCCGAGATCGCCTCATAAAACTTGTCTCTACAGCTAGATGCCTAGATCACTATCGCATGAACATATATGATACATGGAACAAGATCACACGAATGGCAATGACAATGTCAATTTCATTGTCAAGTTATCTTACATATACGTTATATCTGAGTAAAAGAAATCCATCAAAGAATATATGAAAGTAATACATGTGATGATAAAAGTCGCAGACTCGTAGTTGAACAATCAACCAATGACTAGAATTCATACCTCCCATTGATTAAGTATAAACCAAATGGAATTTTTTGATTCATCGATTGTATTATTAAACAATGATCTGATGATTATGTCTGACATTATCTATTAAACTGTAATACACAACTCGATGCAACTTTATTTTCTAGTAGCGTTCCTTATACCATTTATAGATACATTTTTGCAGACATACCAACCAACGAGGTTGTTGTCATGCAGCATCCCCATTGTTCCGAATCATAAAAGCAAGCTTGTTCAAGTTGTTGAAATAAACTGGTACCCGTTCTCACTTTGCTTTCTTCTTTGATAAGCAATAATTACAGCAGCAGACATTGCCAATCCAAACACAGCTACACACGATAAGATGATTGGAACTTTTGATTCCTGATGATTCTGCAAAACCAAATACAAGAAAGTTACAGCAAATATTTGGACTACATAAATTGAGACATTTAACAGACCACGTGAAAATTATAAAATCTCTTATTAGCATGACATATGCGAAAGTCAAAACTATACAATGTACACCCTCGGTTCCATTGAAATTGCACCATTGCTTTTCAAGTTCAAGCTAAAGTTACGTGTAAATAAATGGGCTTATTGATATAAGTTCACAAGATACTTTTACTTGTCTTTTTTTTATTTAGATATTGACAAAATGACTAACATATAAAGGGTAGAAATCTTACTTGTACTGAAGCATTCAATGTCGAAGAAGACTCTGCAACAAGAATATAGAAGAGCCCCATAACTCCCGTATGGCTCTTTTCACTGCTGTAGTTAGATTCCAAAGTAAGCATTTCACCTTTAGCTATCTTCACGGAACCTGGTTCAGGATAACATGTATTCATTCCTACAATGTAACCAGCTTCATCTCCTGCAGTGTTCCCTTGCCCATATATAGGTTTCGAAGAGCAAATAACACGTCCATCCTGAATAAAGATAATAATAATTTCTATAAGAATACCTTAAAGATACTTATAGACATAACTACAGTTTAAAAGAATCAAAACTGGACAATAGAAAATGATACATATACCTCTCCATATAGAGCAGAACCTATCCCTCCACTGTGTTGATGTGCAACACCATAAATGACGTCACCACTACTTGGGAAACTCACACTTGACCTTCTAGTGCTAATCCAATCATTATTATCCACTCCAGTGGTTGATTGTTCAACATCAAACTCGATCTATAGAATAATTTTTTCATTAATTACCAAGATAAGAAAATACTTTAAACCTTACTTTTAAAGATGTTAAATCTCGATAAGTTAACTTACTAAGCAATCATGAGTCCCTGTCTTCTGCCAAGTATCAGTGACATCAAATATAAAGATTTTCACAGGTACTATGGAGTCACTCCAATCAACCCACTTAACGGTATACTTCATGTAAAGGTTTCTTTCAACACTTTCAAGGCCACTTTTCACTTTGCATTGTGTTCCATCATAACAACAGTATAATCCTCCAACATAATTTGGTTTCAAAGGCCGACCATGTCCATCCTCCGTTACATTATATAAGTTACATCTGCATTTCCAAACCAACAGCATTAAAAAAAATAAAAATAGTAATAAATAAATAAATAAAAAGAAAAAAAAGGAGAACATATACTACATTCATAACATATTTTCTCAAATTTCAAGATACCTGCATTCAGTACACCCCATTGCATCTACTGCACCACGAGTGTCAATTGCATGGATATTAAACATCCATCTCTCTTCATATCCAACAGGAACTTCAGATGGATTTCCGACTTCGATTCCATAAGGATCAGGAACATGTGTGGATGTTTTTCGTGTTTCAGATCCTAATCCAAAAACCTGGGGAAGGCCAGACTTGCATATTCCAGCATTCCCAGCAACAATGAGATCTGACTGGTGGAACCCAATATTACTATTATATTTCGCTTCTTTAGTACCTTTGCGTTGGTAGTATCTTACTGCAACCCAATGATGGAGATAAGTTTCTTGAAGTGAAACAGGGTTCCCTGATTCATCAACAACTTCAGCATCGAAACTTTTTATTGCAATATGACCTTTTGGAAACTCAATATCATAGTACATTTTGTTTGAAACAGAACCCGGACGTTGGGTTATCACAGGTGATAAATAGACCTTTGATTTTACTCCGTTTTCATCTGTCAAGCGAGCTTCAGAACTTTGAGCACATATCGCCAATAATTTGATAGCTAATAAGAACATCAGTGCATGAGTGCCAGGTGACATCGTTGACTTTTGATGTCAGTTAATCTGGAAAAAATAAGTTTCGTTAACTTTGAATAACATATAGACATATAGTGTTTCATGCATAGATCAAGATGTTGGCAATTCTATATAACAAACCAACGCAGGATTAATTTCTAGAACACGGTAATGCTTTTCAATATTCTCTGTTTGTCTTTTTTCATGTCAAGACTCGGAATGACAAAGTGCATAACTTCTATGAAATTTTAGGAACCAAAATTGGGACTTTATGATCATGTGTATCTGTCATTTTTAACCAAACAGATAACCGGAGTATGAAACTCTACAAAACAAGTTAAAAATATTTAGCACGTTGCTGGCAAAGTAAGAATGGTAGTTTAAATGTATGGAAGTTTGAATTTACTCTGCGCATATTAGCTGAATATTTGTATAACAAGCAGTTGGTTGAAATCAGAAGTGAGGAGGGTGGAGTTTGATGATTGGACAATTAAGATCGGGGCTAGAGAGCTGCGAAAGATGAAGCTTCTTTGCTCTAACTAATTGGTCCAAGATAGAATGAAATGGCTGGTGGTTTGGTCATAAAGGGGTGTTTGGATGATGGATTTGTGAAGCGCAGATGGCTAATAATTTGACTGCGTTCCTTTCTAGCCTTGAAAAGACTATGATCTCATGTGTATGGGACAACATCATGGCTCATGGAATTTCCAATGGCCTAGTTAAGGTGTGAAGTCATAAGATAGTTTCCTGCTGTGTTTGGTATTATTTGGTCAATGTTTTAACTAGTTTCTCAATGCTTCAGTTGCTATTTGAAGATTGAGAATTGTAAGTTCATTTCAACATATGGCCTTGTACCTTGAATGCTTGCAACCTTAATGTTTTGGATATTCCTGCAAATTCTCAATAGGCCTTGGTAAAGTAACCAACAGTTTGTTGGATAGCCATAGTGTTAAGGTGAATAAAATTTTCAAAATGTAGCTTTCCTGTTGAGGAGGGTATACCTAAACTCATAATCATACTCCTTTTCCTTTAAACACTACCAATGGATTATTTTGCGACCGGAAAACCCTAATCATATCATTACTCTCAAAACGCAATGTCAAACGCTCAAGACTTGGGATAGTAAAATTCTTATCTATTTTAATAAGAACTTATATACTCCAAAATAGCAAGTAATCATTTTCATCTAAACACTCAAAATGGCTTACTTGGTAGTAGTACTATAAAAATAAGCTTATAAGCAAAAAAAACACTATACTAACCAATAGTTAATGGCAGCTAGCTAGAGTCCATGTAACAAAGTTTCCATTACACCCTTAAATATGTTAGTTCAAGAACTGAACTCATCATACAACCAAAACTAAGGGGGTGTTTATTTCGGCTTATATAGCCGGCTTATGACTTGTTTGGTTTTGGGCTTACTTTTTGCGACTTATTTTAAAACTTTTAGGCTTATATAAGTTCATTATGAATGAATGAACTTATATAAGCCGAAAAATTTCAAAAAAAAAAAAAAAAAAGCCCACAAAAAGTGAACTTATGAAACATAAGGCGAAAACCAATAAGCTATAAACGGAAATGATCGAGAAAAAACATAAAAGAAAATTTTACCCAGAATAGTATTCGATGAATATGTTTGAGCTACTGGGCACTGGTCAGAATGTTTGGATTTCGGTTTGTTGAAAAAAGAGGCAAAATCTAAGACAACATACTAAAAGATACGTATTATTTTATTTTATGGGTATGAAAAAATCGTGTGTGGGTCACATTTATAATGACGAAAGGTGTTGTTATTGAGTGGTTCACCATCGAACAGCGACAAGACATATACTCATAAGTCATAATTCATACCCAAAATTCAACCGCTAACTACCATAATTTCGTTTGGTTACTATTTGGTAACACACGTATACCAATGGCGGAGCTGGAAAAATATTATTGGGACGGCCGAAACAAATTTTTTTCGGGAAAAACATTAGATGGGAGGGCGGAAAAAATAAAATTTTAACACATGAAATCGAGAAAAATACACTAACGGGCTTAGGCCTAGAGGGTGAGACCCATCCCGGTCCCTTAATAGCTCCGCCCATGGTGTATACAACTTTTTTTTTTTTTTTTTAGTAAAGAGAGGTGATTTGCATGTGTTACCCTCTCGTTCACGAAAAGTACAAATATTTTGTACCTTATATCTCTTTGACCTTTTTATTTACAGTACAACATAATTTTTATCAGTTTTTGTTCCATACTTTTTGTTAGTTTAATACTTTTTACTTGTTAAATTTTATATTTTTTATTTTGCACTTTTCATTTCACAGTGTTATGATATACACAAAATTATAAAAAAAAAAAAAAAAAAAAAAAAAAAAAAAAAAAAAATTGGATATTACTTGTAGAAATGAGGGTTTTAATAACGTATCACTTTGCATACTTTATTTCATTTTATTTTATTTGCATACTCACTATACAAGTATTGAAAGCAAGATATACAAATATAATACAACTGTTTTATGCAATAATTGAAATGTCTGAATTAAAAGTAAAAGTTTTCAAATCAATTCCCTTTAAAATGAGCGAAAATTACTGCAGAGGGCTCTGCAGTAATGTGTTGCCTTTTTTAAGGCGGGGTTTTTTTTTATTCCCAAAAAGGCCACATATTTCGCTGCAAATTATTCCAGAAATTCAATACCAACACGTGTCATCATCTCGTCATTTTTAGAATAAAAAATTATAAAAAAAATGTAATTCACATACCCTTTGCAGCGAAATACCTTTTTTGGGACCCACGTTAATTAAAAATAAATAAATATACTAATTTCTGCTTCATATTGCAGCGAAATACCTTTTTTGGGGTCCCACCTTAATAAAAAAAATTAAATTTTTGTATATCTTGTATGGTTTGCAGCGAGATACCTTTTATTGGGCCCCACGTTAATAAAAAAAATTATTTATGTATTTCGGATATACATTGCAGCGAGATATATGGGGATACGACAAGTGTCACGCCCCATTGACTAAAAACAAAAAACGTATCTCGAGTATTGTTTGCAGCGAAATTACTTCGGAAACTAGCAAAATCAACGAGAATCCGGTTGATTGACAACACAATTACTCACCGGAGTAAGTATCCGTTTCTTTACTTATTTTTCATACGTTAAAAAAAAAATTGGTAAGCTTTTCTTGAATCTCTCTCGAAAATAATTTGGTAAACTTGTTTTTTTGGTGGTTGTTTTTGGTGGAGTATTGTTGTTTTTGTGTTGTTGTCGTGGTAGTGGTGTTGTGGTGTTGGTGCAGCTGCTGTGATTTTGAGTTGTGGCTGGTGTGTTGTGTTGTTGGTGGTGGTCTCTTGGTGCTGTGGTAGTGGCTGTGTTGGTGGGGGTGGAGGGTTTGTTTGTTATTCGGTTACTTCAAGATAAACAGAGGGACAGGTGAAGTAAAGAGGAAGGGGGCGTGAGTTTTGGAGTGAGGATATTAGGGTTTGTACTGTTGTGGTGTTGGTGGTTGTGTTGTGGTGCTGTTAGTGTTGGTGGTTGTGAGGTGTTGTTATTATGACGCAAAATAATGATGTTCCGGTAAATATCAACATTTGTTCTTTTAAATTTTTTTGATTTTGATCCTTATTTGTGTAGTTAATACGTATATGTTTATTATATGTTTTATTAGGATTTTGCCGTTGATCTTACCTGTATAAGTAAGCTAAAGTTGCTTCATGAGATTAAGCGAAATTTTAGAAATACAAATAAGGATGCCATGTTTAGGCGAACGTGTTTTGGATGGTTGTTTGATTTAGCAGAAATGCAAGAAACATGTATCCTTCTACATTATATTAGTTTATGTCAAGAGGAACTTGCCCAGGGAGACACGGATGTCGTTCCCTTGACGTATCATGTAAGAGGGTACGAGTTAAAATTCGGTAGACAGAAGTTTTGCCTCGTAACGGGCTTACGTTTTGGGATTGAATTTAAAGAATTTTTAGAATGTCGTCCTACTCCATTTAGGCGACGTGTCTTTTCATCCGTATATGATGGTTCTAGCATAACTGTTGGAATGGTGCATGATAAGTTTTATAGCGAGGATTTTGATAAACTTAGTGATATTGATGCCGTTCGCTTTAGTTTAGTTGGACTGTTGGTGCTAGTGTTGTTAGGGCTTGAGTTTAATTACAGAGTTGAGAATTGGATATGGAGCTTAGTAGACAATTTGGATGCATGGAACATGTATCCATGGGGTAATGTTGTATGGAGAACGTTGTACGATTAGTTAGCTGGCGCGGTTGATAAACGTCTTGAAGCTTTTTATGTGAAACCGCGACCACCACCCGATGCTAAGGGTAAAGCAAAAAACCCTAAGTATACGTTGATGGGGTTTCAATGGGCCTTTAAGGTGCGCTTATTGATATTTTTGTTCTTTATGTTTATTTATAATGTTAAAGAAATTAATCAATTAACTTTGTTTTTAGACTTGGATATTGGAAACTTATAGAGTCGGGGCTGTTAATTATTTTACTCGTGAAGACCGCTATCCTAGAGCATGTGCTTGGGGTTTTAAGAGGAGGTTTAAACGCAATGTGCTCGATGAATTTTTGGTGAGTTGTTATTTAAGCATGCCCTTTACTCGTTATATATAATTTATATGAAATGAAATTTATTGTTCGATATTTTATATGTATACCCTAACAATATTGATTTTATATATATATATATATATATATATATATATATATATATATATATATATATATATATATATATATATATATATATATATATATATATATATATATATATATATATATATATATATATATATATATATACTTTATAGGTAACGCAACCTATTATTAGGCTTTTCCCGGATGAGCGTGAGCGTAACGAGGATTGGTGGGTTCATAGCTTGGCATACTTCGAGGGTCGTTGTACCCAACCACCGCCATTACCCCCTCCCACGGACCCTTATAGCCGAGACGACGTTCCGGAAGATTTATATCGAAAACTAACGGAATACGAGGAAAAACATAAGCACTTTGAAGCTCTGAACGATAAAGTAGAACAACACGAGAAGCTGATCCAACAACTATTAGGTTACATGCAGGTATTTTTTTATTTTCTAAATTTGAAGCGTATACATAGATTAAATAATAGTTGTTTATTATTTCACAAGTAGTTGTTTATTATTCCGTTATAAAATTAGATGCAGACCAAGCAAATGGGTGTTAGTGGATTTACAGGGTTTCCGAATACACATGTATATTTTGTTTTATTATAAATTTTGTTATTGTACTATACTTTATATATTTTGTATCACATAATTTTTTATTTGTTTCATAACTGAATAAACATTCTAATATTGTATGTAGGGCTTCGGTCAGGCTAGTGAAGCATTTCCGAATACACATGTATATTTTGTTTTATTATAAATTTTGTGTTACATAAAAAAATGAATAAAAGAACTTACTAAACATTATAATATTCTATGCTGTGTTTTGCGCAGGCTAGTTCAGCATGTCATGGTCCGCCGAATAGTTCTTTCTTTCGCGGGTTGTCTCATTTGTCGCCACAGGTGGCCTCACAGTTTAGTATGCCTTCTATTACCCCTATGCAACAACAAGGATTTGCACCGTGGTCAGGTATTAATATGCATGAAGCAGGTACATCAGAGGCCCCTGTACGTAGCCGTGTCAACACGGTAAAGTCATTATATACCTTTTTCCAACTTACTTGTATATTTTGAATTATGTGCGAGTAACAAATGTTTAATTCGCTTTCTTTTCATCAGCGGACTTCGCATAAAAATGCGACCTCGTACATCCCTATCCCACTACAAGGATTTTCACCGTGGTCGGGCAAGAATATGCAAGAAGATGGTCCACCACGTGGCACTGTACCTAGCCATGTCATCCCGGTAAATTCACACGTTCATAAATATATATCTTTTTTCAAAATTACTTGTATAATTATAAGCACGTGCAACTATTAAATGATGATTTATTTGTGCCAGGCTGTCATGAATCGAGAGAAGCGGGATGTCCGTCCTGGACCTTGGCATAAGGATCCTTACGGGCCTTTGCCAGATACTACTCCCATGCCTAAGAAACGGGTTGGACGGAGGAAAAATATTGACGATCCTAATGAGAACGAAGTTGTGGTTACACATGCTGCATATACCGGCAACTTTATTACGTTTTATAACGTCGACCCTAATAAGGTAATTGTAACATTACTTGATTAAATTATTTAAAGTGATTAACAAGTTTGTTTTGATATTGATATTGTATTTTATTTTCTGTAATTTAGGTCAGGCGGTTTCCTAATAATTATCCTAACTTAAACACTTTCTTGCTAAAACCCGAATATATTTTTTTGGACTGCCACATAAAGGGTAATTGTATGGAACCAAAGTTTTGGGTAGACCTACTCCCTTTTGACTTTCCTGGTAACCATGATGGTTGGTTGTGTGATGATGTAAGTTTATTACTGAATGTTTACATTTTATTTGGGAAATCTTATTCAAATGATGCCCAATAATATATATATATATATATATATATATATATATATATATATATATATATATATATATATATATATATATAAATTTTTTTTAATTAAAATAGCATATTAATGCGTGGATGGAGCTGCTAATACGAACGAGGAGAGATGGTGATGAATGGACAGTGGCGAAATCTACACTTGGATCTACGCATGCCGGTAGTAATATCTTCATACTTACCACGGATAGGGCGTTGCAAGGAACCTTGAATGGGCAGACACGTCCGTACCCTTGTTGGTCAACGGTGAATACGGTAAGTATTTGTGTTTAATAACTTTAATAAGTTTAGCATTTAATAAGTTTAGCATTTTATAAGTTTACATTATTTTTTATTTTATTTTGTAGGTGTTTATGCCAATACATTGCGAAGGGAATCACTGGGTCCTTGGTGTGATTAGTCTACTTTGGTCAACCATTTTGGTTTTTGACTCGCTGCATAGTGATGTGACAGCTGATGCGACGAGTGAGGGGAAATTTCTGGATCACATAAACTTCTACACGAAATATGACAATTATTAAAGTAAAGTGGCCAGTGATGTGACAGCTGATGCGACGAGTGAGGGGAAATTTCAGGATCACATAAACTTCTACACGAAATATGACAATTATTAAAGTAAAATGGCCAGTGATGTGACAGCTGATGCGACGAGTGAGGGGAAATTTCAGGATCACATAAACTTCTACACAAAATATGACAATTATTAAAGTATAGTGTCCAATGATGTGACAGCTGATGCGACGAATTAGGGGAAATTTCTGGATCACATAAAATTCTACACGAAATATGACAATTATTAAAGTATAGTGTCCAGTGATGTGACAGCTGATGCGACGAGTGAGGGAAATTTCTTGATCACATAAACTTCTACACGAAATATGACAATTATTAAAGTATAGTGTCCAGTGATGTGACAGCTGATGCGACGAGTGAGGGAAATTTCTTGATCACATAAAATTCTACACGAAATATGAAATTTAACTATGAGAAGTTTAGTATCACATATAATTGTACACGAAATATGACAATCGAAACAGTGACTTTATAAAAACACACACGCTTACTAAGCCAACTATATATAACACATCAACAACTTGATGTGCATACACACTTTCACACACAAAAGAAAAACAAATTTGAAATGAGTTGTAAAAAAATAAAATGCATGTTACATTATCATGATATAGATCATGGTGTCATAATTTATGATGATGTAACGTATTCCGGGTTAGTTAATATGGTGATGAGCAAGTTTAATTTGAACCATAATGACCGGGTCAATTTAAAGGTTAAACTTCCTTCAATTGACTCTCTACTCGATATTACTGATGACAACGAGGTAATTTTTTTGGTTGAATGTGCTTTACAGTCTCCTAGTGAAATTGTAGAATTGTTTGTTTCACAAACAAAAAATTTTGAAGCAACAAAATCTTTTACTACAACCCAGCAAGTGCCACACTTTCATAACTTTTTTTCATCAAGAATAGATGAACACATTGGCTCAGCTAGTGATGTTCCATTTATGTATGCCGAAAAAGATGATTTTCAAAACAATGACTCTGGTTATAAACATGAGGCCAATTTCACAAAAACGGACTCATCATTTGCTTTCAATTCGAATAACGAACAAGAAGATGATTTTCTAAACAACTACTATGCTTATAAAAATGAGGCCAATTTCACAAAACCTGGGTCATCAAGTGCTTTCAGTTCTTATAACGAACAAGAAAATGATTTTCTAAGTATTGACTCTGGTTATAAAAATGAGGCCAATTTCACAAAACCAGGGTCATCTTGTGCTTTAAGTTCGGATACCGAACAAGAAGATGAGCCAAGTAATACTTACTTGGATTTAAATAATCAACCGCAACCCATTCACCAAAATTGGACAAATTGTTTTAAATATATCCCCCAAGTTCCTGAAACACCACTTTACAAGTCAAAACCATTTTCTACAGAGGTTTATGATAAAGAAAATAGAATAAAAGTCAACGAGCTTTTTTTAGATAGGGCTACGTTAGACATGGAATATAGGTTGAAATCTCTAGAAGATGGTTTTGAATTTGTTTCCAAAAAAAGTAATCCGAGTACGCATAGTGTTAAATGCGTTCAACATGGAAAATGTGCATGGTTTGTTAATGCAAAACGTTGGAAGAATTCAGATGTTTTTCAAATTACAAAGATGAATGATGTTCACACCTGTGATAGAACTCAAACATTTCCTAACCATCGAAATGCAAACAAAAAAGTTATTGCCCACATTATGAAAGGCAAATTACAAGATGGTAGCCGTGATTTGAAACCCAGAGATATACAAAAAGATATCTTGGCACAATATAAAACATCTATATCTTACAAACAAGCATGGAGAGGTAAGGGTTATGGATTAAAAAAGTTAAGAGGTTCACCATTAGAATCCTTTGAGTTGCTACCCTATTACTGTTACAACTTAGAGAAAAAAAACCCAGGGACTGTGATACGAATCAAGACAAACAATGCAGGAGTTTTCGAAATATTATTCATTGCAATTGGTGCATCAGTAAGTCTCGTTATTTTTTTAATTTTTTTTATTAATACATTTTTTTGAGATACGTGACAACACGTTTGCTTGTAAAAATTGTTTATATTCAGTTGCGCACGTTTCGGAACCATCTTCGCCCAATACTTATAGTGGACGCGGCGCATTTGAAGGGTGTATACAAGGGTACCAATTTCCAAGCTGTAGGGATGGACGGAAACAACCAAATTGTGCCAATTGCTTACGGTATATGCTGAGGAGAGACTGGAGATTTATGGTCGTGGTGGATGTCAGTACTTAAGGAGTGTGTAGGCGATAATCCAAATATGGTTATCATATCTGATAGGCATCCTTCGATAGCTTTATCAGTAAGGAATGAGTTTTCGTCGGCGTTTCATGGTATATGTTGCCGTCATCTAATGATGAACCTTAAACTAAAAAATAAAAAAGTTAAAGGTCTATACTAGGGCATATGCAAAGCGTATACAACAGATCAGTGGCAAAGAAAGATGAACATACTCTTGTCTGTTCAACCAGAAGCGTACCAGAAGCTAATGGAGGCTGATCCTACACGTTGGTCTAGAGCGCATTGCCCACGTACTCGTTACAATTACTGTACATCCAACAGTGTCGAGTCTCTTAATTCTTGTACTGTTAGGTACAGAAACCTACCGGTCACAATGTTGACCGACACGTATCGAGATATGGTGCAGAAGTGGTATTTTAACCGTCGAAAAGCTGCAGGTATTTCTTGCTTAAAAAATTAAGTATATATTAAACGTGTGAGTTGGTGGTAAAATAATTAACGGTTTTATATTCACGTTTTTTGTAGCAACAATGAAGTACGAAATCACTGATTGGGCAGCAGATAAGGTGGAAAAAAGAAAAAGAAAAAGCGTCAGATGGGTTGTATACGGAATTAACCAATTTCAGTATCAAGTTTCTGATGGGCTATATAACCGTGAAGTGAACTTACTGACCAAACAATGTGAATGTCGGAAATGGGAGCTTTCTGGGATACCTTGTGGGCATGTTATTGCTGATAGTAGGTTTTTGGGTCAAACAAATTGTGTACAATATGTCGAGCACTGGTTTAAAAAGGAAAAATATCAAGCAACCTACGCGGAGTCAATTCAATTTGTTGGCAATTTTAACGAATGGGAGTATCCAAGCCATATACATCCTGTTACTCCTCCAAACATGAACAACCCTCAACCAGGTCGTCCAAAAAATACAAACCGTATACTATCACAAGGTGAGGAACCAACTACAAGACATTGTAGCAGGTGCAATGAAGTTGGCCACACACGTGGGCGTTGCAACAAATCATTCGTCCCTGATCCGCCTGTACGCAAAGGTAAACAAAAGCAACAAGAATTTGCAATGGATGAGCAACCATATGCTCAAAACTCGTACTGTTACCAAGAGTATGGTCAAAACACATACCCCACAAACAATTGTGATCAAAACCAATACACGCAAGCATTCGATCATAACCAATACACGCAAACGTTCGATCATAACCAGTACGCATCTCAACAATATGATCAAAACACAAATGCTTCACAAATGTATGATCACAATCACACACAACCATCATTCAACATGTCTCAACAATACGATTCCCAGCAGTATGCCTCTCAACATATAGATGATCACAACACGCAACGTTCAAATAGTTGGTTTAATCACCTTGGTTTTTAAGATGGTAGAACAATTTATGTGTTTTTAATATTTTCAATTTACTATGTAATGTAATTTACGTATCCTGTAATAAATTCCTTCTTTTTTAATATTATTATATAAATACTGTCGTACTACAATTTACCATTGTAATTGCTCTTACAAGCTAAAAACCCTAAAAAAAGTATAACCTAAACCATAAACCTAAACCCTAAACCTAAACCATAAAATCTTACAAACAACACACTAAAACATAACCCTAACAAAAACTTAACATATTTCGGATAAATTTATGGAAGAATTACATACATTATTTTTTTTGAAACTTGTATTTCGCTGCAATGCAGCATAGAAATACATTTTTTTTTTATCAAAATGCAATAAAATGCCTCGTGCGTAATACGACTTTCAAGAATTACAAAAATTTAATTTTTTTTAATATTCGGGTGGGCCCAAATGTGGTATCTCGCTGCAAATGGACCAAGAAATACAATTTTTTTTTTAATATTCGGGTGGGCCCAAAAAAAAAGTGAGGTGAGTGGTGGGACCCTTTGCAGTGTATTTCGCTGCAAAGGGTATGTGAATTACATTTTTTTTATAATTTTTTTTTCTAAAAATGACGAGATGCTGACACGTGTTGGTATTGAATTTCTGGAATAATTTGCAGCGAAATATGTGGCCTTTTTAGGAATAAAAAAAAAAAAAAAAAAAAAAACCCGCCTCAAAAAAGGCAACACATTACTGCAGAGCCCTCTGCAGTAATTTTCGCTTAAAATGACAACTTACCATCTCAAAAGTATACGTCATAAATTTAGTGTACATGTAAAGTAGTATTTAGACTTCCAACCATTTTTATCATATGGTGCAAAGCAAGATTTTGAATTTCGGGCATTCTATCAGTATCTATACTATCTATAATGGAAAAATGGTAATTTTAAAAAAAATGGTCAATCTTGAAAAATGGAATTCTTGAAAAATCTTATTAAAGGAAATTATGAAATATAATTAATGCTCTTATTAAAATACCTCATTACTTAAAAGTACAATGATTTATTCACATTGTACAACCAATTAAAAACATATTTACCAAATTAAATACAACCAATTAATTCAAATCCCAAACCAGGTTGACTCGGGACGCTTCAAACCAGACGGGTTGAACCGATTTAATTTGACCCATTTTCGACCCAACCTAGCAAGTTGACCCGGTTTAAATCGACCAATTTTTTGACCGAAACGGTTCACCCGGTTGAACCACTTGGGTCGAACCGGCTTTCAAGACATTATGTTTAATTCTTAAATATTCAAACTTTTATTATTTTTCATTTATAACCTATTAACTTTTTTTGATGAATAAATTATTTGTCGAATAAACTATTTGTCGCTATAAACAATGTATGGTCAAATCTTGAAAGTCAAAGGTGAGAGAAATGCATAGTATAATTAATACTCTTATTAAAACACCGCATAATTTTAAAGTACAATAATTTATTCACATTGTACAACCAATTAAAACACCCCTTACTAAAAAGCACAATAAAATTTTCACAATGTACAATTTAAACAAGCTACAACATAATCTAAATATAAAATAATTAACACACTAACTAATGTTATTTTACCCATTATACAAATTAATAAAACACACAAAGCTTCATACAAGCTAACAAGTTGATGGTACATATAGTTTTGAAAACTGGACCGGACCAACGGGTTCAACCGGGAACCGGTGTCGCCACCAGTTCGTCTAACTAATAAAAGCCATACGAAAACATATATTTCAAAATGAAACTATTAATACACATCGAAAACCGGGTTGACCTGGGACGCTTCAAACCCGGCGGGTTGACCCGGTTTAATTTGACCCGTTTTCGACCCAACCCAAATGGGTTCACTCGATTTAAATAGACCCATTTTTCGTCCAGAACGGGTTGAACCGGGCTTCAAAACATTATATTTAATCTCTAAATCTTCAAACTTTTATTATTTTTCGTTTATAACCTATAAACTTTTTTTTATCACTAAACGATTATTCGCTATAAAATCTCGTTGCTATGCACGGGTACTCGTCTAGTAAATCAAACAACAAATCGACCACTAACATAGTAACACTATTCGTTCCATATCCAAATTAAGTTAAGAGATTTTTGTAATTAGGGTTATATACTCATCTTTGGATGAACTATAAATATTGTCACCTAGAAAAAGCTGGTCATGAATATAATTATATAATGAGTTTTGCTAAACAATGTCTGGACAATGTTTAATATAAATATAAAAGAAAATTTGAACTTTGTTAAATAAAAAATACATATATTTAAGTTAATTTTTATGTTTATTTATTGTGTATTAAGTGCATAATTACTTTAAATATGGAAAGAACAAATCGTTTAATGCGACTTAAGCATTGCCCAGTGAGCAGTGTTTAGTAAAACCCTTATATAATTATATGAGTTTTGCTAACATATCTCTACGTGTTAATGTCTAGATAAACAAATAAAAAAGTTCAAGATTAATAAAAGAAAAATATGTGTAATAAATTGGATCTTTTACTACATAAACAAATTTTTGTATATTAATTACACATCAACGAGTGCCAATGTTAGCAAAATCCTAACTATGTATATCCAATCATTTTAAACGTTGAATGTCATTTTAGATATGAAAAGTTTGGTGCTTGTTTACTATGGTTTTTCTATTTATCGTGCTTAATCATAACTCAAGATTATGGTTAACGAAACACCGAAGAAAAATAATAATAATAAAAAAAGGGAATAAACAACTTGAAAATGTTGTGAGAAATAAAACCGAATTTCTAGTGATAAGATGTAGGATATTTCTGTAATACTCGTAACCCTTATATATTGACACCGATTATCTATGAAAATTTCCAAATGACTCATTTTAGTTCATACTATGAAAATTATACCTACTGAAACAAATAAGCAAAAATTTATACAGATTATATATTTCCTAGTTTTTACTTCACTCTAAAAAGTTCCCGAAACCACCATAGAAGAACTCAAGAAAGTGTAGACTAATTTATACGACGACCAATCTTTGTCAAATTTGTCAAAGTCTTGGGCCTCATTAATTTACAGGCTTGTGGTTTTCACAGATAAAAATAACTTAAACTAATGGGTCAACTTATTTTGATCAATTAGATGAGCACGTATAGGCCACGTGTGGGTCATTTCGCGAAACTTGTGGGATGCACATGATACACGTCAAGTGGTGTTAAATGACTAACTAAAAGTCTAAAACCAATTAAATGAGTAACTAGAATAGTTAGAGCATCCACTATAAGAGATCCACTAAGAGGTTTATGAATAAGTTTAAGAAACTTGAAAAGGTTTATAACTTGTTTCAACTATAGTGAGAAATCTATGTGACATGAAAAGGTCTTACTTCTTGGACCCCTTTATAAATTGAACACAATTAATGCATGTGTTGTATGAAACATTTATAAAGTTGTAACACATTTTTATTATAGTGAGAAAAGGTATATAAAATCAAAAGGTTTAAAATTTATTGATATGTAATGACATGTAACATATATATATATATATATATATATATATATATATATATATATATATATATATATATATTTTTTAACAAGATGACATGTAACACTTATAAAGCTTTATAACTTTTAACCATAGTGGATGCCCTTATTACATCTAGCACTCGGCAGCTTTCAGTAGGATACTTGATTTTTGAGTTAATTTCATTTTTGGTCTCTATGGTTTGGCCAAATTACAGGTTTGATCCCTAAAACTTTGAAAGTGCAGTGATAGTCCCTATTTTGAAGTTTGAATTGCGTTTTTGGTCCTTGGATAAAGTTAAATAACTAAAATACCCGTTGTCTTCTTCAGAAAAAGACAAGGGTAATTTGGTCATTTCACACTGATAAGGACCAAAAATGCAACCCAAACTTCAAAATAAAGACTATCGCTGTATGATGAAGCGAAAAATGTACCGCTTTTGGGGGGTCATTTAAGGCCATAGTCGAGATTATTTGATCAAATATTGCCCTAAATCGTTCCTTTTGTCATTTTAGGTACTTTTGAGAGGAATTTTACAAAAGGAAGCATTTTGGACGTTTTTGGAGCGAAAAAGTGAAGAAAACGACAAAGTCTCAAAAGCATCCTGGAAATTGCACTTGACGGCGTCACAAGGTGCTAGTGACGGCGTCATGAGTTGACAAAAGGGTGGATAAGTCAAATACACGTGACGCGCCAGAATGTTTTTTGAAGGGGTCGTGACGGCGTCACGTACAAATTTGTCAAGGCCATCAAGAGTAACTGCAAAGAGTGACGGCCCAGAACCCATAACGAGTGACGGCATCAGAAGTGGATCTAGGCAATACGAGTTTATTTTGGCGGTGAGTTGACGGCGTCACACATTGCTCTTGACGCCGTCAGAAGACAAAATCTATATATAGTTTTCTAGTTTTCATTCATTGTGTGCAACTTTGAGGGAATAAACCCTAGACGAATTTTACAGCTTTTTTAAGGGTTTCAACCCCTTGTTTCTTCCATGCTCAATTGAAGATAAGTACTTTACCAAATCATTCAATATGTCTATATGTTGTTTGATTATATCTTACGCTTGTCTTCTCTTTAACATGCTAGGCTAGGTTTTCTTCGTGTTTGCTTAGATGTAATGAAACTTAGATATTGATTATGGGTTGATTGTTTGTTTATAATTGTTGTGGATGAATGAATTCGATGTTAGGCTTAAGAAAACTGGCAGACTTCCAATTGGTAACTTGCTTGAACATCTTAAGAAACATGATCGGAGGTGTACTACGATATTTTGGTTGTATTTAATGCGTAGGTAACTACTAATGAGACCATGTTAGGAGCTAGTAGTCGGCTCGACATAGGAAGAGGTAGAAGCTTATAGAGTTAGGGAAGATCGTACACGGCCCTACGAATGGTATTAAGGAACATAACCCGTCATCCATGCAATTGTAACAAGCTAATCAACCTGTAAAAGATAGCTAAGGAGTAGTGAAATCTAAGTAAACACAATTCTCTCTCATTATTGTTTACACCACAAATTAGTTTAAGTTTATTTTATTTTATTTTGATTGCATCTTTAGTTAATTGGGTTAGTTGACTAGCAACTAATTCCGCCCACTCCTTCCAAAACCGAGATTTTTAATTGCTTTCCTTAAAATATAAAAATACAAAAAGAATCATCCCTCACCTCTAGACCTAGTTTTAGTGAGTTTTAACCCTAGCGAACACTATTCTTTGAGTTGAACAATCAATCTCCCGGTACTTGTCACTATACTATACTACAACGAACAGGTACACTGCCTGGTGGGGATTGCAAGCTTCTCAAGATCCCTTGAGAGGTGACTCCTCCCAAACTAATCAGTCAACCGTGTGCAGCTGATAGGCCCACCTGGGAGAAAGTGCAAGTTATTATTGACCGTGGAAATATAGGGAAATCCCCGGGTCGTTAAGTCCCAACGAGATTGAAATTGTATTTGTAAACGATTAGGAGAGTGAGTGGTACTGAGGACAGTAACAAAGATGATTTGAGGGTTGATTATGCTACTGATTGCTTGATATTTGGATAATATGAAATGATATAAACTATAACAGAAATACAGATATAAGCATAAAAGCACAAATTGGAAAATCAGATAACGGATAAAGAAAAGTGGGTTTTAACAAGTTACAAACTACAGGGGGTAAAATTGAAACTTTTGAAAACTTAAAATTAAAGAAAATGGAAAATGAAATTGAAGTTATGAAAATGATTATTTTACTATTTAAATATTATTTAATTAATAAAACTAATTAAAATCTAATTAAAACTTAGATTAAATTAACTAAAAATGACAAGTATTACAAATTAACCTAAAAACTTACAAAAATAATTTCTAAACCTAAATAAGAACTTGAAGAAAGTATAAAAAATGAAAACAAATATTTTTGTCTTTTTATTAGTATTTTATTAATTAAAAACTATTTAATTTAATTAATCTAATTAAATTATTTTAAATGACTATTAATACTAAATTACCTTAGAAAATTATGACAAAATTTATAAAACTATTTAATTACTACAGGAATACTACAAAATTATAAAAAGTTGCTAAAAATTATATTTAAGCTAATTGACTAATTAATTACTTATTAATTAATTTTAAGCTAATTTAATTAATTTAAATAAGAAAATTAGAAAATGGACAGTGGAAATTATGAAACTATTTTCTAAAAGTCTTAACTACTTTATAAAACTTAGGAAAAATACAAAATTCTCCTTTTGTTAATTAAAATTAAAGAAATCTATTTAATTACTAATATTACCTATTTAATTATTTAAACTAGTTTTAAATCTAATAAATAGTAAACTGCTTAGGAAAAATCTAAGAAAATTATTTTAACTACTTAAAGGTACTAGGGAATTTATAAAATTATAAAATTGGACAAGTGCTTATTAATAAGCTGAGATGAAAATTAATTAGATAATTTCTATTAAATAGAAGCTATCACTATAATTAAAGTTTGCTTTTTCTGGTTTTTCTTTTATAAAACTACTAAAACACTTAAAATAAGAAACTTTTACAAAGACAACTACTATGGAACCTCAGAATAAGCACTGAGAGTGCTTATTTGCTTATACAGTTGACTAAGGTTGACTAGATTAAGAAATAAGCTAAATTGGGCTATGTGGGGTCCACACTGGTTAAGTAAGGTTCACCTAAGTTACTTGAACTAGTTTGAGTAAGTCTTAAACAAATAAGCAGTAAGAATAAGCTACAAGACCTCAATAAGCAATTCCAAACCTACTTTCTGAGACAGAAATGGGACAAAGTTTAGAGCTGATTCTATGTGGGGTCCACTGGTCTAATGGTCAAACTAAGGGTCAACTATTGAACCTGGGTAGGAGGGGGGTTGTAAGAGTCAAGATTTGAGGTCTGGGGCCCACTGTGTTGGCCACAAATCACCACCAAAGGTGGTGGTGTGGGTGAGTCTAATGAGACAGGGCAGTTACCTTGCCCTGCAGGTCACTTCCAGGGGTATATTTGTCCACTTAAAAAATTCTCAAAATTATGAAACTTATGAAAATCAAAGGTTCAGCTGGTAGAGTTTACACACAACAAGTTTCAAACTCCAAATCCAAGCACAAAAATCAGATTAATTCATGCTATTTTGGTGATTTTCTGCACAAATATTTTTGACTTTTTCAATAATCTTGCTCAGTTGACTAAAGTGAGATTCTAGCTTGATTTTCTGATTCATTATGGTATGTTAAGCTATAATAAAGCTATGTTGATCTAATCCTATAACTTTTGAGCTGTTATGAAGGTTTATGGATCACAAAACATTAACAGTTAACTGCTATGGTGATCAAAAGGGTATTTTGACTTTTTTCTAAATTAACACTTGATTTTATGCTTTATATGACCTATATGTAACTACTGAGACATGTAACAAACAAAATTAACACAATAATCCCACTGAAACTTGATGAAATACACAGATCCAAACACTCCTTATACTAGACTGATTTGTGATTTTTTTAAGTAAATGCTTACAGAGCTTATTCCACTTAACCACTATGACTTATTATGTTGTAATAGATCTAAACAAGTACTTAGAAACAGAAATTAACCACAGATACACAAGAATACAAGATAAGCTATGTTGACTGTTTGATTTTTTTATTTTTTAGTAACTATGGATTCCAACAAACAAGGTACTAAGTTTATGTTATATTATTACTAATTAAGACTGAATAAGCATTAAGTAACTGAAAAAGCAAGCAATAAGCAAAACAACAGTACAAAGGCAGAAATGATATTTTTGATAACTTACAAGATTGCTTTCCTGCTCAAACCATGAACCAAGAACACTTAACTCCTCCCTGAGGATCTAAACCCAACTCCAAGCTTTTTTATGCTTCCAAATCTCTTCTGAAACCCATAAATCAAAACCTAATGCTACAGTTGACTTTAGTTGACCAATTTGATAGTTATTGAATTTTTTATCTTAGACTGATTAGTAAGTTGCTAAAAGCTTTATTAGAGCTTATTAGGAGCTTATGTTTACTTATTGACACTTATCATTAACTACAATCAACAATATAGCTTATTGAGAAATTTGAAATGAACTTGAAAATTGCATTAACTGAGAACTGACTTAAAACTTGAAGTTGATTATCACAAAAGTTGAGATTACACCTTAATTGATTACACAAAGCTTAAAAACTTGATAACAAACTGAAACAACAGATTACAACTTAAACGAGACTATTTTTGCTAAAATAAACTATATCTTTCTCTTCTGCTCTTTTCTTCCTTTTATAAGCCCACATTAGGGTTTCTTGAAGTGCTCTGAGTCTTTCCCACTTCAATCTTGGCCCTCTATTTCTCTGAATCAATCTCATCCATTTAAACTCATTTTGGCGCCAAAGTCTTTCACGTTTACTTGGAGCCAAAGGTTAGCAATTAAAGATTATTGGAGTATTGTGGAGGTGTCAGGGGCAAAGGGGAATGTTTTTATGCAAGTTGGGACTGTATGGAAGAAAACAGAGGAGGTAGTATGGTTTGGAAAGAAATTTTGGTGTGGATAGCATTAAATGAAGTGTGGTTTGTCTGTGAGGTGGAAAGGAGGGTTAGGGGGAGTAGGGGGTGAGGTGGAGAGGTGAGGAGGTGGTGGTAAAACCACCTAGTTTTGGGTGAAGCAGGTGTGGGAGAGGTGGAGCTACAGTGGTGGTGGTTTTGGCGGTATTGGATGGTCAAACGGGGTCAACCCCCGTTTTAATATTAAGGGTGTGTGGATTGGGCTGAGTTTTGGGTCAAGGAAAAATCAAAGGGGGTGGGCTGGGTATTGGTTTGGACTAGGTTTGGTTTGGATTTGGTTTTAAATAAATAAAGGGTCCGGTTTGGTTGTGGTATTTAGCAAGGACTAATTTTGTAATTTTGACAAAGTGAAGGGGCTGTAATTGTGATCTTCCCAAAGTGTTTTCAAGGACTTAACTTGCCAAAAATGATAAACCAAGGACCAAATTTGTGATTTCTCCATTTAAAAATATACAGGGACCTTTTATGTAATTTCTCAAACTCCAGGGACCATTTATGTAAATTTGGATTTTTAAGAGACTGTGGTTGTAATTTCTCAAAATGTTATCATAAGGACCAATTTTGTCATTTTAGAATAGTACAAGGTTTATTTTATTAATTTCCCATTTTTAAACCTTAAGGACTAATTTTGACATTTTTGAAACTTGAGGGACTGAAGTTGTCATTTTGTAATTTTTATCTTTAAAAGACTAAACTTGACAACTTATGAATCCCTAAGGACCTTTGATGATATTTTTCATGTTTTGATTTACCAGGGACTAGATTTGACAATTTTTGAAACTTGAGGGACTGAAACTGCCAATTATGCAAACTTTGTACGTTTTCCATCTGTTTTTGCATATTTTGTATTTGAAACATATAAAACACACTTTTAAGATATTTTAAGTATTATGATGCATATTTGAGTGTTTTTGTATGTTTTGGCAGTTCAGATTGGTATAAAATGATGAGTATTTAGACACTCATCAAGAGGTAAAACCTTTTGCGAGGGCGCAAATCCACGCATCACTGCACTTTCAAAGTCTTGAGGACCAAACCTGTAATTTGGGCAAACCACAAGGACCAAAAATGCAATTAACTCGGTTTTTTTAATTTGATGCTCACACGATATGTAAACACTAGATTAATTTTAGTAAGGGATAAAAGAAAATGGCAAAACAAGTTTGACTTTTTAAAGCCATATATGATACTAGGATTTTGCACCCGTAGTCACCAACATCACATTTTTCAGATATAATCATCAGATCAAGGATCTCGCACCTGTAGACCTGTAGTCACCAACATCACATTTTTCACTCCATCATGGTCCAAAAACTCTGACGCTCGTTAAAATCTTCGTTAGAGCACCCGCAATGAGTCAAATTGACAAAAGTTTTTCCATATTCTAAAAAGCATTTTAGAAGGTTTTTTTTTTTTTTTTTTTTTTTTTTTTGTGCAAAAGATGAATTATATTATTACTCCAAAATTTTACAATGCTTATAACAATAAAATCTGAATTTTGGAGAAACCCAAAAAAACAGAACTGATACTATATGCCTATACTATCCAGTATCAGACAACTATTACAATTTCTGATAAAAAAACTAGGCTATCTTCAGATAATGCAGATACTTCATAGCAGAAACATATCAAGCTTATCTTCTTTCAGGCACTTCACATGAAGCACACACTTTACTTACATTCACCTTTTAATTGCACCATTACCATCAAGCTACATTTCCAACTCTCCCTCCACCTTGATCATTCAACCTGCCACCACAATGACTGATGAGGCGAAAAATGAACCGTCTTAAGGGGGTCATTTAAGCCAGAATTGGAATTTATTTGATCAAATATTGACCTAAATTGTTCCTTTTGTGATTTTAGGTACTTTGGGAGTGAATTCTGGAAAAGGAAGCATTTTGGACGTTTTTGGAGCATAAAAGTGAAGAAAACGGCAAAGACTTAATTTTCCATGCTGAGAACAGTACCTGACGGCGTCAAGAAGAATTTTATGACGGCGTCAGGAGCAAAATGGATGACGGCCCAGAGAAAACGTGACGGCGTCAGAAGTATGGCGTCAAGAGTAATTTTGGTGACGGCCTGGAGCAGAAATACACATGACGGCGTCAGATCTAGATCTAGGCAGTCCGAGAACTTTATTGGCGGCGAGATGACGGCGTCAGAATTTTACTCTTGACGCCATCACCTCACAAAATCTATATATACTTTTCTATTTTTCATTCATTGAAAGAGGAACTTGTGTGGAGAATTCTAGGGCCGAACCTAATAAACCCTAGGTCGTTTGTAACAGTATTTTCAAGGGTTTTCACCCCTTGAAACCCTTCATGTTCAATTGAGATAAGTTTTCTTTCAATTCATTCAATATGTCTATGTGTTGTTTGAATATATCTTATGCTTTTCTTGATTTTAACATGCTAGGCTAGATCTTTTGTGTGTTTGCTTAGATGTAATGAAACCTAGATGTTGATTATAGGTTGATTGCTTGTTTATAGTTGTAATGGATGAATGATTTCAATGTTAGGCTTAAGAAAACTGGCAGATCTCCATTGTGTAACTTGCTTGAACGTCTTAAGAAACATGAACCGATGTGTACTAGGTTTTTATGGTTGTATTTAATGCATGAGCGAATTCTAGTGATCCCATGTTAGGAGCTTCTTAGCCGACTCGACATAGGAGTGAAGTAGGAGCTTATAGAATTGGGGAAGTAAGTACGCCACCCCATGATTGGTATTAAGGAATATAACCCGTCATCCACGCAACTGTAACAAGTAATTAACCTGTAAAAGATATCTAGGGAGTAGTGAAATCTAAGTAAACACAATTCTCCCATATATTGTTCACTCCATATTAGTAAATTAGTTTATTTACATTTTTGTTATTTTATTTTGATTGCATCTTAGTTATTGGGTTAGTTGACTATCAACTAATTCCGCCCATTCTTCCAAAACCCGAGATTTTTACTTGTTTTCATAAAATATAAAAATATAAAAAGAATCATCCCTCACCTCTAGACCTAGTTTTTAGGCTTTCTAATCCTAGCGACACTATTCCTGAGTTGAACGTTCAATCCCCCGGTACTTGTCACTATACTATACTACAACGATCAGATACACTGCCTGGTGGGGGTTGTAAGCTTCTCGAGATCCCTCGAGAGGTAAAGCCTGGTGCAATTCCCACGCATCAAGTTTTTGGCGCCGCTGCCGGGGAAATAGTTATTGTCTAGGTTAGGATTTCTTTTTATTAGGTCTACTTGCTAGATTCCTTTCTAGTAAGATTTTATTTTTATTTTTAGGTCTTCTTTAGTCTATCTTATTTCTTTGTTTCCTTTGTTCGTATACTATCTAGATGGATAACAATAACATTGATCGTTTGATTCCTGTTATTCGTTGTAACAACCGTGGTTTTAGCAGGTCAGTTTGACTGATAGTCTTGACTCGGTTGACGGTTGTTTGGTATGTATTAGGTATGTGAAGTGATATATGAGTGATATAGGTGAGTTTTAGCACTAAATCCCTTTGCATAAATGGTTTTTATTGTGATTTGGAAAGTTTGGAATTTGGAAAAGTTCATTTTGATCACCTTTGTGGTGTAGAAATGACTTGTGTAGTTTTGGCGTTTTTGTGTTTTTGCGTAACGAGGTTTCGTTCAAGTAATTGAGCGTTAGTAAGTTACGTGGGATTTGTTTTTATGAGTTATATTTCAAAAAGAGCGTGAAATTCTATTTTTGGAAACTTTGTTTTGAAAATAATATTTTTCCGGTTTATCGTAAAATTAAGGTTTATCGCGTAAGACGTTAGGTTTCGATATGAGAATATATAAAATATGAAAAGTATGAGGTTTTAAGTGTAATAAATAAATTTAATAAAAAAAATAAAAATATATATTTTATATATGTAAAATTCGGATTTAAGGGATAAGGGGAAAAAGGAAACTCAATTTGAGTCCAAATATGACTCTTAAGCCCAAGGATTATCCATAATTAATATATATACCAAACCAAACACCCCTAAAATGTTTTTCCGGCAATTAGAAGTCGATCCAAGTGAGAAAAAGAAGAAGAAAAATTAGGGTTTGTAATTTGGAAGCAATAATCAAGAATCAAGGTAAAATTCTTAAAATACATGTTCAATTGTTTGATTAATTAATATAATTCATGTAATAATTATATGATGGATTAGAGTTTGGGTTAACTTCTGTAAATTAATGTTATTAAACATGTTGGGATCAATTAATGATAATAGTATGATGATTGGTTAAGAGAATTGAGCGTAAAACATGCTAGTTATTGAGTTAGGGTTTGGACAGATTTGTAAGGCTGTAAAGATGTGAGTGTATATAATAGATGGTGATGAGTTAAGTCACGAATTTTAAGTCTAAATTGAAGTATTATGAAAGAGCTTTCCAAAAAGTCCAGCCACGATCAATTTTGAGGTCGGGAAGTCGGTCTTTTGATTTTTCTTTGTTAAGGTGTCAAAGCTGTCAAACCGGAACAGATTTTGGGTAAAAGTTTGAGGGTGGCATGTGGTTGTAAAGGTGGTATTTTGACTTGGTCTTCTGGAATAGTTAATTTTTAGGTTATATTAGACTACCACAAAGAGGATTCGCGATAAAAACTTGTGGAAGTAATTATTAAAAATCAAAACTTTTTGGTGTGCGTTCAGATCCGAATTTGAGTAGTTGACAAGTTTGAATTTTCTATGAGTACTTGTGTGTGTTATTGGTCCATGGCCTTCTGGGATTAGCTTCTATGCTTATTAGAGACCATGGTAAATTTTTGGTGTGAGTTGTTAAGCTTTATTTGTCGTGATTTCATGTGAGTGAATGTACTCAAAAATTCTGCGTTTTCTGAGTTTTAGAGTGCAAGGGATTTAGTGAGTGTTAGGTTATGGTGGTGGTTATTATGGTGTCTAGGAGATCCATGGTGGGTCATATGAGTCTTAGACATCCATCATATGAGTATTACATGGGTTGTAGCTTTTAGTATGACCTTGTGTAATGTGGATTATTTTTGTGTGCTATAGATTGTGAATTGTTTTTGTGGAAGCTGCGGAGTTTAAGGTGAGTTCATAGTCCCATATTTTTACTTTGTTTTAAACTTGGGATGGTAATGATGCTTGTCTTAAATGTTTTGGTTTACTGTGATTATGTGTGTGATATTAAAGAGTTTGGACTTATAATGTTATTGTATGTATGCTATGTGTGATTATTTGCTTGCGTGGATGTTTTGGGATTCAATTAGGATAGCGACCTAATTGATGATATATTTTTGGGATTCAATTGGGAGGGTGCTTACCCTGTTGTTCGCGCATGCGACCTAATTGATGATATATTGATGGGTACTACTTTGGATCGGTGGGCACGTTCGGCCCAATGGTTGCCTTATGAGTGTTGTTGCCTTCATGTATGGATATTAGCTTGCAAATGCATGTAGCAATATGATAACTATAATTTATTTGTCCAGCTATATTTTGTAATCACAGTAAATTCGGTTGCCTTGTGTGTTGAGTCTAAAACGTATGAATCTCACCAACATTATGTTGACATTTTAAGCATCATTTTCAGGTGAGCTTTCTAAGGATAAGATAGCAGGATGTGGATAGACGAGACCTTAGTTGCATTGGAAGTGATTTATTCTCTATGTTTGGATTTATGTTTTGTTTTGGTTATTTTATTTTGGGGTATTGTTACAACACTTTGTGTTTTTACATTGCTCTATCTATGTGCATGTAGTTGTTCTCTATGTTGACACCAGGTGTTGTGATGATATCCATGAAGTTACACCCGCGCGTTTCCGCCGTGGCGGGGTGTGACAGATTGGTATCAGAGCCTTGGTTATAGAGAATTAGGTGGTTTAACCTAGACTATAGCCTAGGAGTCCTTCATATAGTTGCATTTAGGATCTATGTGTAAGTATAGTATTTTTATATGTCTATTTTCCTATATTTATGAGATGTTTTATTGAGTTTCGGACGTCTATTTTATCCCCTATACGTAGTATTGTATATATATCGACTTTATTATATCGTCTTCCGCGCGTAAGATGCATCGTTGGACTACCGTTGTCGTTATCGGATGCGAGAGAGGTGGTCGGATGAAACGGACTAACCACAGAATCCGAGTTCCCGATAGCATGTATCTATGTTCGGACAAGGAGAGGATGTTTATGGGAAACATTGGTGGAGAAGAAGTGGAGAGGTTTGGAACCACGGTGACTTCTGGAGATGGAGCCATTACCAAATACCTTTGGTAGTGTCCTCACCTCACATAGGAAGGAGATGTGGTTTAGTCTAAACCTCATGATTTGTGTGCACTTGAGAATTATACGGAATTGTAAGAAAAAGAATAGAAATGGTTTTGCATGTTGTCGACTACCTCAACATGTAGGAAACATGAATGGGTGGTTGAATAAAGATGAAAGGGAGTTAGGATGGAATGGTGTGGATTCGGATCTAGAGTCCACAGAGAGTAGTAGGTTGAATTGATCTGAGTGGGGAGATACGTGCGAGAGTGGAGTTGAGCCATTATGCGACGTCTTTTGTTTTGTGTTATGTTTTGAATTCGTATATTGTCTTTTGCCGTCTGGAGCCATGTTGGAGCGTAATTACTCTTGGAAATTGGATCGACCTTATCCAAGTGATTCTGATTATAGAGTTTACGTTATCGTTGGAATTGTTCCATGTGAGATGATTGTTGCGACGTCTTTAGTTTTTGTTTGCATGTTTGTTTGCATGATGTGTTGTCATAGGAGGGAGTACACTTATGAAAGGGGGCATAGATAATTATGGTGGCCAACATAATTATACATGCGTCACAACACAAGTGGACTTGCAAGTATGATGGCATGGATTGCATGGTGTATTAGGTGCTATGTGGTATACGTGCGTTATCATTGAGATGTGTGGTTTTGGAAGTAAGTATGCGTGTGGAATAGGCTTATAACTATGGTCGCGAACATAATTATAAGGGTATCACACACGTGGACTTGTGACCATTATCGCAGTGATTGATGTTTGTTGTTATATGTTGTGGTAGATGGTATGTGATATCATGTTGGTGATGACTGTATGGTTAGAGAAGTATTCTCTTAACCGTTTGGGCAGTCGTTATATGTTGAGGTGTGTAGGTGGTAAGATTCCATCCTACCTATCATATGTTGACACCTCAATTGTTAGTGGGTACTTATGTTGTGGTATTTAAGTTGATTCGTTTGCTAGACGCTCCGTTCGTATACCTGATTCTTTGGTTGGCATTCCTATTCGTACCATGATGGTACAGATGCCATATTCTCCCTATTTGACATCGTGATAGGTGTTGGGTAATCGAATTCGTTTTTGTTGGATACTGGTTCGTTTCTTTGGTTATTCCATACATTCATTCCTCCGATGAATGTTATGCTATTCTTCAAGTATTGTTGGTTCGTGACGAGTTGGTGTGGATATTTGATTCCTCATTTACACACCAATTGAAGTTTGTGACATGTTTTGTGACCTGTTAGTATCGGTGTTTTTCTATGATTTTGATTTGATCGTTGTACGAATGAGTCTTTGCGTTCTTCGCTTGGGTTGCAATGTATTTGCGTGAGTGTTCGCTGGTATGAGTTCGTTTGAGGATTATTTTGATTACGGAATTCTTCAATGTCTTTCGCGTTCGATTAAGAGGTTGTGTTAGAGTCTTTATGGCATTTTACAAATTCGTTTTGGGTATTTGAAGGTTGTTTGATGGAAACTAATATTTTTATCGTGAAAATGAAGTGTGAAAAAAAAATGGTTATGTTGATGTCTTACATAAAATGGTTTATGTATATTTTATTAAAAAAATGTATAAGTTTAAGGTATGTCTTGTGAAAAACGGTGTTCATTTGTTTTTGGGAAGGTCGAGTACGGGAATAAGAACTGTCTATGGTTCTCATTTACCAAACTTGTTATGTATTTGGTTCATTCAGTGTTTCTTTTGTTGAGGTACGTTTGTGGATGTTTTATAGGTACGTGTATTTTATATTTTCTTTGTATGGATGTTCATGAACATTTTATCCGTGTCTATTTTATTTGGGAAAATTTTCTCATTGTGTTTTTCTAGCTTTGATTTTGATGTTCGTTACTTCGTTAGTCGGTAATTCGTACCCCTTTTGAGTTCGTTAATATACGTTTTAGTTCGACCGGTTTCATGGTTCGCGTTGTTTACTTAGGATAGATTGTCGTTTTGATTATTAATTGTTCGTCGAAGAGGAAGAGGGTGTTTGCCAAGTTGTTCAAGTAAGAGGTTTAGCTTCAAGATGTACATTCTTCGGATTGCGTGGGCATCGCGGAGGTAGAAGAACCACATGAGGAATGGTGTGATACGTGGCTTAGAGTTGGGGAGTAGAACTTGGAGATGATATTGGTATGGAGCAGAAAGTGTGGTCTACACAGATCATAAGAATCTTTAGCATATATTTAACAAGTGGCTAATATATGTTGAAGAGAAGTTGGGTGTGGAATTTCTCAGTGACTACGATTGTCTGATTTGCCATCGTCAAGGAAGGGAGGACATCGTGGTAAGAGCGCTGAGTGGGAGTGAACGAGTGAAACTTGGATGTTTGTGAGCAATGATTATGATAACTCAGTTCAGAGTTAAGAGGATGATGTTGATAGCCTAGAGATAGAGGTTCAAGGATGAGAACATGTAAGAAGAATGATTACTTGGTTTAGACCAGTAAATGGAAAGGAACGAAGATGGAGGAATGTACTTTGCGGACCAGCTATGGGTTTCATTGAGAGGAAGCGTAAGGACATCAATCATGCAAGGTATTTGATACATCCGAGAATGGATAAGACGTATTATTACCTTAGCAAGTTGTTGATACGCTTGAAGGTGAGTATTGATGTCAACAATTATTATGGTGATGCAACGGTCAGAGATGCTTGGAGATTTTGTTGAGAAGGAATTGGTGAGACATTTCATTTGATGAGTTGGTAGAGAGACGTGGGGTGTCGCGTCAATCAGCTTATATCAAGATGAAATACCTACTTCGCGATAGTGGTAAACGTGTTATGTAGCCTTGAGATAGCATATGAAGATGAGTACGACTTATCGTTCTTAAATGAATGGATTAAGTGAGCGTACAAATTAGGCGTTGGATGGTGAGCTGAGAGCATGGGTGTGTTTGATGTTGGAGGAAGCCGGGGTATACATTTACCCTTAGCTGAGTTCTTCTATATCAACAATTATCATTCTGGTGTGGAGTATGTGTCGTGTGAAAAGTTGTATGGAATGTTCTATGGGCAAAGGTTGGAACAAGCCAACTAATTGGTCCTGAACTAGAACGAGAGGCTACGAATAAGGTTTTCTGGCTAAGGAAAGACTTAAGGCAGCAGGAGATCGCCAAAAGAGTTATGCGGGTTATTGCCGTAAGCCTTAGAGTTTGGTGTTGGTAATATTGTGAGGTTAAAAGTATCTCCTTGGAAGGGTGTTGTGCGTTTCGGTAAGAAAGGTAAGCTAGCACCGAGATACGTAAGACCGTTTGAGATTTATGGAAAGGATTGGACTTGTGGCATACCGATTGAAGTTAGCTGAGGAATTGAGTGGTATACATGATACGTTTCATGTATCTAATTGAAAGAAGTGTTTGGCGGATGCTAGTCTGCACGTGCCAATAGTTGAAAGTAGGGGTTGACAAAACTCTTCGTTTTGTCGAGAAACCTAATGAGATTATAGATCAAGATGTTAAGGGTTGAAGTATGGTGAGATAGCGTTGGTAAAGGTATGGTGGGATTCTAAGTATGGTCCTGAGTTTACTTGGGAACGTGAGGATCCGATGAAATTTAAGTACCCAAATTTTGTTTGCTGATGTGGTTGGTGAAGTAGATCGTTTGTAGTTGGATTTTAGATCGTGGAAGTTAGATGCGGGGTATCCATAAATGTTTGTTTTATGGATATATGTTATTTGTGAGTGCGTCTCGCGGTTACCATTTGGGTTTTCATTTGGTACGAGGGTATCGTACCTATGTGTGAGAAGTCGTTCGGATTTTTGGTTTTGTTGATCGGTGTAGTGTATCTATTTGCGTGTATCGTTGGAGTGACGGGATATTTTTCTATCGTGTGAATTCGAGTATTTAGTCGGTTCACATTTTTCTACGATTCTTTCTCCGTGGTTTTATGGTGTGGTACTTATCCGCTTAAAAATCCATAAATTTCCTTTTGCTGTTGTGAGTGGTGACTATAGTAGTTGAAATCTCGGGACGCGATTTCCCTAAGTGGGGGATGATGTAACAACCGTGGTTTTAGCCGGTCAGTTTGACTGATAGTCTTGACTCGGTTGACGGTTGTTTAGTGTGTATTAGGTATGTGAAGTGATATATGAGTGATATAGGTGAGTTTTAGCACTAAATCCCTTTGCGTAAATGGGTTTTATTGTGATTTGGAAAGTTTGGAATTTGGAAAAGTTCATTTTGATCACCTTTGTGGTGTAGAAATGACTTGTGTAGTTTTGGCGGTTTTGTGTTTTTGCGTAACGAGGTTTCGTTCAAGTAATTGAGCGTTAGTAAGTTACGTGGGATTTGTTTTTATGAGTTATATTTCAAAAAGAGTGTGAAATTCTATTTTTGAAAACTTTGTTTTGAAAATAATATTTTTCTGGTTTATCGTAAAATTAAGGTTTATCGCGTAAGACGTTAAGTTTCGATATGAGAATATATAAAATATGAAAAGTATGAGGTTTTGAGTGTAATAAATAAATTTAATAAAAAAAATAAAAATATATATTTTATATATGTAAAATTCGGATTTAAGGGATAAGGGGGAAAAAGGAAACCCAATTTGAGTCCAAATATGACTCTTAGGCCCAAGGATTATCCATAATTAATATATATACCAAACCAAACACCCCTAAAACGTTTTTCCTGCAATTAGAATTCGATCCAAGTGAGAAAAAGAAGAAGAAAAATTAGGGTTTGTAATTTGGAAGCAATAATCAAGAATCAAGGTAAAATTCTTAAAATACATGTTCAATTGTTTGATTAATTAATATAATTCATGTAATAATTATATGATGGATTAGGGTTTGGGTTAACTTCTGTAAATTAATGTTATTAAACATGTTGGGATCAATTAATGATAATAGTATGATGATTGGTTAAGAGAATTGAGCGTAAAACATGCTAGTTATTGAGTTAGGGTTTGGACAGATTTGTAAGGCTGTGAAGATGTGAGTGTATATAACAGATGGTGATGAGTTAAGTCACGAATTTTAAGTCTAAATTGAAGTATAATGAAAGAGCTTTCCAAAAAGTCCAGCCACGATCAATTTTGAGGTCGGGAAGTCGGTCTTTTGATTTTTCTTTGTTAAGGTGTCAAAGCTGTCAAACCGGGACAGATTTTGGGTAAAAGTTTGAGGGTGGCATGTGGTTGTAAAAGTGGTATTTTGACTTGGTCTTCTGGAATAGTTAAGTTTTAGGTTATATTAGACTACCACGAAGAGGATTCGCGATAAAAACTTTAGGAAGTAATTATTAAAAATCAAAACTTTTTGGTGTGCGTTCAGATCCGAATTTGAGTAGTTGACAAGTTTGAATTTTCTATGAGTACTTGTGTGTGTTATTGGTCCATGGCCTTCTGGGATTAGCTTCTATGCTTATGAGAGACCATGGTAAATTTTTGGTGTGAGTTGTTAAGCTTTATTTGTCGTGATTTTGATGTGAGTGAATGTACTCAAAAATTCTGCGTTTTCTGAGTTTTAGAGTGCAAGGGATTTAGTGAGTGTTAGGTTATGGTGGTGGTTATTATGGTGTCTATGAGATCCATGGTGGGTCATATGAGTCTTAGACATCCATCATATGAGTATTACATGGGTTGTAGCTTTTAGCATGACCTTGTGTAATGTGGATTATTTTTGTGTGCTACAGATTGTGAATTGTTTTTGCGGAAGCTGCGGAGTTTAAGGTGAGTTCATAGTCCCATATTTTTACTTTGTTTTAAACTTGGGATGGGAATGATGCTTGTCTTAAATGTTTTGGTTTACTGTGATTATGTGTGTGATATTAAAGAGTTTGGACTTATAATGTTATTGTATGTATGCTATGTGTGATTATTTGCTTGCGTGGATTATTTGGGATTCAATTAGGATAGCGACCTAATTGATGATATTTTTGTGGGATTCAATTGGGAGGGTGCTTACCCTGTTGCTCGCGCATGCGACCTAATTGATGATATATTGATGGGTACTACTTTGGATCGGTGGGCACGTTCCGCCCAATGGTTGCCTTATGAGTGTTGTTGCCTTCATGTGTGGATATTAGCTTGCAAATGCGTGTAGCAATATGATAACTATAATTTATTTGTCCAGCTATATTTTGTAATCACAGTAAATTCGGTTGCCTTGTGTGTTGAGTCTAAAACCTATGAATCTCACCAACATTATGTTGACATTTTAAGCATCATTTTCAGGTGAGCTTTCTAAGGATAAGATAGCAGGATGTGGATAGACGAGACCTTAGTTGCATTGGAAGTGATTTATTCTCTATGTTTGGATTTATGTTTTGTTTTGGTTATTTTATTTTGGGGTATTGTTACAACACTTTGTGTTTGTACATTGCTCTATCTATGTGCATGTAGTTGTTCTCTATGTTGACACCAGGTGTTGTGATGATATCCATGAAGTTACACCCGCGCGTTTCCGCCATGGCGGGGTGTGACATTCGTGTTTTTCGTCGTAGGATTTTCCAAATGCCCGCCCCAATCCCTTTAGTGGAAAATGAGAACCCACCTAACCTATTGCCTAACCACCACTTTGACAATAATTCTGAAATGGAGGAGTCTGTCCATAATGATGACCATAGGGCTAGTCCTTTTTACTATTCAGACTCCGATGAGGATCTTGATGATGGTGATGTGATTAATGAGGATTGGATGGAAGATGAATTAAACCCTCTTAGGTATGTTGACCCTAGAACAAGGATTGAGAGTGATAGCTCATTTAAAGATGCAATTTCCTTGTAAGATTGGATTTAGGAGCTTTGATGCCTACCTTAACTCATCTTTACCAATGAACATAATCTCGCGTAGCGAATACAATAAAATCATGGTAGATGAGTTAGAATACAAAGGAGATAATATTATTGCTAGGGCAATGTCATTGCATGTGTTTGTAGGAAGCTTTGTTTATCTTGCCGAGTTCATGGTTATGGAGAATCTAGGAGAATTTATCGATAGTAAGTTAACCCAAGTTGTGTTTGGGGAACCCTTCAAAAGGTTGACCAACCTTGATGAAAAACTTATGGAAGGATTAATTACATTCTCGAATGGGGATGAAGATTTTGTTTACCAAATGCCCCGTGCACACCCTAGGTTCAAGGATTTCTCCATGGAGAAGTGTAGTAGGTATCCACCCCTAGAAATGCTAAGTGAGAATGATAAAAGAAAAGGGCTTAAATATACTCATGAGAAAATAAAAGGTATTATCGCGGATGTTTAGAGTTAAGTGATGACTATAAGAAAGATGAGGCGACCATTAGATGGCTTACCCTAGGGTATGTGAGCATAAGCGACACACGATAGCCCATGACCTTGAGTCTAGCTACAAGACTCGTAAATAAAGAAAACCGCTTCTTGGGAGGCAACCCATGTTTTGTGTGATTTTTATTTTGTTTGTTTGTTATTTGTTTCCGTATGCATGCTTTATTTTTATTGTTGGTAGATCATGTTTCAAACTAAATGGTGAAAATACTTTATTTTGTTGTTTGGATTAGTCATAACTTCATCCAAAGGTATTTCGCAAAAGATAAGTGTAAGGGGAAACCCCAAATATCTTTTTAAAGAAACGAAACCGATCATGATTCTCCACAATATTAAATGAACATGTATATTCGTATTTGTTAGAGTCAAATGCTTGTATCGAGTCATAATGATGTTTTGCAGGATTTTCCAGGAAGTAGGACGAAGTTTTTCCAAAAATTTTCCGGAAACTTAACATAAGAATTTCTGCAGGTCACTTCTGACGGCGTCAGGAAGAAATTCCTGATGGCGTCACGTGTAAAATTCTGGAAATTTTACCAGTTTTGTTTTTCTAACAGAGTCTTAAAGTTTTTGTTGAATCTTTAGTTTTATAATCTCCAGAGAATCTGCAAACATAATTCCACAAGCATTATATCTTACTTTGCTTTCTAGGATTTGTTAGCATATATAGATTGCCGCCGATTTTACGCGAGGTTGCCTTGTTTGTTTTCTCAGGTTTAACAGGTTATGTTTGACAAGAAGATGATTTATATTCTGGAAGGGAAGCTTTGATTGTTCATTTTCTTGGAGGAAGATCTAACCTTATTACCATATTATCCATACCGAGCGAATCAGGGGAGTATTTGATTTCATTCTTTTACCTATTTCACTTTTACATTCTTTACTTGAACATTGGGGACAATGTTCATCCTAAGTGTAAGGGGAGGGTAAATGATGATACCTCATAGGATACACTTTCGCTTGAGTTTGTTTGTTTGATGGTAGGTGTGTAATAAAACTATGAGAAATACTTGTTAGTGTAATTTTAGCGCCAAATTTAAAATTTTTTACAACATTTAGGAGTGAAACTTTAGCCGTAGCAAGCGTCTCATGGATAGGAGTCGTATGACTAGCACAAAATCGTACTATTCAGTAAAAATTTTCACCCAAATATGTGAGGTTCGCTGATGAGGCGAAAAATGAACCACTTTTAAGGGGTCATTTAAGTCGGAATTGGAATTTATTTGATCAAATATTACCCTAAATCATTCCTTTTTTGATTTTAGGTACTTTGGGAGTGAATTCTGGAAAAGAAGGCATTTTGGACGTTTTAGGAGCATAAAAGTGAAGAAAACGGCAAAGACTTAATTTTCCTTGCTGGGAACAGTGGATGACGGCGTCAAGAGTAAAAGTGGTGACGGCCCAGAGAGAACGTGACGGCGTCACCCAAGGCCGTCACGTGTTAACTGGTCAAAACTTGCGCGCGGAGTAGCTGATATTGTTTTGGTCATAACTTTTGCATACGAACTCGGATTTAGGTGATTCAAAAGCCCACGCGAAGAGGACGAAGAGATCTACAATTTGGTGAAAAAAAGTTATCGTGACGCTGTCATGATTATTCTGATGCCGTCAGATCGGGCCGACAGAAAATTAGCCTATAAATATAACATCATAACTTCACTTTTTGTAAGCCATAAACCCTAAGGTCGATTCATGGGTTTAGGTGGGTGTTTTTCGAGCAACTTAGAGGGTTTCAATCACTCCATAAACATCTTGTAATGGTTTGATAATTCTATCTTAATTCATGTCTTCAATTATCATTATTGTTGCTTGTTCTTTATTAATTATGCTTGGCTAATTCACCTTGTGTCTACTTATGATTGTGTGAAACTTGTGTATAATTAATTAGATCTCATTGATTTCTTGTTGATGTTTGTGTCTATCTCCATCAATGAGGGCTTGTTGATGTGTGTGTCTATCTCCATCAATTAAGGCGTGACAACTTCAATAGATCTAGTTGGTTTAGTTTATAATTCTTGTTTCCTATTGATTCTTGTTTTGATTGAATGTCTCATCAATGTTAGGCTTAAGAAAACTAGCAGATCTCCATTGCGTAACTTGCTTGAACGTCTTAAGAAACATGAACCGATGTGTACTAGGTTTTTATGGTTGTATTTAATGCATGAGCGAATTCTAATGATCCCATGTTAGAAGCTTCTTAGCCGGCTCGACATAGGAGTGAAGTAGGAGCTTATAGAATTGGGGAAGTAAGTACGCCACCCCATGATTGGTATAAAGGAATACACCCGTCAATTAAAACAAGATGTGAAAATTCAATAGGTAGAATTGGATAGCTAGCAAGGAGTAACATATCATGGGTAGACATGCTTCACTTATCTTGTAGAACCCTAGTCTATTTTCCTACACATTAGTTTAAGTAGTAGCTTTTGGGTTAGTTGATTAACAACTAATTCTGCCCCTTCTTCCAAAACCCGAGATTTTTAATTGTTTTCTATAAAATATAAAATACAAAAAGAATCATCCTTCACCTTTAGACCTAGTTAGATTAATTTCAATCCTAACGACACTATTCCTGAGTTGAACGATCAATCCCCCGGTACTTGTCACTATACTATACTACAACGATCAGGTACACTGCCTGGTGGGGGTTGTAAGCTTCTCGAGATCCCTCGAGAGGTAAAGCCTGGTGCAATTCCCACGCATCAAGTTTTTGGCGCCGCAGCCTGGGGAATAGTTATTGTCTAGGTTAGGATTTCTTTTTATTAGGTCTACTCATTAGATTCCTATCAAGTGAGAATTTTTTCTTTTTATTTTGTAGCTTTCTCGTAGTCTATCTTTTCTTTGTTATTTTGTTTGTAATTTGCATCAAATGGACTTTACACTTAGACTTCTAAGATTGCAAGATAAGATTGAGCGGCTAAGACACCAAAGATTTCAAAATACCTCATTTAGTGAAACCTATGCACCATATGAGCCTTCACCTAGGATAGTTTCGTATGAGCCACCTAGCTGCATGTCATGGTTAGGCACTACCATAATACATGATGAACACATAGGTGACCTTGATGTGATGGAGGATGTAGCCGAACATGATCACATTGATAAAAAAGACCTAGGTTTTATGATCGATGATGATGAATCTCAAAAAACAGATGATGAATCTTTTGGGCAATTTGTATATAGCAGTCAAAATATTGAGGATGATCCTTATGATTCGGATATAGAAGTTGAGATGCCTAGAGAAGCACTTGAGATACTTGGGAAAATGTTAGGTTTAGATTATAATAAAACACATGTTGAGGATATAGGTGATATTAACACATGGAGTGATGAGGTCAATAACATAAGCCCACAAAATACTCAACCATCATTTGAGGCACACACACCGCCCGTGACTTACCCGGAAGAAGTAGAAGAGGCTTTAGGAATCCCAATTGAGGTAGAACCTTTGAACCAGACACAACTAGAGGATATAGGTTTGAATACTTATAATGATAACCTTACTCTTAGTTCTAGGGAAGTTCCTAGTTTTGATGAACCGGAGCCTCAACCAAAATCGTTACCTAATCTTCCATCCTTGGATATGAATTTGGGAATTGAAATAGGTTCCGATCCACCCATCAAACCATATAGTCCGGGTAATCTTAGGATAAAGGTAGTGGACTCTAAGCCTTGTAGAGAGGAAGCCAATATAGGAGTGAAAAATGACCTTACATGCTTACATCACCAATTTATGACTGATCACAAGAAACATTATGGGTTTAAACCGGGTTTATTAGGTCAATATGGATCCCCAACTAGTAATCTTTTGAAGTTGATAGAAAATGATCCCTTTCTAGGAGAAAATCTTAATCCACCCATTAACCCGATTGAATTAGGTAAGGTTATAATGATAGGAGCACAACCCTTTGAGCATATAATTCATCCACCACTCTTTCCTCACGTGGCATACTTCCACCGAGAGGGTGTGTATCGCTACTTCCACCCGCACTTAATCCTAAGTGTAGGGAAAACCTCCCCTATTTCCGTTAAATAAGGGTAGAGTCAGGCTCGTGACTCGAACAAAAACAAGCTCTTATTGGGAGGCAACCCAAGCTTTATTTATTTATTTGTTTGTTTGTTGGTTTGTTTGATTTTATTTGTTTCCGTATGCATGTTTTATTTTGTGGATCATGTTTCAAAACTAAATTGTGAAAATACTTTATTTTGTTGTTTGGCTTAGTCTTAACTTCATCCAAAGGTATTTCGCAAAAGATAAGTGTAAGGGGAAACCCCAAATATGTTTTTAAGAAACAAAACCGATCATGAATCTCCACAATATTAAGTGAACATGTATATTCGTATTTGTTAGAGTCAAATGCTTGTATCGAGTTATAATGATGTTTTGCAGGATTTTCCAGGAAGTAGGACGAAGTTTTCCAGAAATTTTCCGGAAACTTAACATAAGAATTTCTGCAGGTCACTTCTGACGGCGTCATGAAGAAATTCCTGACGGCATCACGTGTAAAATTCTGGAAATTTTACCAGTTTTGTTTTTCTAACGGAGTCTTAAAGTTTTTGTTGAATCTTTAGTTTTATAATCTCCAGGAAATCTGCAAACATCATTCCACAAGCATTATATCTTACTTTGCTTTCTAGGATTTGTTAGCATATATAGATTGCCGCCGATTTTACGCGAGGTTGCCTTGTCTGTTTTCTCAGATTTAACAGGTTATGTATGACAAGAAGATGATTTATATTCTGGAAGGGAAGCTTTGATTGTTCATTTTCTTGGAGGAAGATCTAACATAGCCACCTTATTATCCATACCGAGCGAATGAGGGGAGTATTTGATTACTTATTTCACTTTTACATTCTTTACTTGAACATTGGAGACAATGTTCATCCTAAGTGTAAGGGGAGGGTAAAATGATGATATCTTACAGATACACTTTCGCTTGAGTTTGTTTGTTTGATAGTAGATGTGTAATAAAACTATGAGAAATACTTGTTTGTGTAATTTTAACGCCAAATTTAAATTTTTTTTCAATATTTAGGAGTGAAACTTTACCCATAGCAAGCGTCTCATGGATAGGAGTCGTATGATTAGCACAAAACCGTACCATTCAGAAAAATTTTCCACCCAAATATGTGAGGTTCGCCTTTAGATTTGATAGGAAAAGCATTTATTATGAGTGCTTATGAGTGTACCGGTAGCATTTAGATTCTAGAACTTGCATTAGTGATGCATCCCAAGACCGCTAGTGAGACTACATTCGTGTAGTAAGATTTACTACATGATAAGAGGCATTAGGATCACCCTTGTGTTAAACTCGTATCATAATTATTTGACCATTTAAGTCATATTATTTGGCTAGTTAAGTCAACTAATTTTTCCCACACCCTTAGCGTTGTACTCATTTTTAGTACACGAAACCCCTAATACACCCCTCCGAGCCTATCTTTTCATTTCTAACTTTAAGCATCTTACTTAAAGGAAGAATTTGTTACAACCCACTTAAATGTACACCCAAATCGCCTTAGCCTTCCGTGTATGCACTCATCATTAGTGCATTACTGTTATTTGTTTAAACCCTTAGTTAATTATCTAATTGATTACATGGTTGCTAAGTCGAGTCATATCTTGTACATATTGTTTTGGGACGATTAGGACTCATGGGTAAAGTACTTGTGCTATGGAGTAATGGGGAAGAACATCATATATTACCCCCATATGTGCGTTAATTTTAAAGGTACTCCAAGTGTTTTGATTATCTTGATTCGAGTCATTAGATTAGTTTATTGTAAAGTATGTAAAAATTCAAGTGTAAGGGGAATGTTCATTCCCTATGATGTATTATTTTGGATGGTAGGGTAAGAGTGTATGAAAAAAAAATCGAAAAAAGAAAGAAAAGAAAAAAAAATAGAAAAAGTAAAGAGGAAAAACATACGGACTACCATCCCCTTTCATTCTATGTTTATTTTATATTTTTGTTATTTTTCATTTATTAACTTTAGTCGAGTCTAGTCTTGGCTTAGCAACGCCATATTGTACATGTAATTAACCAAGATTATTAACTCGTCACCAGCAAAGATTGCCTATATCCAACAAAACCATGTATTCCATATCCCTATACCTAACGTTATAACACTTTTAAAGACCTCTTTGATAGTTTATCCTAGGTGCTTACGCCATGTGGTGGAGGTTTGATCCTTTCCCAAGCCTATGGTAATCTATTTTGCTATGACAGGTAGTGAGAGATGTTTTCCATTTCCATATTGTAATTTATACTATATTACACCCGAGAGATGTGAGTATCTAAACACTATTTGTGAGGTGCTAGTTTATGACCTCCGTGCTTGTCTTTGGTCTTTAGTGGAACGATTATTTGTTGTAATTACTTTTATATTAGTGTTAAATGACCCCTAACTTGTATTTTGATTAGAATAAAAGCATATTTGCTTGAGGACAAGCAAATCTCAAGTGTAAGGGTATATGATGAGGCGAAAAATGACTCACTTTTAAGGGGTCATTTAACCCAGAATTGGAATTTATTTGATCAAATATTACCCTAAATCGTTCCTTTTGTGATTTTAGGTATTTTGGGAGTGAATTCTGGAAAAGAAGGCATTTTGGACGTTTTTGGAGCATAAAAGTGAAGAAAACGGCAAAGACTTGATTTTCCTTGCTGGGAACAGTGGATGACGGCGTCAAGAAGAAAATCTTGATGGCGTCAAGAGTAAAAGTGGTGACGGCCCAGAGAGAACGTGACGGCGTCACCCAAGGCCGTCACGTGTTAACTGGTCAAAACTTGCGCGCGGAGTAGCTGATATTGTTTTGGTCATAACTTTTGCATACGAACTCGAATTTAGGTGATTCAAAAGCCCACGCGAAGAGGACGAAGAGATCTACAATTTGGTGAAAAAAAGTTGTCGTGACGCCGTTATGATTATTCTGACGCCGTCAGATCGTGCCGACAGAAAATTAGCCTATAAATATAACATCATAACTTCACTTTTTGTAAGCCCTAAACCCTTAGGTCAATTCCTGGGTTTAGGTGGGTGTTTTTCCAGCAACTTAGAGTGTTTCAATCACTCCATAAACATCTTGTAATGGTTTGATGATTCTATCTTAATTCATGTCTTCAATTATCATTATTATTGCTTGTTCTTTATTAATTATGCTTGGCTAATTCACCTTGTATCTACTTATGATTGTGTGAAACTTGTGTATAATTAATTAGATCTCATTGATTTCTTGTTGATGTTTGTGTCTATCTCCATCAATGAGGGCTTGTTGATGTGTGTGTCTATCTCCATCAATTAAGGCGTGACAACTTCAATAGATCTAGTTGGTTTAGTTTATAATTCTTGTTTCCTATTGATTCTTGTTTTGATCGAATGTCTCATCAATGTTAGGCTTAAGAAAACTGGCAGATCTCCATTGCGTAACTTGCTTGAATGTCTTAAGAAACATGAATCGATGTATACTAGGTTTTTATGGTTGTATTTAATGCATGAGCGAATTCTAATGATCCCATGTTAGGAGCTTCTTAGCCGGCTCGACATAGGAGTGAAGTAGGAGCTTATAGAATTGGGGAAGTAAGTACGCCACCCCATGATTGGTATAAAGGAATACACCCGTCAATTAAAACAAGATGTGACAATTCAATAGGTAGAATTGGATAGCTAGCAAGGAGTAACATATCATGGGTAGACATGCTTCACTTATCTTGTAGAACCCTAGTCTATTTTCCTACACATTAGTTTAAGTAGTAGCTTTTGGGTTAGTTGATTAACAACTAATTCCGCCCTTCTTCCAAAACCCGAGATTTTTAATTGTTTTCTATAAAATATAAAATACAAAAAGAATCATCCTTCACCTTTAGACCTAGTTAGATTAATTTCAATCCTGACGACACTATTCCTGAGTTGAACGATCAATCTCCCGGTACTTGTCACTATATTATACTACAACGATCAGGTACATTGCCTGGTGGGGGTTGTAAGCTTCTCGAGATCCCTCGAAAGGTAAAGCCTGGTGCAATTCCCACGCATCATTCGCCTTTAAATTTGATAGGAAAAGCATTTACTATTAGTGCTTATGAGTGTACCGGTAGCATTTAGATTTTAGAACTTGCGTTAGTGATGCATCCCGAGACCGCTAGTAAGACTACATTTGTGTAGTAGGATTTACTACATGATAAGAGGCGTTAGGATCACCCTTGTGTTAAACCCGTATCATAATTATTTGACCATTTTAGTCATATTACTTGGCTAGTTAAGTCAACTAATTTTTCCCACACCCTTAGCGTTGTACTCATTTTTAATACACGAAACCCCTAGTACACCCCTCCGAGCCTATCTTTTCGTTTCTAACTTTAAGCATCTCACTTAAAGGAAGAATTTGTTACACCCCACTTAAATGTAGACCCAAATCGCCTTAGCCTTCTGTGTATGCACTCATCTTTAGTGCATTATTGTTACATGTTTAAACCCTTAGTTAATTATCTAATTGATTACATGGTTCCTAAGTCGAGTAATATCCTTGTACATATTGTTTTGGACTATTGGGACTCATGGGTAAAGTACTTATTTTATGAAGTAATTGGGAAGAACACCATATTATTACCCCCATACGTACGTTAATCTTAAAGGTACTCCAAGTGTTTTGATTATCTTAATTCGAGTCATTAGATTAGTTTATTGTAAAGTATGTAAAAATTCATGTGTAAGGGGAATGTTCATTCCCTATGATGTATTATTTTGGATGGTAGGGTAAGAGTGTATATACAAAAAAAAAAAAAAAAAAAAAAAAAAAAAAAAAAGGAATCGAAAAATTTTTTTAAAAAAAAAGAAGAAAAAAAAATAGGAAAGGAGAAAAGAGAAAAAACATACGGACTACCATCCCGTTTCATTCTATGTTTGTTTTATGTTTTTGTTATTTTTCATTTATTAGCTTAAGTCGAGTCTAGTCTTGGCTTATGTAGAACCCAAGAATCACCTTCCGGAGGACGAGGTTGATCAAAATATGCCATGTTTCTAGAGAGAGAAAGTAGAGAGAAGGTGAGGTGAAACAAAGATGTTTTTATTATGATAAATTATGTTGCACACCCACACATCTCAAGTGAGGCCTTGAGAGGTATTTATAGGCCTTACAAAAGACAACTTTTATAATATTACATTAGTAGTCCCTGCACTTTATGCATTCTAGTTGTCTACTCCAATTCACGTAAATATCGCTCAACTTCATTTCTAACAATCTCCCTCCGGCTGGAGATATACGTGAATTGGTTACAGTGATTCCTAACAAGTAAAATAAAAACAATCAAAGTAAGCGCAACAATGCTGATGAGGACTTCATAGCTCTTTTCTTCATAAATATCCCCAGCAATCTTTGTTTACTTGTAGACGAATCACTTGCTAACCTAATTGGGTTATTACTCCCTCCCAATTAGTAAACCATTTTCTTTTACATGCTCCCTCCCAAATAGACAACCCGTTTGATATAACCTTGATGCTTGTTGAAGTAGTATCTTTGAATTCTGCCCATATAATCTTCAGTCTCATGCACAGCGGAAAATGAATCTTAGACTGATAAAATGTAACTTCTTCACAGGTTTGATTGGGGAGCATCATATCGTCATCTTCAACTCACTTAGAATGCTTCCAGTTCTTCAATAAAAGCCCCGATGTACACATTTCTCCCTCCTGGATGATGACGATTTCTCGGAATCATCATAAATATGTGTACATAAACATATCAACTGGAAGCAACATACAAATCAATACCCCATGAGTGAAATGGCAATAACTATTCTCTCTATAATTCATCTCAGATCAACCTCTCTTCCATTGGCTAATAGTAAGTGACCACGTGTGGAGACAACCCGATATGACAAACTTGAGTGTGAAGTAAAATTCCCCAGACTTGTGACTTATGCTTGTACTATCCTGATTAAGAACCTATATGAGCACAACAATGTAACTCCTTACAATATAGGTAGTGGTATATACCCAACCATCCATCCTTTATTGTATATCCGTCTCTTGAACAATCCACAACCTTGTGTGACACTGAGCACTACAACGTAACTCCTTAAAGTGATAGCTATTGTGATCATTAAGAACCAACTTATGCGTTTATAGATCTCACACATAGCTAGATCTACAAGTCTTAATCACTATCCCATGAATGCTCAAACAAGGATCTTCAAACGTCTTGCATCCAACCAACCCCTAGACCTTGAGATACTAAGTACACGCACCCGTGAAACGTCACTTCAAGCTCAAATAAATAATAAACAAATTATCCCCGTAGTCACCTTTTGATAACATTCAAAATTTAGCCATCGATCTTTGGTGTTTCTTGATCAGGATCTTTTAAGCAATTCGTGGTGTGTTTTTGGTGAAGCTGGAAATTCAATCTCGTATATTCGTGGTGATTTCTGATTTTCCCTCCAAAAATAGAATTGGAAAATTTTTGCGCCCATAATTTGGAAATCATTAAGAAATACAATGCTAAGGTTACCAGAAAAATTTGAGTAATAAAAATTTTTACGCAAAATTTTGTCGAAAAATTTGAATTTTGGCCAAAAAATTTGAATTTCGAGCCAAAATTTTCAACGTTATACCAAACTTTGAATTTCGCGTAAAAATTGAACGTTTAGTCTCCTCTCAAAAATAAATTTTACTCAAATTTTCCCGCCAAACCATGTAACTCAATAAAGCTCCTAACTCGGTAACCTTCCCAAACTCGATAAGCTCCTAACTCGGTAATACCCCTAACTCGATAATACCACAAACTCGATACATCCCCTAACTCGGTAATGCCCCTTAACTCGATAAGTCCAATGAAATTTTGGCAGAGTTTCGCCTAGTAGATTGCCACAAAGAACCTAACTCGATAAACGATTAGGTAAAAGGCTAACTCGCCAACTTAAGATTCCAAACTCGGTAAGAAACAGAGATCCTAACTCGACAGAAAAACTGTAACTCGATAGAATCCAACTTCCTAACTCGATAAAAATCCAGCCCTAACTCGATAACACATCCAAACTCGATAAAAAATTTCCTAACTCGAAAATTTTTCTTAACTCGACAAAAATCACATCCAAACTCGATAACATGCCGATGAACAGTAACCAGATTCGCCTTTTTTCACCAAAAACACGATTTTCACCAAAAAAAAAACACCACGATTCACCCCCGGTTAGCTCTGATACCAATTGTAGAACCCAAGAATCACCTTCCGGAGGACGAGGTTGATCAAAATATGTCATGTTTCTAGAGAGAGAAAGTAGAGAGAAGGTGAGGTGAAACAAAGATGTTTTTATTATGATAAATTATGTTGCACACCCACACCTCTCAAGTGAGGCCTTGAGAGGTATTTATAGGCCTTACAAAAGACAACTTTTATAATATTACATTAGTGGTCCCTGCACTTTATGCATTCTAGTTGTCTACTCCAATTCACGTAAATATCGCTCAGCTTCATTTCTAACAATCTCCCTCCAGCTGGAGATATACGTGAATTGGTTACAGTGATTCCTAACAAGTAAAATAAAAACAATCAAAGTAAGCGCAACAATGCTGATGAGGACTTCATAGCTCTTTTCTTCATAAATATCCCCAGCAATCTTTGTTTACTTGTAGACGAATCACTTGCTAACCTAATTGGGTTATTACTCTCTCCCAATTAGTAAACCATTTTCTTTTACATGCTCCCTCCCAAATAGACAACCCGTTTGATATAACCTTGATGCTTGTTGAAGTAGTATCTTTGAATTCTGCCCATATAATCTTCAGTCTCATGCACAGCGGAAAATGAATCTTAGACTGATAAAATGTAACTTCTTCACAGGTTTGATTGGGGAGCATCATATCGTCATCTTCAACTCACTTAGAATGCTTCCAGTTCTTCAACAAAAGCCCCGATGTACACATTTCTCCCTCCTGGATGATGACGATCTCTCGGAATCATCATAAATATGTGTACATAAACATATCAACTGGAAGCAACATACAAATCAATACCCCATGAGTGAAATGGCCATAACTATTCTCTCTACAATTCATCTCAGATCAACCTCTCTTCCATTGGCTAATAGTAAGTGACCACGTGTGGAGACAACCCGATATGACAAACTTGAGTGTGAAGTAAAATTCCCCAGACTTGTGACTTATGCTTGTACTATCCTGATTAAGAACCTATATGAGCACAACAACGTAACTCCTTACAATATAGGTAGTGGCATATACCCAACCATCCATCCTTTATTGTATATCCGTCTCTTGAACAATCCACAACCTTGTGTGACACTGAGCACTACAACGTAACTCCTTAAAGTGATAGCTATTGTGATCATTAAGAACCAACTTATGCGTTTATAGATCTCACACATAGCTAGATCTCCAAGTCTTAATCACTATCCCATGAATGCTCAAACAAGGATCTTCAAACGTCTTGCATCCAACCAACCCCTAGACCTTGAGATACTAAGTACACGCACCCGTGAAACGTCACTTCAAGCTCAAATAAATAATAAACAAATTATCCCCGTAGTCACCTTTTGATAACGTTCAAAATTTAGCCATCGATCTTTGGTGTTTCTTGATCAGGATCTTTTAAGCAATTCGTGGTGTGTTTTTGGTGAAGCTAGAAATTCAATCTCGTATATTCGTGGTGATTTCTAATTTTCCCTCCAAAAATAGAATTGGAAAATTTTCGCGCCCATAATTTGGAAATCATTAAGAAATACAATGCTAAGGTTACCAGAAAAATTTGAGTAATAAAAATTTTTACGCAAAATTTTGTCGAAAAATTTGAATTTTGGCCAAAAAATTTGAATTTCGAGCCAAAATTTTCAACGTTTTACCAAACTTTGAATTTCGCGTAAAAATTGAACGTTTAGTCTCCTTTCAAAAATAAATTTTACTCAAATTTTCCCGCCAAACCATGTAACTCAATATAGCTCCTAACTCGGTAACCTTCCCAAACTCGATAAGCTCCTAACTCGGTAATACCCCTAACTCGATAATACCACAAACTCGATACATCCCCTAACTCGGTAATGCCCCTTAACTCGATAAGTCCAATGAAATTCTGGCAGAGTTTCGCCTAGTAGATTGCCACAAAGAATCTAACTCGATAAATGATTAGGTAAAAGGCTAACTCGCCAACTTAAGATTCCAAACTCGGTAAGAAACAGAGATCCTAACTCGACAGAAAAACTGTAACTCGATAGAATCCAACTTCCTAACTCGATAAAATCTTCCTAACTCGATAAAAATCCAGTCCTAACTCGATAACACATCCAAACTCGATAAAAAATTTCCTAACTCGAAATTTTTTCTTAACTCGACAAAAATCACATCCAAACTCGATAACATGCCGATGAACAGTAACCAGATTCGCCTTTTTTCACCAAAAACACGATTTTTCACCAAAAAAAACACCACGATTCGCCCCCGGTTAGCTCTGATACCAATTGTAGAACCCAAGAATCACCTTCCGGAGGACGAGGTTGATCAAAATATGCCATGTTTCTAGAGAGAGAAAGTAGAGAGAAGGTGAGGTGAAACAAAGATGTTTTTATTATGATAAATTATGTTGCACACCCACACCTCTCAAGTGAGGCCTTGAGAGGTATTTATAGGCCTTACAAAAGACAACTTTTATAATATTACATTAGTAGTCCCTGCACTTTATGCATTCTAGTTGTCTACTCCAATTCACGTAAATATCGCTCAGCTTCATTTCTAGCAACGCCATATTGTACATGTAATTGACCAAGATTATTAACTCGCCACCAGTAAAGATTGCCTATATCCAACAAAACCGTGTATTCCAAATCCCTACACCTAACGTTACAAACCTTTAAAAAGACCTCTTTGATAGTTTATCCTAGGTGCTTACGCCATGTGGTGGAGGTTTGATCCTTTCCCAAGCCTATGATAATCTATTTTGCTATGACAGGTAGTGAGAGATGTTTTCCATTTCAATATTGTGATATATACTTTATTACATCCGAGATGTGAGTATCTAAACACTATTTAGTATATGACCTCCGTGTTTATCTTTGATCTTTAGTGGAATGATTATTTGTTGTAATTACATTTATATTAGTGTTAAATGACCCCTAACTTGTATTTTGATTAGAATAAGGGTATATGATGAGGCGAAAAATGAACCGTTTTTAGGGGGTCATTTAAGCCGGAATTGGAATTTATTTGATCAAATATTGCCCTAAATCGTTCCTTTTGTGATTTTAGGTACTTTGGGAGTGAATTCTAGAAAAGGAAGCATTTTGGACGTTTTTGGAGCATAAAAGTGAAGAAAACGACAAAGACTTAATTTTCCTTGCTGAGAACAGTACCTGACGGCGTCAAGAAGAATTTTATGACGACGTCAGGAGCAAAATGGATCACGGCCCAGAGAAAACGTGACGGCGTCAGAAATAGGGCGTCAAGAGTAATTTTGGTGACGGCCTGGAGCAGAAATACACATGACGGTGTCAGATCTAGATCTAGGCAGTCTGAGAACTTTATTGGCGGCGAGATGACGGCGTCAGAATTTTACTCTTGACGCCGTCACCTCACAAAATATATATATACTTTTCTATTTTTCATTCATTAGAAGAGGAACTTATGTGGAGAATTCTAGGGCCGAACCTAATAAACCCTAGGTCGTTTGTAACAGTATTTTCAAGAGTTTTCACCCCTTGAAACCCTTCATGTTCAATTGAGATAAGTTTTCTTTCAATTCATTCAATATGTCTATGTGTTGTTTGAATATATCTTATGCTTGTCTTGATTTTAACATGCTAGGCTAGATCTTTTGTGTGTTTGCTTAGATGTAATGAAACCTTGATGTTGATTATAGGTTGATTGCTTGTTTATAGTTGTAATGGATGAATGATTTCAATGTTAGGCTTAAGAAAACTGGCAGATCTCCATTGTGTAACTTGCTTGAACGTCTTAAGAAACATGAACCGATGTGTACTAGGTTTTTATGGTTGTATTTAATGCATGAGCGAATTCTAGTGATCCCATGTTAGGAGCTTCTTAGTCGGCTCGACATAGGAGTGAAGTAGGAGCTTATAGAATTGGGGAAGTAAGTACGCCACTCCATGATTGGTATTAAGGAATATAACCCGTCATCCACGCAACTGTAACAAATAATTAACCTGTAAAAGATATCTAGGGAGTAGTGAAATCTAAGTAAACACAATTCTCCCATATATTGTTCACTCCATATTAGTAAATTAGTTTATTTACATTTTTGTTATTTTATTTTGATTGCATCTTAGTTATTGGGTTAGTTGACTAGCAACTAATTCCGCCCGTTCTTCCAAAACCTGAGATTTTTATTTGTTTTCATAAAATATAAAAATACAAAAAGAATCATCCCTCACCTCTAGACCTAGTTTTTAGGCTTTCTAATCATAGCGACACTATTCCTGAGTTGAACGATCAATCCCCCGGTACTTGTCACTATACTATACTACAACGATCAGGTACACTGCCTGGTGGGGGTTGTAAGCTTCTCGAGATCCCTCGAGAGGTAAAGCCTGGTGCAATTCCCACGCATCAATGACCAAGGCAGAAAGGGATGCTGGCTTCACTTGGTACCCATATCCACTCCATAGATAGGGGCTATACCATTTGTGCTACATTTCCATTTATAACAATGGCCTCACACAAATGGGAACACGCACCATGTGATGAGTTCCAACCATTTCCTCCTGTAGTGGCATATAGGCTGGACCAAGTAGGGTCATCTTCCATCCCTCATTATTCCAGCCTTTACATACCACCCACCAATCTTACTTACCCATCTCAGTTGAAAACCTACTTTATGTAAACTAAAGAACATTATCTCCATAACATCCATGATTATCCAAACAGTGCCTAAAAAAGGCCAACTGAATTAAACTAATCAGGATGTATTTTAATAAGTTCATTAGCTACAAGGTACAAGGCCATCAACTGAAGTAAGATCATATTATCAATCAAAAACAAGGGTTGTTAAGGACTGACCTTCTTAAGTTTAACCAGTTAAGGCAATGGATAACCATTGATATTATTGCTTTTTTTCAGACACATCAGGAACCAATGTCTCTTTTGAATGCCATTAGACCTTTATTAACTCATCACAGTTAGACAAGATCAAGTTGAAAAAGGCTCAATTCTTCATCTTCACTTGCCATCTGTTTTGAGATTCAAGTATCTGATTGGTTTGTTTAACTTGAAAGCTTGCCATTTTGAATCTTATATCGTTGGTGATAACTTTCACTAAAACCTCCCAACATCTCTGCACATCTGTAAATACTCTTTTATTTCTCTCATGCCATATATGGTACACACAAGCAGCTAACACCAGTCTTCTGAGTATACTTGCTATATTCTTGTTACATCTTACTGAACATATTCTCATAACAATATCTTCCCAATCATATCCAAATTCACCTTGACCAAGTATGTTGACAATCTTACTCCATACTTCCCTAGAATACTTGCAACCAAAGAATAAATGAGAGTGACTGTCATTGCATACTTTGCATAGGGGCACTTCAAATCACAGTTAGGCATCCATTTTCTTATTCTGTCTTGAGTACTAAGTCTTCCATGAATAGCAAGCCACAATATAAATGAATGTTTAGGTATGCAGTGTGGGTACCAAACATGTCCACTCCATATAGTATCTTGATCATCTTGTCTTATGTCTTGCCAAACCTTTTTGATAGCATAAGTAACACAGTCACCCTTATTATTCACCCATAAAGTTCTTCTCTATCATCATTCAATGTAGGAATAGGAATACTTAAACAAACACTATTACCCCTCATCCACTCAGGCCATATCCATCCCTGCTCATCCACCATGTTTCTGACTTTAGCATTATTAACCTCATCACTTTGCACTAAATTTTCCACATTAATCAAATTGCTTAAGGGCCCCTGATCACACCACTTATCATGCCAAAAGAAAGTATTAATTCCATTTCCAAGTTTTTTGCATATATGAGGTCTAATGATATCTCTTAAAGACAAAATATGTTTCCACCCACTACTAGAATTAGGTTCAATCTTCACACACCAGATACTTTGTCCTTTTAACCTCACAGTATTCACCCATTTGACCCATATAGTCTCTTTGTTGCTGGCAATATTCCAAAGATGTTTAGACATAAGAACCTCATTCCATTTACTTAGATTCTTCAAACCAAGACCACCCTGAGATTTAGGCTTGCAAACTTGACTCCATGAGATCTTAGCTCTACCTTTTGCACTATCACTTTGATTCCATAGAAAACCTTTTAACAACTTATCAATCTCTTTCACAATCATTTTAGGGATGATAAAAACTAAGGCCCAGTAAACATGCATTGATGATAAGATAGCAGCAATTAACTGTAACCTTCCTGCATATGTCAGAAGCTTATTTTCCCAATTTAACACCTTATTTTTTACCTTATCCACCAAACACTTGCAATCATTAATACCAATCTTCTTAGCAATTAGAGGAACTCCCATATAAGTAACAGGTAATTGTCCCACTTTAAAAGGCATAACATCTAGAATACTAGCCTTCACATGCTCACTCAAATTGCCAAAGAAAATAGTACTTTTGCCAAGATTAGGGGTCAAACCTGAGATATTGCTGAAAAGATCCATAGCTTCTTTCACCACTTTGACTGAATCCATATCACCATGACATAACACTAGGAGATCATCAGCAAAACATAAATGGGAGATCTTAAGTTCCTTACAGCCCCAGTGAAATATGAATTTGTTGCTTTCACTGATTTTTTGTTGCATAATGATGTTGAAGACCTCAATCACAATAGTAAATAGATAAGGAGAGATTGGATCTCCTTGTCTAAGACCCCTTCCAGCTTTAAAATACCCATGTCTGTCCCCATTAACACATAAAGAGAAGCCTGCAGTTCTGACACAAATCATGATCCAACTAACCATTCTTTTGTGGAAACCAATCTTTACAAGAACTTTTTCCAAGAAATCCCAATTAAATGTGTCATATGCTTTCTGTATGTCCACCTTACATGAGACTCTTTTTGCACCATTTTTCCATTTATAACCTCTTAACAATTCTTGGGTCAACAAAATGTTATCAGTGATCTGCCTCCCAGGAATAAAGGCACTTTGGTTTGGGCTAATGATTTTGCAAAGAGTATCTTTAATTCTATTAGTAAGGATCTTGCTTATGCACTTACAGATCACATTGCAACAAGCAATTGGTCTAAAGTCAGACACCTTAGAAGGATTACTTATTTTGGGAACTAAAGTGATAAGAGTGGAGTTAACTTCACCAAGTAATTTCCCTGAATCAAAGAATTCTTTAATAGCACTACAAACATCATTGCCAATCACACTCCATGCTTTTTTGAAGAAGTTAGAAGAGTATCCATCTGGACCAGGAGCTTTAGTATCCTCAATATCAAACATTGCACTTTTAATTTCCTCACATGTGACATCTCTTATCATGATTTCAGCATCCACAGGGTTCACAAGAATATTGATATTCACACCAGCATCTTCAATACTCTGAACTTGATGACTTGAACCAAGAAACTTTTTAAAATGATCCACAAATTGACTTGGAACTTGACTGCCTTCAAATACTTCACCCTGTTCATTACATATGACAGAAATTCTGCTTCTATGCTTTTTTTCTTTAAGGATGCTGTAGAAGAACTTACTATTCTTATCACCTTCACTAATCCATTCCACTTTAGCTTGTTGACTTAGAAAACTTTCTTCATCCTTGACAGCAGAGCAATATTCCTTCATGATAACAGCTTCATCACTCTTCAATTCTGCATTATGTGGATGTTTGTCAACTTTAATCTGAATCTCTTGAAGTTTAGATCTCCAATGAATCACTCTCTCATACAAATTTCCATGTTTCCAGCTCAACTTCTTCATATGATATTTGAGAACTTTTAGCTTTTTAACCAATCTATACATTGAACAACCAAATATAGGAGTTTTCCATTCTTTCTCAACAATCTGCAAGAACTCAGGGTAATTAGAGACAAAATTAGCAAATCTAAAAGCTTTTTTCTTGCCTTTAACCAGGTTTGGGATAGCTAAAACACCAGGGCTGTGATCAGAAGTGAGATGAGGGAGAAAAATAGCATGTGCACTAGGATAAGTATCCATAAACTCACTGCTTCCCATGATTCTATCAATCTTTTTAAGAATACCACTTGATGGATCAAGTCTGCTTTGAACCCAAGTAAAATGACACCCAGTATAGTTAACATCTTCCACTTCAATGGCTTCAATGCACTCTTGGAAATCAACCATATCTGCAGTTTTACATGAACCACCAACAGAATGATCCCCAACATTTAGGCTAACATTCCAGTCACCCATTAGCACTCATGGATCTTTACAAACAATATTCCTGTAGCATTCCAGAGTTTTCCATAGCTTCTTCCTATCTTTACCATGGTTTTCAGCACAAACAAAGCAGCAAAAAAATTTATGAGATTGATCCACAGTTTCCACAGCACACAACATTGCTTGATTAGTAGTGTGCACATGCATGACATTAACCAATTTAGCATTCCATCCCACTATGATTCTACACCCTCTATTGCTATGTTGAATATTGGAAATCCAATCCCAATTCCCATAAACATACTCACTAATCTTCTTAATTCTATTTTCTTTAACATGAGTTTCCAGAAGAGCACAAATACTAAACTTATTCTCAGCCAAAAATCTCTTAACATCCTTTTGTTTTTCTCTATTGCACATACCTCTCACATTCCAAGCTACAATCTTCAAATCATTATTTGTACTATCCATAATACTAGTTGTTTTCATTAAGAAGGTGTGTCCCCTGACCATTCACTTCATCAGTTATAATATTCCTTACCACCCCATCACTTGGTTCAAAAACATTTTATTCCTGTTCTTCATCAATCAAACTTTCTTTCTCCAATTGATCCTTAAGGTATCTAATCATTAGTTTGCTCCATTTCTCAGTAACATCAATACCAGGTTGTTGTTTTTTCCTAACATATTTGTTCACAATTTCTTTATCATTTGTACTTAATACTTCATTAGGATCAATTTCATTGTCATTCTCCAAAGCAACACACTTATTAGCATTCTTTTTAATTGCTTCCACAATTCCTACACCAACATTCCAAGTTTTCTTAGGACTACTGGTATTTGCTTGAGTTTTCTTCCCATTATCATTACTTGTACTATCCTGAGCTGTCTTACCATTATCATTAGCACTTGTACTACCAGCTCTATTTTTCTCATTTTGCACATTTTTTGGTCTAAATTCAAACTGTTTCTTATAAGTATCCTTTCTAACATAGGGAAGAGATCCAATAAGAAGAATAATTAAAATGAGAAGGGTAAGAAGTAATTCTAGCCACACATTTTAATTTGGGAGGGAAAATTTGAATAAAGATGCATCCATTTTTGTAGGTGCATCTAGAATGTGTGGTTGTGATTACTTCTTATCCTTCTTATTTTTATTATTCTTCTTATTTGATCATAACTCTTCTAACATATCCATTTTTAAAGTTTTCAGCTCTTTGCGTCTGATTCTGATTAACATTCTGATTCTTAGCACTCACTTGGCCATTATTCTGTCCATTCTTATCTTCATTTTGTTCCTTATTCTTATTACTAATTTCCTCTTCACTCCTAGGTCTCACAATACAGTTAACATGATTGTGACCAAAAACTTTACAATGTGAGCATTTATGAGGTTTCCATGCATACTTAACATTGACAAACTTTTGGCCATATTGACCCTGCATATCATTCCTATAGCAAATCTCAATTTTATCTTTAAATTCCTTTTCAGTACTTATTTCCACCAATACCCTAGCATATCCTAACCTTCCAGTACCTTCATTGAACATCTTAGCAGTTGTTTGATCCTTAATCAAAGGTTTACCTAATCCACTAGCCACAACACTTATTCCTTTATTACTCCATGCTTCTAGAGGCAAATTCACAAGTTTAATACACACAGGCACTACAACTAGTTCTTTTTTCTCAATGCACATACTAGGATTCCATTTCTGAACTAACAAAGGTTTGTCCCTAACCATCCAAGTTCCACTTTCCAACACATGGTTCATACATTCCTCATTCTTAAACTTGAAAAGGTACATTCCATTAAGCATAACAATGTCCTTAAGGCCAAATCTACCTCACATTCTACCAATATTATACTTAATTTCAGCATACTGCATTCTATAACCAACAAAATAGCCACACAAAGTATACTCCCATTTTTTACTACCCTCAATAACAAGTTCTTCCTCAAACACAACCACATCTCTACCATCTTTCTCAACAGTAGGAATTAGACTCAATTTATTGTCAAATACACTATTATTATTTACAGTATTAGCAAAACTTTTAGATTCATTATTGTTTTTACTAGCTTCATTTTTGCCTATGTCATTCTCATTACTCACATTAGACTTTTCATTTGACTTAGTGTTTGTGGATCTAGGAGAGCTTACAGTGTTTGGATATGCAGTACTCAATGGCGGAAATTCGTCACTCACATTTTCCCCAATCACATCCTGAGACCCCAAACCCTCATTCTGACTACAATTCGCCTCACAACCAGTCACTTCATCACATTTCATCTCACATGCAGTTACCTCAGCACAAATCGCCTGACAATCAATCAATTCATCCTTCTTCCCACTATAATAACCATTTTTATCACCAGAAACCCTAACTTCATCATTTTTCCCATTAACACACTCAATATTCCTTTTCTGACTCAATTGTTCCACTACATGATCCTTGAGTCTAACCGAAGTCTTAACAAGCCGTTTAGATGATCTTTTCTTATTAGACAAGATGAAAACTAACTATATCTAATCACACGGTACACAAAACGCATTGGCACCAAAATTCATTTTGAAAAAATGCTGGGAAATACCTAAAAATTATATCAGATGATGAAGAATTAAAAACTGAACTCAATAAACTAATTTGATTAGAAAATTACTCATGATTTGATAGGTAATTGAAGCTTTTAGAGGTTTTTTAATGGTGAAGAAATGGTGGGAATTATTTGGGGGTGAGGGAGTTGATTTTTGATTAAAGACATGTTATTTTTTAGAAGTGGTTTTTGCATTGCATCAATAGCTTTTTGAAAAACTTTATACAAAGATTTGACAAACATGAAGTCTTTCTCAAGAGCTTTAGGGGGTGTTTCTTTTTTCCCTTTAACTAAGGGATGCAATTTAATATTATTACTTTTTTGATGAGGCCCACAAAATTCCCATGTTCTATCTATATCCACAAGGTTTAGAGCATCCACAATGCAAAAAGCCTTTAATGACTTTTTGCATTTAATGCATATCACACTTAATGCATAAGAGCATATGCAATGGTTGGTTTTTGAAAGACTTTTTACATTTAATGCAATTAATGACTTGAGGTATAAAGGTAGAAAGCTTTTATCAAAGACTTGAGGTTTAGCAAGTCTTTGTAAAAAGCTATTCAAAAGGCTTTAGATGCAATGCATAAAAACCTCTTCCAAAAGCTTTTTAGAATAGTAAAAAGCTTTTGTTGGTTTTACCATTGTAGATGCTCTAAGACTTTGAGGAAAGACTTGTAGTTTAACAAGTCTTTCTTATAAGCTTTTCAAAAAGCTTTCATTGCAATGCTAAAAAACACTATAAAATGACTTGTTAGAATAGTAAAAAGCTATTAGAGGTTTATGCATTGCGGATGCTCTTAATTTATCAACCACTCCCCATTAAGATGCTTATATAGTAGTAGGACCCACAAACATCCTTAGCTAAGAAAAAAAAGAAACACCCCCTTAGTTAATAAATATAGTATGCATTAAATGCTTCAAGTCATTAAAGACTTGGAGTATTATTGTGAATCCTCTTAGCTGCAAGAGTTTTATTATTATTATTATTATTATTAAATTTTTTTTTCATGACTAAATGTCCAAACAACTTTTAACATCGACTTTTACAATATGAATTGAGTGACTAACCTACCACTATTCATTGTCACTTGTATTTGTTAGTAAAAGGTAGTAATATGATTGGTAACTTCTCACGTAGCTAAAACACTATGAAAGGCAAGTGAAAGAATCCTACAAATTATTATATATACTAAAAGGGGAACGTGTTACTGTAGCAGTTACAATACTTGCTACAGTCGACGAAACAGTACCATTTTTAATTAACACTGTAGCAGCTACACTGCTACAATTTTTTTTTTTTTTTTTTTTTTTTTTTTTTTTTTTTTTTTTTAATTTTTTGTATAATATTTACCGAAAAAGAATGGTATTTTGATTATTACAAATTTTCATGAGGATACATTTTTGACAAAATTTTGAAAATCGATTAACAAAGTTCATTTAGAGTACCACAGTGGAAATAAGAATAGTCTTTTGCAATTTAGTCCCTAAGCCCTAAGGTGTGAAAAAATAAATAAATAGCACGACATTTCCGCAGCAACGCGCGGGTTCCTCCGCTCGTTACAACTAAAGGCAGCTAGCCCCTTTGACCATAGCAGTCAAACTTGCACCTTTCCTCTTTACGATCACGAATATGTGAAAACTATGAGAAAATGTTACTTGAAAATAGAGTGAGTCACTTATTAAAATTTATAGTAGATTACATTGACAATGGTAAATACTTTTGAATCCTTACTTTTTTTATCCTTAGTTTGATCATTCACAATTTTTCGTGTGGATTCTATCAATGTTTATCAACTTTTGATAAAAAAAAGTATGCTTAAGAAGAGTGATATCAAATCTAATGGTTAAAGTAGTATATATAAATTGCTTATAACATGTGTCATTTATCAAAGCAAATTAGACAAATATTAGACACAAGTTTTAGCATTCATTTAATTAGCATAGATCTTCTATGGGAAGTGATACTTACACCACTTTTTTTGATGCACACACCACAATTATGTATAGAGGTGCGATCCCTTACAAAGGGGACAAAAAATACAAAGTCTACAAAGTAATTGTAGCCATCCGATCCCCTTTGCTTTCCATCTAACGGTCCAAAATTAAGTGGGGGAAAAAAGCGCTCATCCCTATTAAAAAGGGTAAATCCGTCAATCAACCACCAAAACCTGTCTCTTCTTTCCCTCCATCTTCTCACTCACTCTCTATTCATTTCAATTTCACTCTCCATCTTCTCTCTCTAAACCGATCAAAATTTGGGGAAAAAATTAGGGTTTCAATTTTTGATCATCTCTAATCGATTAAAACACATAAAATTAAGGTCGAAAAGATGAATCCAACTGGTAAGTTTATCATTTATGTTTTAATTTTGTTTTAATTTTGATTAAATTTAATTTTTTGCATGCGCATTTTTTTAAAACTCTTCACACCGTCACCATCAGGTACCAACTAATAAAACTCTTTTTTGTACTTTTCAAATTCATAATAATCGGGTAAACATACAAGATCTGTTGTTGAAATGTGATCGATATAAGGATGCACACCAAGTGCTCGATGAAATGCTTCAACTAGATTCAGGTCATAAATGTGATAGAAATATGGTTTTAATGGCGATTGATGATCTTCAGGTTCATCATTTAGTGCATTTTTTGTTCACTTACTAGCTTGCGGGTTCGATAGAGTAACTTGTTAGAATATGTTAGAATAAGATTCATCAGTTATTGATTGGATCATGGTTTACTTAGTAGCTTGCTGGTTCGATAGAGTAACTTGTTGGAATAGGTCAGAATGAGGTTCATCAGTTATTGATTGGATCATGGTTTACTTAGTAGCTTGCGGATTCGATAGAGTAACTTTATAGAATACATAAGAATGAGGTTCATCAGTTATTTGAAAATAGGTTCATCAGTTATTGCTAGTATGTTTGATCATCAGTTATTTGAAAAATAGGTTCATCAGTTATTGCTAATGCGTTTGATAATCAATTATTTGAAAATAGGTTCATCAGTTATTTAAAAATAGGTTCATCAGTCATTTAAAAATAGGTTCATCAGTTAGCGTCGGTTGTTTTTCAAAGTATTTTGGTTCATCAGTTAGTGTTTGTTAATTTTCATCATGTTTTTTATACAGCAAAATGCTCATCAGTTTTAAGTATGTTCACCAGTTAGCGTCGGTTGTTTTTTAAAATGTTTTGGTTCATCAGTTAGTGTCAATTATCGTCGGTTGTTTTTCAAAGTGTTTTGGTTCATCAGTTAGCGTCTGTTGTTTTTCAAAATGTTTTGTTTCATCAGTTATTTATTTTTTCATTTATTGTTTTTGTTCATCAATTATTACTAATTATGATTATAATAATAACAGGAATTCAATTATTGAGGGAATGGATGTATAGGCTTGTAAACAGGATGAAGAATGATAGCTCACAGAGTGAGGATGACAACTCGGTGTAGACACTTTTTCCTTATGTTGATGATAAAGATGTAGAAGCATCTTATCAAGATGATGATAATCTGAAGACAAAGAAGGCGCTCTAACAAAAATAGGTTCATCAGTTATTCAAATATAGGTTCATCAGTTACTTTTGTTAAGTAGCGTTTGGTTTGGTTAAGTAGTCTTGAATGTTTGGTTACTTTTCTTAATTAGCTTTAGATTTCTAAAACATTATGATGTACTTGGTGAATATCTTGGTTTAAATATCAATGCAGTCGCTTGTTTAGTATATCAGTTAAGTTACATCAGTTCATCTAATAGAGTTGCTCATCAATATAACCGATGAGCGTCTTTAAAATAAATTGATTAACAAAAGCTATATGTGTTCAGTATATCAATTAAGCTACATCAACTCATCTAATAGAGTTGTTCATCAATATAACTGATGAACATCTGTAAAATAAAACTGATGAATAAAAGCTTTATTAATCAAAGTGTACTCTATAAAGGTGTGTAAAATTAACAAAAGCATCAATTTTAAATTCTTACATTAATAAAATGATTAATGATGAATTGTGGTACAAAAATTTGTTCATTTGACGCAATTTTAACAATAAAAACCTAAGCTAGACATTTTATCAAACGTCTTGTGTGCAACAAATATGACTAAAACGCTATCTTTAACGTGCGATATCTCACTCATATCATTTCAGATTTGAGTGATTCAAAATTTTGGATAAAGAGTGGACGGAAATCTATAACTTTCATGTTTTAAGCTTTTTACGATTCGGCATCTATAAAGGTAAAAATAAGGGCCGAAAATGCTCAAAAAATCAAGAAAATCAATACACATTTAATATGTAAAAAAAATGTTTAAAATATTTAACAAGATTTATACGAAATTAAAGAGCATGAAATTTTAAAAATTATGGTGAAATTGGTTTTTTCTTAAAGTTTGTCGTTTAAAAGATGTGCGCGTTTGAAAATTGAGAAGGAAAAGTAAAAAACAAGTAAAATTACGATTTTGCCCCTAAACGGATATTTTAAGTAAAATAGATTGAGGACACGTGTCGCTTGCTGGTTACTTTTTATACTTTTTAAAATGTGCTCCCTTTCTAATTGATCCGGTACCATTATGTATATAGCATGTTGTAACATGTGCATTAATGATGTAACATTGTGGTGTGTGCATAAAAAAAAGTGGTGTAAGTATCACTTCCTATCTTCTATACTCTATGCAATGAAAAAACCTGTACCGATAAAAAAGAAAATAATTATCCATGTTACACAAACCAACTTTTGGGTTATTAGAAGTTTTAGGAACAGTGTTTCTTTCGATCCGGAACCCCCTAGGAAAGATGCTATTTTTTGAAGATATCATCATCCTTCACATCCTTGGATCACTCATAGTTCTAGGAATATTCGGCCAAACTTGGTTCGACCGGTTTTGAAACCGTCTAGCGGTTTTTTCAAATGGATTAAGATCCTCTCAATTTGTGGTTAACATAACTCGTCATATTAAGTTTTTTGTGAGAGAAAATACATGTGAGTTTATGATTTTTAATTGAATTTTTTTTTTCTATTTTAACTTATTTTTTATTAGTCAACAACTTTAAGAATCTCAGTCATTTTCGAATTTGGTATAAATTGTACGTAATGTTTTTTTGTTTCTTTTAACTTTTCGCTAGAGCTTTAATATAATTTACCGATATTAAAAATGTTTGACTACGGGTCATTGTTAATCATATTGAACTAAGAATTATACATTTTTTTTAATCATATTATCTAGATAAATTATTTATGTATTACTCGTAATATTTGCATGAACGAGGTTATATATGGCGATATGACGTGACATCTAAATGATATAAGTTAATCTAAAATTGCTTACTATTATTTTGATGCTTATCAATATATAAATTTTCATCATCCATCTAATTTGATTTAATAATGTCAATTAACTTAATATTAAACATGAAAACCTAAGTATACGTTTGTTTTTGTTTTGTTTGTTTGTTTGTTTTTTTTTTTTTTTTTTTTTAATATATATATATATATATATATATATATATATATATATATATATATATATATATATATATATATATATATATATATATTTATCTTTTTAAGTATTCTTTTTTTTTATATATATATTTTTTAATTCATGTTTATTTTATTTTTTGTTTGTATTTTTTACTAATTCATGTTTATTTTTAATTCACTATTTTTTCGCTTTCATACGTTTTCGTCTCTTTTCAAACGTTTCTGTCTATTTTTATACGTTTTCATCATTTTTCAAACGCTTACGTTCGTTTTTGTCCATTTTCGTACGTTTATATACGTTTTCGTTCATTTTCAGACGTTTTATCCGTTTTCATACGTTTTTGTCCCTTTTTTTACGTTTTCGTCCACTTTTAGACGTTTACGCCTGTTTTTATACGTTTTCGTTCATTTTTATACGTTTTCGTCTGTTTTCATTTGTTTTCATCAGTTTTCAAATGTTTTTATCCATTTTGCATATGTTTTTGTCCGTTTTCATACGTGTTTTTACGCATTGATACGTTTTTGTCTGTTTTCATACGTATTCGTCCGTTTTCTTACGTTTTTGAATATTACAAGTGATATTCAGAATACCACTTGTGATTTCCTGAATATCACTTGTGATTTCCTGAATATCACTTGTAATTTTCTTGTGTTTTCGTCCGTTTTCATACATATTCGTCCGTTTTCTTACATTTTTGTCCGATTTAATTCGTTTTTGAATATCACAATTGATATTCAGAATATCACTTGTGATTTTCTAAATATCACTGATGCTATTCTGAATATCACTTGTGATTTTCTGAATATCTATCACTTGTGATTTTCTGAATATCACTTGTGATTTTTATGTTACAAAACATTAGTTGAAAATCACTTGTGATGAGCACGGTACCGGTCCTGTACCGATCCTGTACCGAATTAGTGGTACCAGTATCGTACCGAACGAGATTCGGCTACCGGTACCATTACCGAAAAATCGGGTTTCCCTGTTTTTTTCGGGAATTTCCCGATTTGGTACCGGTCCCTTACCGAATTAGTGGTCCCGATTTTTTTCACCTTATTTCGTAGTCCCGGTACCGTACCATATATTGGGAATCGGTACGGTTGCAGTACGATTCCGATTCGATTCCGGTTCAGTTTCGGGATTCGGGTCGAAATGCTCATCCCTATCACAGAATATCACTTATGATATTTAGAATATCATTTGTGGTATTCTGAATATCATTTGCGGTATTCTGAATATCACAGAATATCACTTGTGATATTCAGAAACTCACAGAATATCACATGTGATATTTAGAATATGACTCGTGATATTATGAATATCACAAAATATCACTTGTGATATTTAGAATATCACTTGTGATATTTTGAATATCACATAATATCACTTGTGATATTCAGAAACGTTTGAAAATGGCCAAAAACATTTAAAAATAGACGAAAATGAATAAAAACTGACGAATATGTATGAAGACAGATGAAAACGTTTGAAAGCATAAAAACACGTATGAAAAAGGACGAAAATGTATGAAAAATGGACGAAAACGAAAGAAAACGTATAAAAACGAACGAGAACGTATAAAAATGAACGAAAGCGTAAGAAAACAGAGAAAGCGTAAGAAAATGGATGAAAACGCAAGAAAACGGACGAATATGTATGAAAACGGACAAAAACATATGAAAGCGTAAAAACATGTCTGAAAATGACGATAACGTATAAAAAATGGATGAAAACGAAAGAAAACGGACGAAAACTTATGAAAACAAACGAAAACATACGAAAACGAACGTAAATAGGCGAAAACGTAAGAAAACGGACGAAAACGTATGACAACAGACAAAAATGTATGAAAATGAACGTAAATGAAAGAAAACGGGCAAAAACGGACAAAAACATATGAAAACGCACGAAAACAGATGAAAACGTAAAAAAACAGATGAAAACGAAAAAAAAGAAAAAAGACGTGAACTAAATTAAAATTAATTATAAAAAATTAAAAAAAAATGAATTAGAAAAAAAAAAAAAAAAAAAAAGGGTGAACTACAAAAAAAAATGGTGAACTATTAAAAAAAATGAATTAAAAAAAAGACAAAAAAAATAATAACAATAATAAAAAAGACAAAAAGACAAATAAGAAGGAAAAAGAAAAAACATGAACTCAAGTTTGTATATTTAATTTTAAGTTAATCCCAACTATTAGATCAAAATAGATGAATGGTAGAGATTTGTCCATTGATAAGCACTAAAATTAGAGTATGTAAAATAAAGTGATTCTCTAAAATTAGTTTAAACCATAATAATATATCTCTACTATCTACTAAAAAAAATAAAAAAATAAAGCAAGAACTTTGAAATTAGTAATCTACTCATACTCCTATTCATCCCAATATCATATTTATATTGATATACTTTTCATCCATGACTACTTTTCATTGACATACTCACATTGAACTATAATTTCACAATTTCCACTGCTTTATCTTAGCTAGTATATGTAGTTTGTGAGTCTTGACTCAATATTAACCTTGATATCAATTCTCAATTGGGACATGGTCTAAAATATTATGATGTGTGAAACTGTGAATATTTAGGGTGCGTTTGGTTTCCTCCTAAGGGAATCAAACTATCACTATGAAAGTGATAGTTTGTGTTTGTTTAGAATGCCTGGCCCACAACTATGACTATGAAAGTTTAATATATTCCATACTCCATATACAACTCTTGAGGGGGGAATGGATCTTTCATAGTTGAGGGACCCACCACTGCTATCAAACTCATACCTATTGTCATTCCTCGCAGCATACCAAACGCACCCTTAGTTCTCTTAAAAAGTAATTTAATTTAATAGAATCATTCGTTGTTCACACTACACTATCGACATGATCTACATATCCCTATTTTCAGATAAATATATCTTGTTGACTTCTTGTTGTTGTACCATGTTACACCATTCGGATATCAAACGTTCACATACATACACAATCAAACAAACACAACCATCCACATTTCATTGATATTATCGTTTCTTTCTTTCCAAGGTAGCCACGTACGAATATCTATCTTTCACGTATAATATATTTCATGTCGATATCTCAACCAATCAAAATCAAACGTTGTCACCGGTGCTTTACGTAAGCGCTGCCATCACCCATTTGTTACTATTTTAAGCCATCACTTTTAGACTTTTTTCTACTAATCCATCTAACCATCTTTATAGCTGTTAGTGAATAATTAGGCCCAAGCCCGGATTGTGGGTTTTGGGTATTAGGGTTTCACTATTATATATAGTGGTTAATAATAAAGTTACACCGACGGGTTTCGATTATCTTACATGGTATCACGAGTCAGAAACTAGTTGATCCACTAAAACCCTAAAACCAAAAACAGCCTCTTCTCTGGACGGCGGCTTCGGCCGGCGGTCCGGAGGTTCTCTCCATCATCATCTTTATTTTTTTTACCGATTCATAAAAAAAAAAAAAAAAAAAAAAAAAAAAAAAAAACCTTAGCCGCCACTTTATTTTGCAGGCCGTCGGCTTCAGCCGGCGGTCCGGAATGCGTATATCCTTATCTCCATTGTTCAGGTGGTCTGGTGTCGCTGCACTTCGTCGGATCAGCATGAGGTGTTGCTTAGTGTAGATTGGGAATGAAGGTTTAGTTATGTTTGATTTTTGTATTGGGTGTTTGGTTCCTATTTTTACTGCTGAGGCCTAAGGATTGTGATGGGAGTGAAAAGGCCGAGGGAAGCATGACATGATGGCTGCTGCATCGCTTCTATTTTTTAACTTTTGGTGGTTTTTGTTTTGTAATGTATTGGTGCAGTTTATTAATATTATCTCATCTCATCCTGCTTTCTATCATTAAAAAAAAAAAAAATTGGATCTTCATGTTTTTGAAGGGAAAAACACGCCCCGTTTGTTCGGAAGGTTCTTTGGGGGTTGAAGTTTTAGAACCAACTTTTGTTTTCTCATCTTATAGTTATTTAATTGTTTATTTTTCTTTTGTGTCGAATCCAGGGTATCAATTCCCGAGACGACTTTTGTTGGGGTCGAATCCAGGGTATCAATTCCCGAGACGACTTTTATTGGTGTCGAATCTAGGGTATCAATTCCCGAGACGACTTTTGTTGGTGTCGAATCCAGGGTATCAATTCCCGAGACGACTTTGTTGGTGTCGAATCCAGGGTATCAATTCCCGAGACGACTTTTGTTAGTGTCGAATCCAGGGTATCAATTCCCGAGACGACTTTTGTTGGTGTCATATTTGCTTTTCCAGTTTATTTTTGTTTATTGTTTTAATTTGCTTTCTTAGTTTACTACTCCAGTTCGAGCTTTCGCGATTTCGCCGCTCGAACTGCGGGGGAGTGTTAGTGGATAATTAGGCCCAAGCCCGGATTGTGGGTTTTGGGTATTAGGGTTTCACTATTATATAGAGTGGTTAATAATAAAGTTACACCGACGGGTTTCGATTATCTTACAATAGCTTCTGTAATCTTGAAAAGGTTGAGGTCAGGTCGAAAAGCTTAGATATTATCATCGAATCTATAATTTTCGAGGTACGATTTATTATTTTGATCATGCATGAAAAGTTTGTTACTATGGCGTCTTGATAATAGGTTTAAAGTTCTTAAGGATGTTTCGAATACGATATGAAACAGAAAAAGAAATCGTTACGTAAAGATATATCTTTCTTACTAAGTGTTTTCAAACCTTTTCCTTAGTAATATTTAGAAATTGATACGTAAAGATGTCTTACGTACGGGGTGTTTGGGATTGCTTTTTAGAGTTTCTAGATGTTTGGGATTATTTGTTCGTGAACTAAGCTCTTTGAAGTTGCTTATTTAATAATCGTATACAATAAGTAGATAAGCAGTTTTAATTATCAATGCAAAACACCCTCTCACTCTATCAGTATCTATTTGTAATACAAATTCTTATGCTGTTTTTGTAGTAGAACAAAAGTGAATGTTTCTTTTTTATTTCTTCAGATTTATTGATCGTGAGGGTCAATGATGCCATTTCGTACTCAAGGTCTGGTGTTCTTATTAGCTATCACGATATTGGCAATATGTGCTCAAATTTCGCAAGCTCGTGTAACAATTGAAAATGGGGTAAAATCAATGGTGTATTTATCACCTAAGATAACACAGCTTCCGGGTTCTGTTTCAAACAAAGTCTATTATGACGTCGAGTTCCCAAAAGGTCATATTGCTATAAAAAGTTTCGACGCCGAAGTTGTTGATGAAGCAGGGGACCCTGTTTCTCTTCAAGAAACTTATCTCCATCATTGGGTCGCAGTAAGATACTACCTACGTAAAGGTACTAAAGAAGCAAAATATAATAGTAATTCAGGTTTCCACCAATCAGATTTCATTATTACTCGGAATGCTGGAGTATGCAATAATGGTCTTACTCAGTTTTTTGGATTGGGATCTGAAACACGCAAAACATCCACATATGTTCCTGATCCTTATGGTATCGAGGTTGGTAATCCACTGGAAGTTCCTGCTGGATATGAAGAGAGATGGATGTTCAATATCCATGCAATCGACACTCGGGGTGCAGTAGATGCAATGGGATGTACTGAATGCAGGTATCATGCAATTTATGTAGACTTTCTTAGTTTCTTATAGATTTATTTTACTACATGTTTTTAAATGTTATTGTATCGGAAATGCAGATGCAACTTGTATAATGTGACAATTGACGAATATGGTCGTCCTTTGAACCCGGATTATGAGGGAGGATTATACTGTTGTTATGATGGAACACAATGCAAAGTGAAAAATGGCCTTGAAAGTGTTAAAAGAAACCTTTACTTGAAGTACACCGTTAAGTGGGTTGATTGGAGTGACTCCATAGTACCTGTTAAAATCTTTATATTCGACGTCACTGATACTTGGCAGAACACAGGAGTCCATGATTGCTTGGTGAGTTAGCTTGACACTTCATCTTTTGACATAGACTTACAGAAAATTCAACAGGTCTATAGTTTTATTTTGAAGCTTACCTTATTAGTTAAATCTTGAAGCTTTCAGTAAGTTTGGAAAATTTTGAAATGTAACACTTTTTTAGCTTTTTAGTTAGTTTTGAAGCTTTAGGTTATCATGGTATACACTAATTATCATATTTTGACATAAACTTATGCGAATCAACACTGTTCTAGTAAAATAGCTTTTTCGTTACTTTACAGATAGAGTTTGATGTTGAACAATCTACCACTGGGGTTACTACTAACGACTTCATCAGCACAAGAAGGTCAAGTGTGAGTTTCCCAACTAGTGGTGATGTCGTTTATGGTGTCGCACACCTGCACAGTGGCGGAATAGGTTCTGCTCTATATGGAGAGGTAAATATATTATTCAGAAGAGTCAGGTTCTGTTTCTTTCGTGTGTCTAAAGTATATCTGCAATTCAGGATGGACGGGTTATTTGCTCGTCTAAAGCTATCTATGGAGAAGGAAACGACGCGGGTGATGAAGCTGGTTACATTGTAGGAATGTCCACGTGTTATCCTGAACCAGGTTCTATCAAGATAACTAATGGTGAAATTCTAACTTTGGAGTCGAATTACAGCACTGAAAAGAGCCATACAGGAGTTATGGGCCTCTTCTATATTCTTGTTGCAGAGTCTTCTATTAAACTGAATGATGCAGTTCAGGTAAGATTTCTACCCGTTATTTATTACCAATTTTTCCAAGTAATTTATTCCATTTTAGAGCTTATAAGATAACTACACTGACTAATGTGACACTTTAAGTATACTGTACTATCATCATGCAGTTTGACTTTTAGGTCAAACTGACAGTTTCTTAAACTCAAAATTAACATGGATTTCAGTAGTACTGCATGTTCAACTTTCTTAGTATAATGCAGTATCATCATAACTTTGATTCTATACTATAAAAGACCTTAAACATCATAAAGAATGCTTATAATTCTTGAAGCTAGCAGCTAGTTCATTTGACCAAGGTAGTCAAACTGTATATTTTGTGTGCAACTTTTATCTTACATTTGTTGACAGAAACTGGTTGTCTGTTTTTTTAGTCAAAAAGTTTATTGTACAATTCTTGGATCTGGTATGCAGATACACGAAGAATCAAAAGTCACAATCGTCTTTTGGGGTGTAGCTGTGTTTGGATTAGCAATATTTGCAGCTGTTGTAGTCACTTATCAGCGAAGAAAGAATAGTGAAGAAGGATACCAGTCTATTGCATCTTGAGTGGCTCATTTCTCCGATCTAATATAATGGGAATGCTAGTGAGATGAACAACCTTGTTGGTTGGTAAAACTATATGTTTTACGAACATGATTATGTGAAAAATATAAATAAAGTTCGGTCACTATTAGAGTGTGCTCATGTAGATTATAGTGAGCATGAAGATTTGTACAATATTTTTGAATCTAAGTATATTTCAGTCGATAATAAATACTTAATAATAGTATTGGTCATATTGCTTAATCACTCCTTTGAAGTTTTATGTTCCTTTTACCTAATTTGTTTGGTTATTTTTGACTGTTTGGCTTGTGTTTACATTTTGTTCCATAATTTTTTTGATTTCAAATTCTGTTTAGTTTATTATAAAATTTGAGCACATGTATATTATCTAGTTTATAAAGAGCAAAAATAAATAAATAAATAAATAAATAAAAAATAATAAAAAAAAAGAAAAAAAAAAGAAAAAAGAGCAGAATTGAAAACATATGAAACAATGCAAAAAGGATAACAAGAATAGGATAGAAAAATACATATGCCTATATGGGATTGACAAGGTATATAACTAAAAGGATGATACTGATCAAACCAGTGGGTAAAACAAGGGAGAAAGTAAAATAATACAAGCAATAACAAAGGTACTAAAGATATTCCCAACTCCCAACTCCCACCTCCTAATATAAATGAGTTGTCTTATTAACTTAGAACAACAAAGATTTTTTTTTCTAGTTAATCATAGGTCAAATGGTTGTCACTAACAAAATAACAATTTGAGTTAATTACATTTTTGGTCTTTGTAGTTTAGTGCGGATTTCATTTTTTGTCCATTTTTTCAAAAAGTTGTGGTTTTAACTTTTAATCCAAAATCGATAGTTTGGTTCCATTTTCAGTCCATTTTGATAACGACATTAGTTCAGTTAGTTATGTCTAATTATAAAGTGGCAACATTAGTCCTTTAACCTAACGGTCGTTTGGAGCGTTTGTCCCTTTATACTAAATAAATAATAAAGCCAAACATATAATTAATCCCACACAAAATAATTTGAAAAAGAATTCAGAAAAAAAAAATAGTTTGATTTTTTTTTGAAAAAAAAAATCTTAAAAAAAATTTCTAAATGAATTTCTAAAGACTTTTTTCTTAAAAAAATCTTTTTAGAAAAAAAATTTCTAAAGAAAATTCTATTTTTTTTTCGAAATCAGAAAAAAAAATCAAACTTTTTTTTTTTTTTTTTTTTTTTTTAGAAAAAATTTCTATTTTTTTTTTCGAATTCAGAAAAAAAAAGTGTAACAATTCAAAAAATTTATTAGGAGAAAATTTCTAAAAAAAAATGATTAGCTTGTGATAAGCTTCCGTTTAAGTTTATGGTTCGGACTTATTGCTTATTCTTTTTTTTGTTGGTCGCGTTGGATATTGGTTAGCCACAAGAAGTTTGGGCTGAGACTCATGTGTTTGGATTTGAATCGTTATTTTGTTTTGAATTCGATTGGATAAATGCTTATTTTTCTTTTAACTTTTTTCTGCTTATTGGCTTAAGCCGGAGCTTTTTGAGCTCATTCTTGTTCAGCTTATTTTTCTTTTGTTACTGAACCTTAGAGGTCTCGGGTTTGCTTATTTGCTTATTTATTGCTTATACCAAACCAAGTGCTTATTTGTTGTCCAAGTGCTTATTTGGTTTACTTTTTGGCTTATCGGATTTAAATAACATTCAGACCCATTAAATTGATTACCGAGACTATATTGGGCTAAGAGACCCAATAGAAGAGTGCAAGTGCTTATTTTGCGGTTTCTAGGACTATATTCGGACCTATTAAACGATCGTTTGTATAAAGGACTAATATTGCAAACGATCATTGATATAAACAACTAACGTGGCAACTGTTGTAAATGATCTATGGTATTAAGGACTAACATTGCAAAGGACCGTTTGGTTAAAGGACTAATATAATGTTGCCACTTTACAATTAGACTTAACTAATTGAACTAACGTCGTTATCAAAATGGATTGAAAGTGGAATCAAACTATCGATTTTGGACTAAAATCACAACATTTTTGAAAAAATGGACCAAAAATGAAATCCGCACTAAACAACAAGGACCAAAAATGTAGTTAACTCTAATAATTTTAAACTATAAACAAGTTGCCTTATCAACTTAGAGTTTAGGACAGCCGAAATTTCTTTATAGTTAATCATAGGTCAAATGGCTGGTGTTAACAAGAATAATTGTAAAATATAAGATAAAAACGTGTTTTAAGGTTAACAATTTTAAAAATATCAGATCGAAATGTGATTAATCTCCCTAAGAAAACCCCTCGCGATTACAATTTCATGAACCGCAAAGTGAATCTTTCGGAGACTATAACACATTTAGAAGTAAACAATTCAAGTGTATATGCTCGTGTATATAAAGCCACTTTTGGTTACAAACTCCACCAATGTGGGATACCCAGAGAATTTTTTAGTTTTACAATCACACAAGGGACATGGTAGAATTCCACTTAGGGTTTTTTGATTCTCTTAAATAAGTATTTTATGTAAAATTGCATCAAATTTTCTATAAGTATACTAGTATAGAGGTAAGTTGATATGAATCCAATGTGCTAATGGAATTGATAAAAGTTCGATAGCATTAGATACAATTTTTTAATTTGTACTTCAACCACTTTGCAAATGATTATCATCAGAGTGAATGAAATTCTAAGCACGTCTTTAAAATGACTAATTGAGCATAGCATGTCTTTAAAATGACTAATAGAGCATAGCTCAAATGGTTGTGGTTAACGAAAATTATTCTAAAATGTAAGATCGAAATGCCGTTTAGTAAGCTGTAAGAAAATCTCTGATCGGTTTCTCATTTCATGAAAAGGACCGATGAACATGTAGAAGACAACAATTCTAGCGTATGTGCTGGCGTATATGTAGCCATTTTTAGTTAGAGCTATCATCAATGTGGCGTATATGAAGCCAATTTTGAAATATAACACTTTTTTAGTTTTTTAGTTAATTTTGAAGCTTTAAGTTATCGTGGTATATACTAATTATCATATTTTGACATAAACTGATGCAAGTCAACACCATTTTAGTAAAATAGCTTTTTTGTTATCTTGGTATACATTGTAACTTTTAATCTACAGATCGAGTTTGATGTTGAACAATCTACCACTGGGGTTTCTACTAACGACTTCATCAGCACAAGAAGGTCAAGTGTGGGTTTCCCAACTAGTGGTGATGTCATTTATGGCGCCGCACACCTGCACAGTGGCGGAATAAGTTCTGCCCTATATGGAGAGGTAAATACATTATTCTGAAGAGTCAGGTTCTGTTTCTTTCATGTGTCTAAAGTATATCTGCAATTCAGGATGGACGGGTTGTTTGCTGGTCTAAAGCTATCTATGGAGAAGGAAACACTGCAGGAGATGAAGCTGGCTATATTGTAGGAATGTCTACATGCTATCCTGAACCAGGTTCTATCAAGATAGCTAATGGTGAAATTCTAACTTTAGAGTCGATACAGCACTGAAAAGAGCCATACGGGAGTTATGGGCCTCTTCTATATTCTTGTTGTAGAGCCTTCTATAAAATTGAATGATGCAGTTCAGGTAAGATTTCTACCCGTTATTCCAATTTTCCAAGTAATTCATTCCATTTTATAGCTTACACGATAACTACAATGAGTAACGTGACACTTTAAGTATATTGTACTATCATCATACAGTTTGACTTTTAGGTCAAACTGACAATTTTTTAAACTCAAAATTAACATGGATTTCAGTAGTAATGTTCAACTTTCTTAGTATAATGCAGTATCATTATAACTTTGATTCTATACTATAAAACACCTTAAACATCATAAAGAATGCTTATAATTCTTGAAGCTAGCAGCTAGTTCATTTGACCAAGGTAGTCAAACTGTATTTTGTGTGCAACTTTTATTTTACATTTGTTGACAGAAACTGGTTGTCTGGTTTTTTAGTCAAAAAGTTTATTGTACAATTCTTGGATCTGGTATGCAGATACACGAAGAACCAAAAGTCACAATCATCTTTTGGGGTGTAGGCGTGTAGCTGTGTTTGGATTAGCAATATATGCAGCTGTTGTAGTCGCTTATTAGCGAAGAAAGAATAGTGAAGAAAAATACCAGTCTATTGCATCTTGAGCGGCTCATTTCTCCGATCTAATCTAATGGGAATGCTAGTGACATGAACAACCTTGTTGGTTGGTAAAATTATATGTTTTACGAACATGATTATATGAAAAATATAAATAAAGTTCGGTCACTATTAGAGAGTGTTCACTGTTGGACCGTAATTGCCTAAGTCTTGTTGGACAAGGATCAATATGTAACAAACGAAAGGCTAAGGGCTAAACACGTTAGTTTGTTAGTTTGTAACCGATTAGCGATTATAGTTAGTTATGGTAGTTAAAGGTAGTTATTAAGTTAGTTAACAGGAAGTTGTGCCTGTTCATGAAGAGTCATGACGGTTCGGTTCGGTGGCTATAAATAGATTAGTATGTTTTATAGTGTGTCAAATATACAATGTAATCATTATTATGTTGTTTATAATAATGAATCAAATTCTTGTCAATCTTGTGTTGTATTCGATTCTGGAAATCATCACGAGTAGACCTGTGCAACGAGTCTACATTCACGCAGATTAAATTGAGCATGATGATTTGTACAATACTTTTGAATTATTTCAATCGATACTTAATAATAGTATTGGTCATTGGTGAGTGCTTATTTACTCACCATTTTATGGCCAATTACCTACCCAAAACGACTATTTAAGCTAACAAATGCCAAGAAAACATGTGTTTTTTGTGTTTGTGATATGCAGGTACGGATATTTTACAAAATGACGGAAATCACACAATAACCGGTGAAATCGAGCACGAGAGTAAAAGACGGTCAAAAAGTCAAAACCGGGATCTACAAATCAATTTCAGTCCTTCATCTATTCAGATTTGGCAGAAATAGTCCTTAGATTATACTTTTGAGGAAAGTCAAGTTCAGTCCTTGGAGTTTGGAAGTTTACACAATTGGTCCTTTATATTTTGGATTAGAAATTTTTGGTCCTTATAAATTACATGGTCCAAGTTTATTACCACTCATAGCCTGGTCCATGATTGATTAAAGTCCAATCCACTTTACCCTTGCACCAAGCCCATTTACCATTTTACCCGAGCCCACTTTTAACTTCGGTCAACATCTCAGTCAACACACAATAAAAACAAATCAAACGTGCCCTTTTATTTTTCCCCAAACTCCCCTCAACCCAGAACCCTCCCAACCATGAACCCTAAATTCATAAATGGCTCGAATCACCTCACACCACTTCACTCAGCTAATAATTAGCTAATCATTTGTGTTTCTAGAAGCTATATCACGTGTCAGAGTCACATGTCAGAGGGGTATTAGATACTACGAAGAGACATCTGGCAGCTTGAGATTGGATGGAACGCGTCATTCCTCTCCTTGGATTCTGCTGAGTCACATGTCAGAGAATGAGACACTCAAATGTGGACAGATGGAGGTGTTTGATTGGACAAGCCACGTCTCAGATTTGATCCAAGGGTTAGCATAAGATCAAAGAAGCACAAAAGCAATCCAAGGGCTATAAGATGGATGAAAGAAACACAAGGTGGTGTGGATCGCCAACCTGGCAAAGAAGACCCCAACCCCTTCACTCCTCTTATAAATAGGTCTCCATTTTAGCTCATTGGAGTAGTTTTTTTTAGTGCAAAGTTATGCTGTTAAATTGTAGTTTGAATTGTAATCTAGATTAGTTTTTGTAATTTTACACTCTATTTTTAATAAAAGTGTTTCTTCCTTTTAAATTCAGCTTATAATTCCTTTTAAATTTAGCTTAATTTGTTTTAATAATCTGCTTATCTTGCTATTTTCTGTTTCATTTAGCTCAAATCATTACTCTATTTAGTTTTATAATTCATTTACATTAAAAAATAAAAAAAAAATAAAAAAAATCAGAAATATAAAAAAATATAAAAAATGTTTACATATTGGGTATTATAGCTCACAGTAGAGTTATTTTCTTTTCAAACTTTCCATTTAAGCTTGTTAGCTTATTAATGGAAGTTATTTGAGTCATTACATTAGAGTCAATAAATCTCAAGTTTATTTGATCTTGTGTTGCTGAGCTTATTTGGAGATTAAGAGACAGCCAATTGGAGCTTTTGGCCTGTCTAAGAGACAGGCAAGCACAGTGAATCCCCCTCTTTTCATGCTGAGGGGGAGTTAATTTTGTAAGTTTTCAATTTCTTTCATGTAGATTATCTTAATCAATTAGAGTTTAGAACTGTTATCTCTTGTTTGTTACTGCTTATTATAGCTTATATAGTCTAAATAGTGCTTGTTATTTGTTGTTTAAACACTAGTTATAGATTTGAGTTTGGTGTTTTAGTGTACTGTTTCATTGTCTGATTTATCTGTGGTTCTGTGTTTCTAGTTTAGATTGAATCTGAGATCTATGTTATTAATTTTTGAGGTGATTTGCATTATAGTTCTATGATTTAGATGTTAATTTGGACTTTTGGAATCTGTTTTGAGGTATTTGAATTGATGTGTGACTGTTTCATCAACTATTGTACTTAACTGTCATACATTTTGGATCTATGATCCTGAGTTTGTTTACTTCTTAAGATCTGTTATTCTGAATTCATTAAGAGTGAGTAGATCATTTCGAACACATAGGTTGAGTTTGGATTACATTGGACTGATTTGAGCAAGAAGTTTAGTATAAGCTGTCACTTATAGTAGTGTTTGGATAAACTGATTAGGAGTTGTTTTGTCATTATATTATTTGAGTTTTCTGCATAACTAGTCTTATTAGGAAAAGTTTAGGTCAGTAGCTGAATAAAGTGACAGTATCTTTGATAGAAAGTAAACATTAGATCTATACTCATTTTTATTGCTCTAGTTGAATTCTGCTCAAGCCAATTTAGTTTATAGATATACTTTGTGTTTTGTAATTAAGATTTTTGTACTTAAATTTACTTATCATACACCTGGTAATAATTTTAAGGCATTAAAATTGGAGTTGGTCAAACCTTGTGGTGAAATCATAAAGTTAAACCTGCAGGCCTTAAAGTTTCTAAACAACCTGATCTCAGGTTAATTTAAGGGTCCAAATTGGGTTGGAAATCAATGCATTGTGGATTTAATAATTCTCAGCTTGTTAGAGAGTAAATTGCATCCATAAGCTCATTTGCTCCAGCTTATTGGCCTTTGAAGTGGTATGATTGGAACATAGGATCTGATTGAATTAGTAGGGCTGCATATTGAATTTGTTCATCATTAGTTAATTCTTATTGATTTGCTGAGCTTATTTGAAGCTAAAGTTACTTGGTCAATTGAACTTTTGCCATTTGCTTAATCTGATTGGCTCGTGCTTATTATCCTTTAGCTTATTGTACCTGTTTGGCTCATATTCTATGTTTCTGAGTGCTTTTTGGCTTAATTACTGATCCTTCAAGCTTCTTAGAGTCATAAAATCCTCTGGTCAAAGTTTTGGTCAACTGGGTCAAGGAGTGCTTATAAATAAGCACTCCAAATAAGCAGTTTTCAAGCTTTTCAGCATTTTTCAGCTTCTTTTAATTTCAAATTTTTTCTCTGAGTTTCTTTTGATATTTTTGAATTTCTGGAATTTTTCCAGATTTTTCTAACCAATTTTACTATTTTTATTAATTTCTTTGGATTAATTTCAATTTTTAAATAGTTTTTAAATCACAAAAATAAATAAAAAATACAAAAAGGATCTGAAAAATACAAAAATATTTTTATAATTTCTTTTATAATATTTTAGAATTTTTAGAATTTAATTTTTAATTTTCCGATTTGTTTTTCTATTTTTCTCTATTTTTAATTCACTTTTAATTCAATAAATAGGAATTTAATTCTAGAAAATAAAAGAAAAGTCTAAAAAATATTTTTCTTTTTCTTAAAATTCTTTTTACTAGTTTTAAATTTTTAGAAAATATTTCCAAAGTCGTAGGATCATTTTTCGTCATACGTACGTTTAAAATTTACGGTTGCGTTTCCTTTTTTACGTTTTTTATTTCGGTGCATAATTAGCTTGTAATCTTTGCATATTTCATACTTGTTTGTGATTACGTGAACTATTTGATTGCTCATTTTCACTTTCTCACTTTACAAATCACGATTTCACGAATCGATATTCTCGATTCCATTCGCCTTCGTCGGAAAACGACTCGGGTGATCCGTATTTTACGCGGATCACTTCGATACTATACTATAATTATTATAATTGGTTTTCACATGAATCTTGGCATTTGTTAGCTTAAATAGTCGTTTTGGGTAGGTAATTGGCCATAAAATGGTGAGTAAATAAGCACTCACCAAAATCCCCCCGACTAAGGTATTGCCGTGTCCTCACGCAATGTGATCAATTCACGCTCTTGGGATAAATAATTTCGATACTCTTTTTACTAACTTTGAAAAGTAGCAAGGAGGTTCAAAAGAGATTACAAAATCATTTATTCCCGAAAAACGCTCCGTTTTCCAAAATTTTTCCTTTATTCCTTTATTCAACTTACACTTTTTTTTTTTGGACTTTTCCATACTTCAAACTTGTGACGGTTTGTTGAACTTTCATTATCTTGCAATAATTATTAGGGTCGACAAGTAGAAACACTTCTATTAAAGAAGCGACCATACGGATAAAAATCGTCATCCTTGATTTTTCACGAGTCCCCAAACTAAGCGTACAAACGAGATCACAGCTTATCTACAAATTAGATGCTAACACTACTCATAACAGTTACTTGTGAAAACTCCTTACTCCCATTTCCTAGGTTTTGTATCTCAATATTTTATTTTGTTGAGAAATGAATTGCTTCATATTTTCTCGTTTCAATAATTTTTAGTCCGATAGTGACACCTAAGTTAAAACGATAAGTAGTTATTCATTTTCTCTTAAGAACCACTGCAATAGAAATTCGGTCCACATCAAGGAATTTGGGGTACATACAATATCAAGGATATAAGTTGCGGAGTACGATCACGTGCACCTCATGTGACTGATTACTAATCACTTATCACATGCACCTCACGCGCCAACAACTTATTTGTACATACAAGCTCTTATTCAACAATACTTACAACTTTCATTTTTTTCATTTTTCACTTTTTTCATACTTTTCATACTTTTCATTTTTTTTTCTTTCTTGACTTTTCTCAATACATCAATGGAAGCTTATCGGGTAACTCCAAAACCACATAGATAATCAACTTTTGACTTTTGATTTTTTCACTTTTTGCTCTTATTTTTTATGTTCCTTGATATGTACCCAACTTCTAAACCAAAAATTCTCTTAAGAAAACAAAGAACTAAATATTATTCAAACCGAAATACCACTAGTTAACCTAGAACATCTATTATATATTGGTGACGTATCTGATGGGAGTAAAAAGCCACAAGTACCTCTTATGAGCTCTAAAGAGAACCACTACTCCACGTTTAGCATCTAACTTCTAAATAAACTCTATCATTTCTCGCTCTTCGCAATTTAAGATTCCAAATAATGAAACCCGCGAATACTTAGCCGATAATCAGCCACGCATATATAAAGTCAGTTACGGAAACTTGCAAATTCTAGAAGAAGAATTCGCGTTTTCTAGCTCCTGATGTAAAAGACTAGCGAAAGCTTTTAAAGCTGCGCATGTATAAAGTCAAGTACGGGAACTTGCAGATTCTTAAGAAAGAATTCGCATTTTATAGCTCCTTGTGTACAAAACTAGCACAAGCTTATGTGATCATCATTGGTTAAGGCAACATGCTAGGGCTCAACACGCCCGATCAAGTCAAAATATTTATTCCTACTCTCGCCAACAATAAAGTCAACAAGGTGTCAAAACACTTATTCAAACTTTATTATATTTTTTTTCACAACTTTTTTACTTTTTCTCATCTTTTTGTGCTTTTTCATAACTTTTTCATAAAAAATTTTTCAATTTTTCAATTTTTTCAATTTTTTTTATTTTTGGTGGAAAAACGGAGTTGCAAGAGTTCACGACATGTGAAAAATGCTAGGTCAAAATCGAATCGAAGATTCACCCTCCCCCCGACTAGAACAAAACATTGTCCTCAATGTTTGATGGGTTAAGGCAATCCTAACAAGATTCTAGGCCATTTATTAATTATGCCAAAGAAAACGTTAGTCGATACGATTTAACGGATATAGGATTTCCAAGTAGCACCGATGAATGAGACTCCAAGTGAAGAGATAACGAGCACGAGAGTCATCATAAATCATGGACAATCTTGAACAAACATCACAAACAACCACGAAACACAAGAATAGAAGAGGCACCCCCTCCTCACGTTATTTGTTAGAAAATAGAAAATAAGAAGATGAAATTGGATAAGCATGGGTTGCCACCCACGAAGCGCTTGTTTTTGTTCACCGAGTCACATGAGCTTGACTCGATCCCCGAATTAATTCGTCCTTGGAGAAAAACCGTGGAAAAATAATCTCATTCGAGCTTTCATTCAAAATATTTTGAAAAACATATGATATATTTGAAAGTTCCATCCCGAAGAGATAACCGCTGATATTTTACTTATTAAAACTTTGAAAAACGATACCAGGGTCAAAAACAACATCCTCACTCCCCACTGAGTGAAGGATAAGAGAAGTCACACCAAACGTTATAAACGGCAAGAAGGTCATGACAACAATCTTGAAAAATTCATCATCTTCAAAAGAAAATTTCATAATTATGGAATTATGACTTTTATCATTAAAGCTCATTTTACAAACTTTTCCGGGTGGGAGGGATGGGATAAACTTTTCATTAAAACTCTCATTTTTAAACACACCACCCGGATCATGATCAACTTCAAGATCAAAACTGAAACTTTCATATTCAGGTTCAGAAAACTTTTCAATTTCACATTCAGATTCATCAAAACGAAATGACTCAAACTCCGGAAGAGAGATAAAAGCATGAGAAGTGGTACTGCCACGACTCGTCTCTTCCGAGTGATCGAAATGAAAAGCTTCATACGTCGGATCAGAAAAATCAAGATGATAAGTGGGATTGCCACTCATCTCCTCAGTCGTGTCAAAGGAGAAACTCTCAAAGTCTGGTAAAAATTCCTCGAGCTCGGGCTCTAGAGGATCGTCAATTATAAGCTCAATCTTCGTCTTAACTTTATCCGGAGGGATTGACGGTTCATCGTTCAGCAAATTGTTAAGAAAAATAGTATCTCCCTCCGAATCAAAATAAGAATCATCAATCTCAGAAAACGGAATCGTATCAATAGCAAGAAATTCATCGACCTCTTCCCAGAGAGAATCATATTCCTTAGTCGGAGGAAATGATGGGGAAGAGTCGGAGACGAAAGTTTTAACAAAATCATCAAAAGAATAATCACAAACATCGATGCTTTTGACGGATTACTTCTTCAAGTTCGAAGCATCGGCTTTAAAAATCATAATATCATCATCGTGTCGTAAAGTTAGAGTATCCTCAAAATGGTCTACTAGGGCTTTAGCGGTTCGTAAAAACGGTCGCCCTAGTATTAGAGGAACTCTCGGATCAGCTTCAAAATTGACAACAACAAAATCTGCCGGAAAAGTACACGAATTCACACGAACAAAAACGTCCTCAACAATTCCAACTGGATGAGTGATCAATCGATTAGCAAGCTCCAAAGTCATTCTCGTCGGTTTAAGAGCCCCCATTCCAAGTTGTTCGTAGATCGATAATGGCATGAGGTTTATACTCGCACCCGAATCGGCTAGGGCGTTACAAACTTCTTGATGTTTCAATGAACAAGGAATGAGAAACTTTCCCGAGTCACCAAGCTTTTCAGGAAGCTTCTTGAGAAGAATCGCGGAACATTGGGCATTTATTGGTGTTTCGGCTAATTCAAGCAATTTCTCTTTATTACTTATGAGGTTTTTGAACGTGGAAGCAAATTTCGGCATGTACACGAGAGCATCCATAAAACTTATATCAAAGTGCAACTTTTGAAAAATATCCAGAAATTTTTCCATTTGTATTTTAGGCTTTGCACGGAGCTCTTCATCATTAAATCGTGACGGATATGGCAATTTAGACTTGTATTTCACATTATTCTCAAAAACAACCTTTTCTTTATCTTTTGACTTTTGGACAACTGGAGGTTGGACGTTTTCAGCTCCTCCATTATTAATAGGAGGAACCGGGTCCTTTGTCGCCTCGGTCTCACAGTCTACTACATTGGGTGGAGACGAAGAAGAAGAAGAGGTAGTAGGAACTGTGGGTCCCTCATATGTAGCACCACTGCGAGTTATGATCACCTTTACTTCGCCCCTCGGGTTTGCGATCGTGTTGCTTGGCAAAGATGTAATACCCGAACCCGAGGGTCGATCATTTAAACGTTTGTTAATATCACTGATTTGATTAGCTAACGACCTTGTTGTTTCCTCTTGTTTTGTCATAAAAGCTTGTTGGTTTTGAAGCAATTGCTTAATCAAATCTTCCGTGGGCGACGGATTTGGAATAACAACTTGATTTTGATTGTTGTTGAAATTCTGCCCACGGTTTTGGAAATTACCATTATTTTGATTTCCATGATTAGCGTTCTGAAAATTCCCAGGGTTTTGATGATTTTGATGGTTTTGAAAATTGTTCCCTTGAGGCGGGCCTTGATTGTAATTACCTTGAAAACCCCGATTCTGATTAAACCCTTGATTATGATTTTGAAAACCGTTATTAGCTCGACTCTGATTTTGATTTCCTTGATTATTATGATTATGCACATTATGATTCTGATTGACTTGATTGACTTGGTTTGGTTGTTCGAAACCGGGTGGTCCAAGAAAATGAGAAGAACGGTAGCTGAGGAGATTACGGTCTCCTTGAGGTTGTGGGTAACCGGTGTTACCCGCGTTTGCAGCATACGCGTTTTGAGAAAAGGCACCGGTGGCCGGACATTCATAATACACATGTGGACCACCACAAGTCTCACAACCGTGACTAACCACATTGACTTGATGGTTTGGTTTTTCAATAGACATTGCATCAACTTTCTTTGTTAAAGCCACAATCATATTTACCAATTCATCATTATTTTTACCATTATTAGAAACTTGAGGTTTATTCCTTGACATTCTCACACGAGCTTTATTCTCAATTATCATGAAAGCATCATTCGTGTTCCTAGCCAACAAGTTACCACCCGCAGCAGAATTAAGCGAATCTTGGTCGGCGTGACATAACCCATTATAAAATGTATCAATCTGTTGAAGGTCGGTAAACCCGTGATTTGGACATTTCTCCTTCAAATCTTTGAATCGGTCCCAAGCTTCACTAAACATTTCATCAAAAGTTTGTTGGAACCGAAAGATTTGAGAACGTAGGTTAGAAGTTTTAGACGGAGGATAGAAGTAATTCACAAACTTGGAAGCAAGGTCATTCCAAGTGTGAATTGAATTAGGCGGTTCCTTTTCCAGCCAAGTCCGGGCTGCTCCTTTTAAGGAAAAAGGAAACAACTTCAATTTCACCACATCGTGAGGCACTTGGTTCATTCTAATCGTCTCAGCGATGTCGGTGAAATTTCGGATGTGTGCATAGGGGTCTTCGTTATCAAACCCGTGGAATGATATACCCGTGATTAAGTTGAGTAATCCGTGATTAATCTCAAAATTGGCATTAATGTCCGGAATCACAATTGCTCTCCTCACACCATTGAATGGTGATTGGAGTTGTTCTTCCATAGGACGCGTATCAAATGCCGGTTGTTGTCCCATCGGCGGGATAACATTGTGCTGTGGACCACCCATCGGCGGGGGTCCGTTGTGTTTGTTTTGGTTCATCTCCTCGTCGTTAAGGAAATGAACCCGACTAGTATGTCGTAAAACCCGCTCGGGGTTAGAGAACGGAGACGTAAGACTCTCAAATGAAGATCGGGTGTGCATACACCACGAACAAAATTAAAAAGAAAATGAAAAAGAAAAGAGAAAAGAAAATCTTTTTGTTTTTTTATATTTTTTCACAAAAACTTTTTATTTCTTTTGTTTTTCTTTTCTTAAAACGTAATATTAATCGAAAACCGTTTCTTTCAAAACCACGCGCGACGGGACGGGAGAGAAGAATGGATCTCTCTTCAGCTAGCAATTTAATGTCTTAGCTATCCGTATTTCCCGCTTATTCGGTTGTAGTAATTGAAATAGTCCGATAAACAACTAAATTACGTTTTCGTTATATTGCGAGACTTATTTGGTTTACAACGCCCTTTCTTTCGATCGAGTCGAGGCTGTAACTTTTATTATTTTTTTGGTAATTTTGAAAACACTTTAGGAAAAGTGTTTTTGATTTTTCAATTTTTATAGAGATATATATACAAAGTAGAGGAAGGCTTAACAAAACACGATTTTCAAAAATTGATATTCAAAAATTCACTTCGGCCTTCCCCGGCAGCAGCGCCAAAAGTTGATTCGTGTGAAAACCAATTATAATAATTATAGTATAGTATCGAAGTGATCCGCGTAAAATACGGATCACCCGAGTCGTTTTCCGACGAAGGCGAATGGAATCGAGAATATCGATTCGTGAAATCGTGATTTGTAAAGTGAGAAAGTGAAAATGAGCAATCAAATAGTTCACGTAATCACAAACAAGTATGAAATATGCAAAGATTACAAGCTAATTATGCACCGAAATGAAAAACGTAAAAACGGAAACGCAACCGTAAAATTTTAAACGTACGTATGACGAAAAATGATCCTACGACTTTGGAAATATTTTCTAAAAATTTAAAACTAATAAAAAGAATTTTAAGAAAAAGAAAAATATTTTTTAGACTTTTTTTTTTCTAGAATTAAATTCCTATTTATTGAATTAAAAGTGAATTAAAAATAGAGGAAAATAGAAAAACAAATCGGAAAATTAAAAATTAAATTCTAAAAATTCTAAAATATTATAAAAGAAATTATAAAAATATTTTTGTATTTTTCAGATCCTTTTTGTATTTTTTATTTATTTTTGTGATTTAAAAACTATTTAAAATTTGAAATTAATCCAAAGAAATTAATAAAAATAGTAAAATTGGTTAGAAAAATCTGGAAAAATTCCAGAAATTCAAAAATATCAAAAGAAACTCAGAGAAAAAATTTGAAATGAAAAGAAGCTGAAAAATGCTGAAAAGCTTGAAAACTGCTTATTTGGAGTGTTTATTTATAAGCACTCCTTGACCCAGTTGACCAAAACTTTGACCAGAGGATTTTATGACTCTAAGAAGCTTGAAGGATCAGTAATTAAGCCAAAAAGCACTCAGAAACATAGAATATGAGCCAAACAGGTACAATAAGCTAAAGGATAATAAGCACGAGCCAATCAGATTAAGCAAATGGCAAAAGTTCAATTGACCAAGTAACTTTAGGTTCAAATAAGCTCAGCAAATCAATAAGAATTAACTAATGATGAACAAATTCAATATGCAACCCTACTAATTCAATCAGATCCTATGTTCCAATCATACCACTTCAAAGGCCAATAAGCTGAAGCAAATGAGCTTATGGATGCAAGCTTATGGATGCAATTTACTCTCTAACAAGCTGAGAATTATTAAATCCACAATGCATTGATTTCCAACCCAATTTGGACCCTTAAATTAACCTGAGATCAGGTTGTTTAGAAACTTTAAGGCCTGCAGGTTTAACTTTATGATTTCACCACAAGGTTTGACCAACTCCAATTTTAATGCCTTAAAATTATTACCAGGTGTATGATAAGTAAATTTAAGTACAAAAATCTTAATTACAAAACACAAAGTATATCTATAAACTAAATTGGCTTGAGCAGAATTCAACTAGAGCAATAAAAATGAGTATAGATCTAATGTTTATTTTCTATCAAAGATACTGTCACTTTATTCAGCTACTGACCTGAACTTTTCCTAATAAGACTAGTTATGCAGAAAACTCAAATAATATAATGACAAAACAACTCCTAATCAGTTTATCCAAACACTACTATAAGTGACAGCTTATACTAAACTTCTTGCTCAAATCAGTCCAATGTAATCCAAACTCAACCTATGTGTTCGAAATGATCTACTCACTCTTAATGAATTCAGAATAACAGATCTTAAGAAGTAAACAAACTCAGGATCATAGATCCAAAATGTATGACAGTTAAGTACAATAGTTGATGAAACAGTCATACATCAATTCAAATACCTCAAAACAGATTCCAAAAGTCCAAATTAACATCTAAATCACAGAACTATAATGCAAATCACCTCAAAAATTAATAACATAGATCTCAGATTCAATCTAAACTAGAAACACAGAACCACAGATAAATCAGACAATGAAACAGTACACTAAAACACCAAACTCAAATCTATAACTAGTGTTTAAACAACAAATAACAAGCACTATTTAGACTATATAAGCTATAATAAGCAGTAACAAACAAGAGATAACAGTTCTAAACTCTAATTGATTAAGATAATCTACATGAAAGAAATTGAAAACTTACAAAATTAACTCCCCCTTAGCATGAAAAGAGGGGGATTCACTGTGCTTGCCTGCCTCTTAGACAGGCCAAAAGCTCCAATTGGCTGTCTCTTAATCTCCAAATAAGCTCAGCAACACAAGATCAAATAAACTTGAGATTTATTGACTCTAATGTAATGACTCAAATAACTTCCATTAATAAGCTAACAAGCTTAAATGGAAAGTTTGAAAAGGAAATAACTCTACTGTGAGCTATAATACCCAATATGTAAACATTTTTTATATTTTTTTATATTTCTGATTTTTTTATTTTTTTATTTTTTAATGTAAATGAATTATAAAACTAAATAGAGTAATGATTTGAGCAAAATGAAACAGAAAATAGCAAGATTAGCAGATTATTAAAACAAATTAAGCTAAATTTAAAAGGAATTATAAGCTGAATTTAAAAGGAAGAAACACTTTTATTAAAAATAGAGAGTAAAATTACAAAAACTAATCTAGATTACAATTCAAACTACAATTTAACAGCATAACTTTGCACTAAAAAAAACTACTCCAATGAGCTAAAATGGAGACCTATTTATAAGAGGAATGAAGGGGTTGGGGTCTTCTTTGCCAGGTTGGCGATCCACACCACCTTGTGTTTCTTTCATCCATCTTATAGCCCTTGGATTGCTTTTGTGCTTCTTTGATCTTATGCTAACCCTTGGATCAAATCTGAGACGTGGCTTGTCCAATCAAACACCTCCATCTGTCCACATTTGAGTGTCTCATTCTCTGACATGTGACTCAGCAGAATCCAAGGAGAGGAATGACGCGTTCCATCCAATCTCAAGCTGCCAGATGTCTCTTCGTAGTATCTAATACCTCTCTGACATGTGACTCTGACACGTGATATAGCTTCTAGAAACACAAATGATTAGCTAATTATTAGCTGAGTGAAGTGGTGTGAGGTGATTCGAGCCATTTATGAATTTAGGGTTCATGGTTGGGAGGGTTCTGGGTTGAGGGGAGTTTGGGGAAAAATAAAAGGGCACGTTTGATTTGTTTTTATTGTGTGTTGACTGAGATGTTGACCGAAGTTAAAAGTGGGCTCGGGTAAAATGGTAAATGGGCTTGGTGCAAGGGTAAAGTGGATTGGACTTTAATCAATCATGGACCAGGCTATGAGTGGTAATAAACTTGGACCATGTAATTTATAAGGACCAAAAATTTCTAATCCAAAATATAAAGGACCAATTGTGTAAACTTCCAAACTCCAAGGACTGAACTTGACTTTCCTCAAAAGTATAATCTAAGGACTATTTCTGCCAAATCTGAATAGATGAAGGACTGAAATTGATTTGTAGATCTTGGTTTTGACTTTTTGACCGTCTTTTACTCTCGTGCTCGATTTCACCGGTTATTGTGTGATTTCCGTCATTTTGTAAAATATCCGTACCTGCATATCACAAACACAAAAAACACATGTTTTCTTGGCATTTGTTACCTTAAATAGTCGTTTTGGGTAGGTAATTGGCCATAAAATGGTGAGTAAATAAGCACTCACCAGTCATATTGCTTAATCGCTCCATCAGAGTTTTATTTTCTTTTTACCTGATTTGTTTGATTCTTGGCGACTATTTGGCTTGGATTACTATCAATGCGAGAGAGTTAGTTTGCTAATACTTGTGTTTATATTTTGCTCCATAAATTTTTTGATTTCAAGTTTAATTTGATTCATTATTAGACTTTGAGCGCATGTATATCATACAATTTATAAAGAGTAGAAAAGAATGTTTGAAAATTTAGTGCACTTGAGGGATCAATTCAGACCTGGTAATGGGTTTGGAGGTACGGAGTGTACACTCATTAGGTCCATGAATACCCTGACTCAATAGTGGTTATGCAGAGTTTCAACTGCTAGTGTTTCTGCTGGTAGGGTTAAGAGTTTCTGCTGGTAGTGTTACGTTTTTGCCGGTAGTATTACGTTTTTGTTGGTAGTGTTAATACTTACTGTACTGCTCGTTTTAACCACTAATTCCTGCTATTTTGGAAACTATTATGATATAATTACGTTTCTTGTGTTTAAAGTATATCTGTAATTCAGGATGGACGGGTCATTTGATCATCAAAAACTATCTATGGAGAAGCAAACGGTGTAGGGGATGAAGGTGGTTATACTGTCGGAATGTCTACATGCTATCCAGAACCGGGTTCAATCAAGATAGCTAATGGTGAAATTCTAACTTTTGGAGTCGAATTACAGCATTGAAAAGAGCCATACGGTAGTTATGGGCCTCTTCTATATTCTTGTTGCAGAATGATCCGGTTCAAGTAAGATTTCTTCCTGTTATATATTCACCATTTCTCCAAGAAATTTATTCTATTTTATAGCTTATTTGATAATTACAATGTCTAATGTATCATCTTGACTTTTAGGTCAAACTTACAACTTCTTAAACTCGACATTAACATGGACATCAGTATTAACGCATGACCTAGTTTCTTAGTATACTGCATTATCATCTTAAAAAATGATATAATGTTACAAAAGGCTTGAAAAAACTCAAAGAGTGGTTATAATCCTTAAAGCTAACAGCTAGTTCATTTGACGATGATAGTCAAATCGTATATTTTGAGTGCAACTTTTCTTTCCTTTGTTCACAGATTCTGGTTTTGTAGTCAACGTATATGCTGTAGTTTTCTTGGATTTGGTATGCAGATTCATGAAGAATCAAAAGCCACAATTGTCTTTTGGGGTGCAACTGTGTTTGGATTAGCTATATTCGCTGTTGTTGTAGTCGCTTATCGACTGTTTGGCTTTGGTTATTATCTATGAAGAGTGTATAGTTTGCAAACACTTAAGTAATACGTACTTGTGTTTATATTTTGCTCCATAAAGGATACACACGTATGTATAAAGTTACAACTAAAAACATGATATTGATTAAAACCAAAGGGCAAAACAAGGTGGAAAATAAAATATTACTAACAATAACAAAAACTTGGAACTCCGAAGGTACAAATGAGTTCTCTTATTAACTTTGCGTTTTGGAAAACAAATAGATAATTCATTTTTTAGGCTAATCATAGCTCAAATGGTTATTGCTAACAAAAACAGTTTTAAAATATAAGATCGAAATATATTTTATTTATGTACTGATACTGAAGCGCAAACCGAGAAACGAGACCAAAATATATTTTGTTAGGTAATGGTACAAGGGTGGTTTCTTGTTTTATAAAGAGAAACCACACAGTGACGCATCACCTGACTTAAACACATTCAAACCTCAACAAATTCAAATGCAGAAGCTTCTATATATATAGTCACTTTTAGTTACAACTTTCATCAATGTGGGATAGTCAAAAAGCTTTCTAAATCCTCACAACCTTAACCAATTTGCCTTCTTTTAGTTTCAAAGTGTTTGTTTCCAGTATTATAATCACATGAGGGACATAGTAGAATTCCACTTAGGCTTTTCTAGTTCTCTTTAAAAAAATAAATAAATAAATAAGGAACTTTCTGTAAATTAGGCGAAAATTTTAAAGCAAAGAGGTGAGTTGATATGAAATAAAGATTTACAGAAATCCAATGTGCTATAACACGATGTTGCAATTGAATTGATAAAGTCCTTAGCCTTGGATTTGAAGGTACTCTAATTTTAACATGTTAAGATACATTTTTTATTTTGTACTTATACTTAATTTAACGACTTTGCTAACGATTATCATCAGAGGGGATGAAATTTTAAGCATGTCTTTAGTTAAAACGAATGATCTAACACTACAAACTATAAACAAAGTTATCAAAGTAAAATCTTCTTTACCTCTTTACATGTGGAATCTTTCCTTGGCTGCTTTATATCGAAACAAACTTGGTTACTATATCTCCATACATGGATCCTTTACAGAAACAAAAAAATCAGACCTTTGTTGTTCAGCTGGATTCATTGATCCTTAAATGTTTGTATCTTTTAAAAGTTGGATTTGAGGGAATGAACTCAACTTCTGCATACTACTCGACAAGTATAAACTACTTGAATGAAACTTCTACATTTGAGGAAACTATTAAATTTACAAACCACTTGAACCTACTAAACCTTGAATGAAACTTGAAATTGTGTTGACGAAATTGATCGAAATAATGAAATATGCGCCTCTTAACGTTGAACCCATGAAACATCTTTGATTAATACATACCTAAAGCCGTGATAACAGACCCAAAATGATGATAACAACATGAAGAAACTCGGATAGTGCTAATAAAAGAAGATTTGAAAAATGTTACAACGAAGACCCTTTATATTCTTTACCATGACAAGCTAAATCTTAGCAAAATAATCATCTAAATGTCCTCTAGTTCCTCGCAGGCATACTTCCCAGGGTAGAACGCTGGGAGTAAGCGCGCCTGGAAACTTAAACACATATAGACATCAACAATTTGAACGTAAATGCTCGTATATATATATAGTCACTTTTGGTTACAAATGTTATAGTTTAACAATTAAATAGCACGTATTGCGGAAGCTAGAATCAAGTATAACACATAAATATTAACTAAAACATAAATAGTAAACGTACCTGATGCACTTCAAATAACCTTGATTCTTGTACAAAAAGATCAATGATAAACCCCTTACTGTTTTGTTTATCGATCTCTTGATAATTACTAAAGTAAGTAATTACCTCGTTCTTGTACACACAAACTACCAACGAATAAAGGTTTGATGCAAGTAAACAAAACATTTAAATTTGCTTAAGAAAAAATCGATCCAAGAACCCTTGGAGGGGGTTGGACGATCGGCCAAGAAAGAAACAAGGAAGAAAAGATTTTAGGGTTTAGTGTGTGTGCACAAAAGATGTGAAACCCTAATCCTTGGCCTTGTATATATACTAGAGGATTTCTTGGTGATCAAGCAAGGGTGGATCGACCCATATGGGTTGGGTCGACCGGCCTAGGCACCCCCATGGGTGTTCTAGATCCTTCTTGACTCCCAAATTACATTCTAGTCCTTATCTTTCGTTACTAACGATAGTTAGTTCATACGGTTAATAACTAACGACCATTTAGTCCATTAAGTGTTTATAAATATATATATACGATACATTTAACATATATATATTTATTTTACATTATTCTTGTTTGTAAAGTGTGCAATCCCGAGGTCTCGGGTTCGATACTAGACATTTACATATTAATGTTTATACGTAACATTTAACAGCTCCCACTCGTATATCCATTAATAGTAAAATGACATTGGTTAGCGTCTTGCAACACTCCAATGCCCCTAGTTCAATCCGAGCTAGGTTTCCTGGAAAAACCTTTAATGATTCATCATTATAATTATTCTTTCATTACTAATACCACATTAATAAGGATGTGAGGTTCTTTATTAAATTTCTGTTTCTCGTTTCTTAATGATTGAACAAAATTACCAAAACATCTGAACGTATTCCATATAGACTTTGGGCATGGCCATGCAAACATTTTGTCAACCCTACGAGGGGCCCAGCAGTATTAAACTTCTAAACAAATCAGAAGGAATAAATTCTTTCTTGACTACAAGAATAACCCATGAACTTTGCAACACTTCTGAAAACAACCCTTATGACTCCCTATTACGGTGAGCGGTAGGCTGCTTCACAAAAATGCACTACATCCATGACACTTATCTGGTATATCAAGTCTGAGAATAACTTTAAATATGATTCTCACATTAAATATTAAATCATATTATTGGGATAAGTCCAATATTCAATTCATTGAATATCATGTGAAATTGGTATGACTACGCATCAATACACTTTCAAGTATATCTTAAACCAATACTCAAATTTGTCTTAGTTTAATGATATTACCATATCATTAATCGACAATGGACAATTTAGAATAATAATTTATTCATGGATCTTAAACATGCAAATATAGGATATATTTATTAAGACAATGAATAAATAAACATAAAACATATTTTATTTCATTAAAATAATAATTGTACATTACATCCTTTATCCAAACACTAATCACAAATGGGCATGAAACTTTCAGCTAATCTAAGTCCTACACCTTCAGCATGCTTGTAAAGTTTGGTGCCAGGTAGAGGCTTTGTTAATTGATCTGCCAAGTTATCATCTGTGTGAACTTTGAGCATTTCGATTTCGCCTATTTCGACTTGTTCTCGAACATAGTGATGCTTAATTGGGAAATGTCTGGTGCCTTTCATGATTCCAGGCTCATTGGTAAATGTAATTGCAGCTGAGTTGTCACAATACATTTTAATAGATCTTTGAATCGAAGGCATAACTCCTAGCCCTGAAACAAACTTCCTAATCCAAACAGCTCCATTGCAGCTTCTGAAGCAGCTATATACTCACTTTCTGTAGCAGACATCGCTAGTACACTCTGCTTTCTGCTCCTCCAATCCACAACTCCTCCATTAATGACAAAGACATAACCAGTTTGAGACTTCGTATCATCCTTATCACCTTTCCAAGAAGCATCGCAGTAACCTGTAACATCAAGTTCTGCTGATGGAGTACCCCCATAAACCGAGAACATATCTTTAGTAGCCCTAAGTTACTTAAGAATATTCTTAACAGCAGTCCAGTGAGCTTCACCTGGATTCTGCTGATATCGACAGGTTAAATTCTGAGCAAACGCCACATCAGGTCTTGTACTTTTCACCGCATACATTATAGATCCCACAGCCGAAGCATAAGGGACTCTCTTCATGCGTTGCACCTCTGCAGGTGTTGAAGCATAAACCTTGTTGCTCAAGCCATGTTGTTCTTGCATTGGCAAATATCCTTTCTTGGAATTTTGCATACTGAATCTCTTTAGTATTTTATCAATGTAAGCACTTTGGCTTAATCCAATTAATCGCTGAGATCTATCTCTATATATCTTGATTCCCAAAATAAATGCAGCTTCCCCTAAATCTTTCATAGAAAAACACTTTCCAAGATATGCCTTAACCTTTTGCAAACTTGGAATGTCGTTTCCCATGATCAATATGTCATCCACATATAATATAAGGAAAATTACATTACTCCCACTAACTTTGTGATATACACATGGCTCATCAAGATTTTGAGTGAATCCATACTTTTTAATTTCACTATCAAATCTCTTATTCCATTGTCGTGATGCTTGCTTCAATCCATAAATGGATCTTTTAAGCTTGCATACACGATTTGGGAATTCTGGATTTACATACCCCTCAGGCTGCGCCATATAGATGTCTTCATCTAGGCGACCATTTAAGAAAGCGGTTTTTACATCCATTTGCCAAATCTCATAGTCATAGTAAGCGGCTATGGCTATAAGAATCCTAATTGCCCTTATGTCAGCTACAGGAGAAAAGGTCTCCTCATAGTCAACACCAAAAGTTTGAGTATAGCCTTTAGCTACCAAACGGGCCTTATAGGTGTGTACAACGCCATCCATGTCAGTCTTTTTCTTGTAGAGCCATTTACTCCCAACTAGTTTGGCACCCGGAGGTAGGTCTACTTCTTCCCAGACTATATTGTCTTCCATGGATTGCATTTCCCCATCCATAGCAACTTTCCATTTGGCCTTTTCAGGACCATTCATGGCTGCTTTATAACTTGTAGGCTCATCAAGATCACCCAGTATATTCTCATCACTCTCTACATTAAGACATAGACGAGTAGGAGCTTTTACTAGTCTTGTTGACCTACGAATGGGAATCACTTCAACTTCAGGTGGAGGACCTAAACTTTCAGGTTCTACCGGAAGTTGGTTAGTGTTTTCAGAAGGTGCTACATCTTCTTGACCGTCTTCCAGATCATATACTCTCCCACTGAATTCTTGAGATATGAGCTCCTTTTCAAGGAAGTCTCCATACCTTGCAACAAATACTTTGTTTTCAGGTGGGTAATAAAAGTATAGTTTCCTTAGGGTATCCTACGAAGATGCACTTCACAGATCTTTGTTGGAGTTTGTCTACTGAGTCACGTTTAACATACGCTTCACAACCCCAGACCTTAAGATAAGACAAGTTAGGAGCTTTTCCAGTCCATAACTCATATGGTGTCTTATCAACCTTCTTTGTTGGAACCATATTTAGAATGCGAACCGCAGATTCTAAGGCATAATCCCAAAACGAGAAAGGAAGAGTTGTTAGATTATACATAGATCGTATCATGTCTTGCAATGTACGATTCCTTCTTTCAGATACACCATTTTGTTGTGGAGTATATGGAGAAGTAAAGTGCTGGACAATTCCCTCCTTTGCTAGATAATCTATGAACTCCTGACTCAGGTATTCACCACCTCTATCGGATCGAAGAGCTTTAATCTTCTTTCCAAGTTGCAACTCTACTTCTGCTTTAAACACTTTGAATGTTTCAAATACCTCATGTTTATGTTTAAGTAAATAAACATAACCATAACGGCTGTAATCATCCGTAAATGTTACGAAGTAGCTAGCACCTCTCCTTGACACATGTCTAAGTGGTCCACACACATCTGTGTGAATAAGACCAAGTAGATCATTAGCCCTTTCAATCCTATTTTTAAAGGGTTTCTTAGTCATCTTCCCAGCAATGCAAGATCCGCATTTATCAAATGATTCATCATTGATCTTATCTAAAAGTGTCACAACTCGTAAATTCTGGTCTTTTCCCGAACTTTCACATTTACTATTCATCGGTTACTATTCATCGATCACTATTCATCATTTTACTATTCATCATTTTTGAGGTCAGTTTGATATTCTGAGAAGCGTTTTATAATTTTACTATTCATAAAACACTATTCACCTCCGGAGAAAATTTGTCATTTATACGTGGGTTGCGTCATTTTTGTAAACGTACGATTTTTAACCTAAGAAACGTTATCTTATGAACTATTATTTTAAATAATTGATCCGTTAATCCCAACTATGGTCCTAACATATTTTTATACTCATCATAATAATATAAAAATTATATTATTAAATTACCCGATATTTTGGAAATTTATTTAACTTATATCATACGCCTAATTTATTTATGACGGTTTTCGTAAAAACTAAACAATGATCACCCGAACACCCAATATTTATACCCAACATATTTTCACAATTTTTATAACTTTATTATGTCCCAATTAACTTCATCATATTTTACTTGAACTCGTCACGGTTTATTTTTAGTTAATTCGGTACTCGGTACAGATTGGTATCAGAGCTCTGGCTATAGCGAACTAAGTGTTTTTAAAACCTAGACTATAGCTACTTTTACGAAAAACTTAACCCTATGACCGTCACGTGCCTGCCTGCCAAGATGATGCCTCACTTGTGGTTTGTTGCTGACTTAGGTGATGAGATTTGTGTCTCATTATCTGGTATATTATGTTCATTTATTCTAATTGATTTCTATCATTGTCTTTCATATAAGCATGTTCACGTATCATATACGTCACCCTGTTATGTTTCTCCTTGCATAGTTTCATCCTTTGACCTCGAGTTTGGTCACCTGCCTTAGTCTTTCTGTACGTCTTGGTAGTATAACTGAGCTGAGTATTTCAAAATTCATGGAACCTCGGTGGAATATAGACTAGTCACCTATATTCAACCCGGGATAGTGGGACATAGGCTGACTACCTATATCCGACTCAGAAATGAATTTTGCAACACTGAGAATGGTTATAATAAAATTCTGTCTGGATTGAATCCTCTACTCAATTTCCATGTTTCATTCATGTGTGTGTGTACCCTCGTTGTCAGAACGCTTATACTTTTCCTCACCTTGTGAACCGCCGCCTAGAAGCACGTCAACTGGTCATTTCATCTCATGAATCTTCACCTTTATACCACTTCGGAGACCAACGTTAACTGAACTTCGGGACGAAGTTCCTTAAGGGGTAGAGACTGTCACAACTCGTAAATTCTGGTCTTTTCCCGAACTTTCACATTTACTATTCATCGGTTACTATTCATCATTTTACTATTCATCATTTTTGAGGTCAGTTTGATATTCTGAGAAGCGTTTTATAATTTTACTATTCATAAAACACTATTCACCTCCGGAGAAAATTTGTCATTTATACGTGGGTTGCGTCATTTTTGTAAACGTACGATTTTTAACCTAAGAAACGTTATCTTATGAACTATTATTTTAAATAATTGATCCGTTAATTCCAACTATGGTCCTAACATATTTTTATACTCATCATAATAATATAAAAATTATATTATTAAATTACCCGATATTTTGGAAATTTATTTAACTTATATCATACGCCTAATTTATTTATGACGGTTTTCGTAAAAACTAAACAATGATCACTCGAACACCCAATATTTATACCCAACATATTTTCACAATTTTTATAACTTTATTATGTCCCAATTAACTTCATCATATTTTACTTGAACTCGTCACGGTTTATTTTTAGTTAATTCGGTACTCGGTACACCTTAAAACTACAAATAAATACACAAAATCACACATTTCTTCCTACTCTTTGACAATTGCCGCCCCCCCCCCCCCTTGTCTAATTCCTCTTTTTGTGGATCTTGTCCCTAATTAAATATCTACTATCAATTATATGCATACATATCTCTATCATTTCTCATTCATTCATTTTATATACTTAAAGATAAACTAGCAAAAGCTCTCATTTTTTTTTTCTTCTCTCTACAAATTCAGCCAAGGCAAGAACACAAGGGAGAAACCATAATTTTTCAAAGATCAAGTGTTAATCTTGTCCCTTTTGTTGTTCTTGTTTGGGTTTTGTGATAAAAACCCAAGGTTTTATAAGTTTTCATCTCCATAAGCTCACTAATCTTTCTATGTAAGTTGTTAAACTTTTGTTCATAATTTTCTTCATGTTCTTATTATGTTCATATGATTTCATACAAGGTTTACATGCATATGTTAGTATATACCACTCATTTATATATATATCTAGCTTTTGAACTCTAGAAATAGATTATTGTTAGATCCTTGTTAGAGTAGCTTGGTGATGATGTTTAGGAACCCATGACACCCTAAGAAGGTGTATGGTAAGATTAGACTAGATTTGTGGTGATTGAAAGTGGTTTGGTTGGATTAGAAACTAGATTGGAACATTAGAAATGATTTTTGAAACAATATATTAACCTACTGTCCTTAAAATGAAAACGTGGCAAAATCAGTAGGTGGTGGGTAATTTTTGACCAAAGATTTAGAAAATACTTTCAAAAACGAAGCCGTGGGCGAAAGAACGGATTAAAACGAGTTTATAACGAAGGAGATATGAATTTTTCAATATTAACGACGAAAACTATTTTTCTGAAAACTGCATGCTGTTTGACATTTTTCGTTGGACAAATAGAGGCGTTAGACGTAACCTAGAGGTGCCGAACTATCAAAAATATATTAGTATATACTAAAACGAATTCGTGGATATAAAGAACGAGTAAAATGAGCTTAAAACGACTAAGATATACACTTTTGAAACTAGGCGAACTATATATATATTTGACAACTTCTAATAGCACATATTCTCTTAAGTTATGGAAACACTATAAATCAACGCCAACGCTTATTTTTAAACTACGAGTGGTATAGGCTTCATGTGCATGTACATTCATCGCATCCCCTCATAATTTAAGTAGATCGTATCATTCGTTCGTTATAGGTCGCGGTTAGAGATCGAACCTCATTTCTGTGTAACCACCTTTGTCTTCGTAGCTATTCGTACCAGGTGAGTCATAGCCCCTACTCTTTTAAATTGTTTTGTCAACTTTTGGGGGAGAATACATGCTCGTTTTTACTTGAACTATTACTTGACCCTTTAAACATGGTTTTGACTTAAACTTTATTATGAACTTATGACTTGTCTTGACCTTTTTAACTTGACTTAAACTTTTGAACTTATGTACCGTACGTACTTTGACTTAAAGTCTCCCTTGTTCGGAGCAACGCTATAAAGTCTCCCATGTTCGGAGCAACGCTATAAAGTCTCTCCTGTTCAGAGCATCTTTAATAAATCTCGCCATGGTGGAGTGACTAATAATTCTTCGCCAAATCGGTGGAGTGACTAATAATTCTTCGCCAAATCGGCGGAGTGACTAATAATTCTTTGCCTAGGTGGCGGAGTGACTTGAAGTCTCCCATGTTCGGAGCAACGTTATAAAGTCTCCCTTGTTCGGAGCGGCCTTGACTTATTTTATATGTGGTGCTTATATTGTGACTTATTATTGACCTCAGGTGCTTGACAACTAAACATGCAACTATTTAGCAGTGGGTTGTAAACACACAGGTTACAAGTCTCTTATGGCGAGACTTGTAACTGAGTGGATTTACGATGCCTTTGCTGTGTGACCATTTTCTATAAACTTTATTGGTTTAATAAACTCTATGAACTCACCAACCTCTTGTTGACACTTTAGCATGTATTTTCAGGTTTTAACCTATGGTACGCTACAGGAGGTTTTGGCAGGGCATGACATGGTCATAGAAGACTCTGATAATTTATATGGGGACCGTTTTAAACTATTTTAGGGCCTACTTCCGCACTACTTTTAACGATGTAAATTTAACATTTTTGACTTAACTATTTTATTCTAAATGATTGAAGTGAAAACTATTTTTGTACTTGTGTTGTGATACAATTGAGTTACACCCCATCTACACGTATGCTTCCGCTGGACCCGATTTTGGGGGTGTGACAAAAAGCCCATCATGTTGCAGCTTTTTTATGCGATCTTTGCCAATGTGAGCAAGTCGACAATGCCAAAGATAAGACGAATCCAGACCTTTCTTGATTCTCTTATTGTTGATGCTATACATTGAATTATTTGTAACAAAAGCATTATCATTATTATTCATATCAATTTCAAAGACACCATTCACAGCAATAGCATTAAAATAAAAAAACATCATTTAAAGAAACTTAAATTCCATTACTAGAAATAGTATGATGAAAACCAAGGTTTAACAAACATGAAAATGAAATTACACCTCTAACAATTGACGGTGCATAATGACAATTATTTAAAGATAGTACTAAGCCTGAAGGCAACACTAAATTAAAAACTCCTATAGCTTCAACTCCTGCATGCGCTCCGTTACCAACGTGCAAGAATTGTTGTCCATAGGCCAGCTTTCTCTCAACTCTAAACCCCTGCAAAGTATTGCAAATATGAATGCCACATCCCGTATCATATACCCATGAATTCAATTTAGGAGTAAGAGTGAATAATTCAATCATAAAGAACGCCCCTGAAGTACTGGGTTTACCAGCTTCATTGCCCTGCTTCTTCTGTCGCAAGTCATGAATGTAGAGAGGACAATTGCGCTTCCAATGGCCCTTTTCATGACAGTGGTGACAAGCCTGATCCTTCTTGTTTGGAGGATTTGTCTTGTTCTGCTTAGGCTGATGCTGTTTCATCTTGGGTTCTGGTTGATAGGCCATGACCTGCTTGCCTTTATCACCTTTACCTTTGCCTTTGTTCACATGCGATTTCTTCTGGATTCTCCCCCCATGAATTGCCAACACTTGTGGGGTAGGATCCTTGACCTTGGCTGGTAGACTTTTCTCATAATCAACAAGCAATGCGAGTAATTCTGAGACTGTCTTCCTCGAGCAGTGCATGTTGTAATTCTGCACAAAACCAGCAAAATCCCTGTTAAGGGACCTGTTGATCAAGTGCACTTGCACATTGTCGGGGTAACCAAAACCAATTCTGTGAAGTTGATCAAACGAATCTTTCATCTCATCCACATAATCAGCTACTGGTTTACCATCACCATGCTTGCAGTTGTGTAGCTTGTCAAGTTCATCATACAATTCAACTGCAGGTGGTTTCTCATAAGACTGCTTAAGCATCTCAAGCATAGCTTTAGGAGAAGAGTACTCATACTTCTTTTGTAACTGAGCACTCATGCTAGTGAGCATTAAACAAGCAACCTCATTAAACTTAGCATTAGTCACCTTCCAAGCTGCCTTTGCTTCTGGTGTTGCAGTAGCAGCAGGTTCAGCTGGGCATTCCTCGGTCACATAGTCTAGCTTTCCGGACGCCCTCAAGACAATTCTAAGCGAACGGTGCCAGTCATTGAAATTCTTTCCAGTCAGTTTGTCTCTCTCAAGATGACTCTTGAAAGCAGAAATCACAGTTTGGTTATCGGGTTGAGCCATAGCTACAGATAAAGTTCAAATATTAGTATTTTCGATAATAAATATCTTCAAGAAAAATAAAATACCCAAGGCTATATTCATATAACCAACTAATTTTTCTTGAAAATCTAGGATCCAACTTTACATAGATTTCACCACATCAGTTGATCTGCTAGTGGTGAAAGTATAAAAGTTGCTAATCTGTCGAACAATAATCGGCAAACAAGATTTCCAATTCCTAGATCATTATGGGATTTACATCAAATTGATTCATTAATTTGCCTTATAAGCATGTTTCATCCCATCTCATGCCTTAAGTTCTAGGTCTCACGCACAACTTAATTAAGTCGTCTACCTTAGAAACTATAAAATTATAATTATGGTCTCACGCGTTAAAAGAATTTTACCTTGTTATAGTAATTTAGCCTAGGTCTCACGTTTACTAAATTAAAATTCCAAGTGTTCCTTATAGATAGATGGCATGTAACTTAAATTATTAAGGGTATTACTTTGATATGTCAATCAAAATATGTACAAAGATGCATGCATGCACTCATCTTTATAACATAAGTTTTCATAAAAACTTTTTATATCCAATTCGTGAAATTAATACACAAAGTTTTACTTGAGGTTTATACCAAAACCCTAAGATGACTTTCTACAATTATGATTTTAAAAGTAATTCGTTTAAGACATATTCAAGATTGTGATAACCAAGGCAGACTCTAAGGCTCTTTTCTAAGCCTTCAAATCACGGTTATGAATATCATCTTAAAGGACTTAATTTTAAAAACATATTTGTACAAAACATCAATCAAGCAAAAGTTTACGGATTCAATCTCAAAATTATGTAATAAAGTATGAATTTTGCTAGTCTCGCCTGGGAGCTGATTACCGTGCGAATCGGACCACTAGCGGCACTTAAGACCTTGCAAGATTCTTACTTTATCACTTAGGGTTTCACCATTATTAGTCCGTATTATTTTCTTTATAAAAACAACCCTTTTATTGCTTACAACAAGTCAAACTAAAACAATAAAACAAGTATCAAAGAAAAACAAAACAACCAATAATAAATAAGTGAAACAATCAGCCACATGCAATCCGTATTAGAAAAGATCCTAATAAAATCAATTCTAGGTATAATAATGCATGCAATCAACTAAGGCCTTCTCCTCTTAATGGAAGAGAGCCACATACATTGACGAATCAATTGCGTAGGCCAAAGCTAATAAACACACCACATAGCATATATAAATCGATTTTAATATGTATTGGAGTCTTCCCCAATTTAAGATCTATTTTAAACATGTGATAAAAAAAGAGATCCATGACTAACATGCATGTAAGTCACGGATAAAAACCTAACAATTAGCACATAGGTCACAAGATACGTTCAATTAACCGGTTAAAGACCTAGGGTTTCTAGTAATTACAAATAATCCAAGAAAACCACAAAACCCTAATTAGGGTTTCATGGAAAAATCGACCCCCCCCCCAAAATTAGGGTTAGGGTTTCGAATTTAATTAAAAAAAATAAGGAAAAACCCTAGATCAAAAACATGTATCTAAAACAATTAAAGATCCGATTTTTATTACGTTTTAGTAATCAATTACATGTTATACATGGCTCGTGATGCCACTGTTAGAGTTTAACAATTAAATAGCACGTATTGCGAAGCTAGGATCAAGTATAACACATAAATATTAACTAAAACATAAATAGTAAACGTACCTGATGCACTTCAAATAACCTTGATTCTTGTACAAAAAGATCAATGATAAACCCCTTACCGTTTTGTTTATCGATATCTTGATAATTACTAAAGTAAGTAATTACCCCGTTCTTGTACACACAAACTACCAACGAATAAAGGTTTGATGCAAGTAAACAAAACACTTAAATTTGCTTAAGAAAAAATCGATCCAAGAACCCATGGAGGGGGTTGGATGATCGGCCAAGAAAGAAACAAGGAAGAAAAGATTTTAGGGTTTAGTGTGTGTGCACAAAAGATGTGAAACCCTAATCCTTGGCCTTGTATATATAATAGAGGATTTCTTGGTGATCAAGCAAGGGTGGATCGACCCATATGGGTTGGGTCGACCAGCCTAGGCACCCCCATGGGTGTTCTAGATCCTTCTTGACTCTCAAATTACATTCTAGTCCTTATCTTTCGTTACTAACGATAGTTAGTCCATACGGTTAATAACTAACGAGCATTTAGTCCATTAAGTGTTTATAAATATATATATACGATACATTTAACATATATATATATATATATATATATATATATATATATATATATATATATATATATATATATATATATATATATATATATATATATATTTTACATTATTCTTGTTTGTAAAGTGTGCAATCCCGAGGTCTCGGGTTTGATACTAGACATTTACATATTAATGTTTATACGTAACATTTAACAACAAACTCCACCAATGTGGGATACTCAATGAACTTTCTAAATTTTCACGAATTCCACCAAGGTTCCCCTTCTTTAATATTCCAAGTGTTTATTTTAAGTTTTACAATCATACGAGGGTCATGGTAAAATTACAATTAGGCTTTTTTGATTCTCTTAGAAAAGTGTGCTTATGTAAATTCCGTTAAATTTTTTATAAGTATAGAACCAACTCCTATAAAAGCATATATTCACACCCGAGTAGTTTTTGAATCACAAATATGATTTATAAAGTATAAACTTCTGCATACTACTAGGACACGAGAAATGCCTGATTTAGAATGGTGTACTAGTGTTCTGGGTTGGATGGTTTTGTGTATTTTTGTAGTTCGCTTATAGCGAAAGGCAATATGTAGTCGAGTACAATGCATGATATATTCGTTAATAGACTTGTCATGTTCGACTATTAACTTATAGAATTTAGATGAGTACAACACGTTTAGAGGTTCATTGTTAGCATACTTAATTATCATCATAACATTGATATGATGTTACAAAAGGCTTTAAAAAATTTACAGATTGCTTAATGTATCTGTTGTAAATTTCTTGGATGGTATGCAGGCTCATGAAGAATTAAAAGTACCAGTGTTCTTTAGGGTGTAGCTGTGTTTGGACTAGCAAGATTGCAGCTATTGTAATTGCTTATCGGCGAAGAAAACATAGTGCAGATGCATTAAATACACATTAAAAGAACTTGTAAATTAATATATTTGAACATGATTCACTTAAATGAATTAAAATATTTCTTTTATAAACAGATTAACCCATGCCCACTGGGCAGAGTTTAGCAAAACTCTTGTAACAATTACTCATATTTTTTAAAGTAGGTTTTTGTCGTAAAATAACAACGTACTTTTTCAAATGTACCGAGTTAGTACATGTACTATTTTTTGTTTCACTTAAAGTTACGTACTTTCATGTTTCGTTCCAATTTAGAACGTGATGATAACGTGTCACGTTATAAATGGTGACACGTGTCAGACTTTCAGGTATGTCACGTCATCATCACGTACTATATTGAAACAAAACATGAAAGTACGTTACACTAAGTGGAACAAAAAATGGTACGCATACTAACTCGATACATTTAAAAAAGTACGTTACTATTTTACGACAAAAACACTTTTAAAGTTTGCGAACCAAAATGGGACATTAAAAGAAGTAAGTTTCTATTTTACGATGAAAACCCATAAGAAAACATATAAAACAATGCAAAGTAGATAACAAGAATATGACAAATGCATGTGCCAATATGTATTGTATCTCAAGGAGACTAAAAACAAACGTAAAAAAATAAGATCGAAATGTGTTACTCTCTATGAGAAAACAATGCCTCTTGATTGATTTCAATTTCTTGAACCTACAAGTATTGTATCTCAAAGAGACTAAAAGTTTTAGTCTCGGAGCCAAGGGGGTGCCCGCGGATGCATGTGCACCCCATGGATTTTTTTGATATAGTGTTAATTTTTGAAAAAATTATCAATTTTTCCTAAATTTATCTTAAATGCACCCGATGCATTAAAATGTGTCTCTAGTATTATTTAGTTCGTATACTTACAAATAAAAAATAAATATAAAATTTTGTTAAATCCCAAAGATGAAACAAGTTTAATAAATTAAAGCACAAAAGCCAATGAAATAGGTTTTTTAATGGAACAAGTTTTCATTTGTTTAACATTAAAGCACAAAAGTCAATGAAATAGGTTATTCATCATTCTAATAATTTACAAAATCCAAAATTGAACCAACACACAAAGATGAAACAGGTTCGTAAGTCGTAACATATATTTTTCATTTGTTTATTATGTCTTTTAAAGTTTTCATGTTTTGATTAGTTGTATGAAATCTTGACTAATTTGTTGGTTCCGTATAGTCTATATCATCATCAATAAGGACTTAGGGCATTAAGATAAATAGGGATAACAAGTTTAAGTGATAGTCAACAATATATTAGAATATGAATATTACCCCAATTGTGTTGTCATGGGACATTTTTATTGTTGTCATATTTACAATATATATGAAAAGTAGTGCTTAAATGAAGTTGGTTTTAGTCTTGCTTGTTGCTACCGCTACGTTTGAAAGATGTTTTTCTAAAATGAAGCTCATTAAAACTGATTTGCGTAATCGGATGAGTGATGGTGATTTTAACGGCGCTTTAACTTGTGCTATAGAGAAAGAACTTATTGATATTAAAAATTGAGGGTGCACGTAAGTGTTTTTTTTTGTTATGGGAGATCGTAGAATCACTAATTAGAAGGTAATGTGTTCATTTATTTATCGTTTTAATGAAATCTTTGTTTTAATCCACTTTTTAACTCTATTATATTACGGCTAAAAAAAATTGTGCACTCGGTCATATTTTTTTCTGGCTCCGTCCCAGACTAAAACACACATAGATTGTATCTCAAAGAGACTAAAACAATGCTTCGCGATTTCGATTTCTTGAACCAACAAGTATTGTATCTCAAAGAGACTAAAAACACACATAAAAAAATAAGATCGAAATGTGTTACTGTCTATGAGAAAACCTGTTGATTGATTTCAATTTCTTGAACCTACAAGTATTGTATCTCAAAGAGACTAAAACACAAATAAAACCCAACAATTAGAAGGTATATGCTCAAGTAGATATAGTGACTTTTGGTTTCAAATTCCATCGATGTGGGATACTCTAAGAACATTTTAAACTCTCATGACTTCCAACAATGTGTTACTCTCTATGAGAAACAATGCTTTGTGATTTCGATTTTTTGAAACACACATAAAAAATAAGATCGAAATGTGTTACTCTCTATGAGAAACAATGCTTTGTGATTTTGATTTCTTGAACCAACAAGTATTGTATCTCAAAGAGATTAAAACACACGTAGAACCCAACAATTAGAACGTATATGCTCATGTAGATATAGTAACTTTTGGTTTCAAACTCCATTTAAACATGGTAGTCAAATGTTATAATCTACCTTTGTGTACAAAATCTAGTTTTGCAGTTAATGTATCTTTTGTAAATTTCTTGGATTTTGTATGCAGGCTCATGAAGAATTAAAAGCACTAGTTTTCTTTTAGGGTAAACTGTGTTTGGACCAGCAATATTTGAATATAAGTATTTCACTCAATAGTAAATACGTAATATAGACTATAGGATTGGTCATATTGCTTAATCGCTCACTTGGAGTTTTATTTTCCTTTTACCTAATTTGTTTGATTATTTTCGACTGTTTGGTTTGAGTTACTATCAAAGCTTGTGTTTATATTTTGCTCCATAAATTTTTTGATTTCAAATTTAATTTGATTCATTATTAGACTTTGAGCGCATGCATATCATACAATTTATAAAGAGTAGAAAAGAAAACCATATGAAACAATGCAGAAAAGATAACTAGAATAGGGTGGAGAAAACCTTATAGGATACAACTAAAAGGATGATCTTAATTAAAACCAAATGGTAAAACAGGCGGGAAATAAAATAATATTAGCAATAACAAAGAAATATAAAGATAATCCCAGCTCCGAATGCATAAATGAATTGTCTTACTAACTTCGAGTTTAGGAGAACAAAATAGAGAATTTTTTTAGCTGGGCATAGCTCAAATGGTTGTCGTTAACAAAAATAATCCTAAAACCTAAGATCGAAAATGGTTGGCGTTATCGAAATGCATTTTAGGTCTTGTCAAGAAACTCTCATCGGTTTCTCATTTCATGAAGAGGACCGAGGAGACATTCTCCCAGGACTTAAAAACATTTAGAAGACAACAATTCAAGTGAATATGCTGGTATATATATAGCCAATTTTAGTTAGAACTTTTATCAATGTGGGAAAACAAACCAACAACACGACATTGGCTTGAAAGTTATCTGTGCACGTTCTGGACAGCAAGAAATGACCATAAACGCAACAGCATATACTCGAAACACAACAAAATTAAACCATCTCAATCTTGTCCCTGTGGTTTGGCCAAATTGCACGTTTGGTCCGTACTGTTCATTAAGTGCAAAAAAGGTCCGGATTTGGCACTGTTACATGCAGTTTTGGTCCCTCATGTTAACGCCGGTTAAGTGAGTTCCGTTAAGTGGCACTGTTTAATTCACTTTAGGTCCCCAATGTTACACGTTAGCCCCTTAAGGCAGAAATCATTGCAGCGCCCGTCCTTTTTTGGAAAATAATTTTTTTTAATTCAATTTTTTTAAAAAAATTTTGAAAAAATTTATATAAATTCGAAAAAACTTATAAAAATTCAAAAAATATGAAAAATTTGAATTTTTTTTTTTTAAAATCCGAAAAATTTATAAAAATACGAAAAAATTATAAAAATTCGAAAAATATAAAAATCGAAAAAAATTATAAAAATTCGAAAAATTTTATAAAAATCCGAAAAAAATTATAAAAATTCGAAAAAACTTATAAAAATTCGAAAAAAAATTATAAAAATTTGAAAAATATAAAAATTCGAAAAAATTTATAAAAATCCGAAAAAATTTATAAAAATTTGAAAAAAATTAAAAAAATTTGAAAAATATAAAAATGCGAAAAAATTTATAAAAATTCGAAAAAACTTAAAAAAATTCGAAAAATATAAAAATTTGAATTCAAGACATTAGTCAACTTGAGCTCTTTCTCGGATGTCATCTTCAGGATTACATCTCCTTCGCCCTTGATATCAGCAGTTGCAGAGTTGCCCATGTACAACTTCTCTCCATTGTCAACCGCTCTGAAAGAGTGAAACATACTCTTATCAGCACACACATGACGGGTAGCCCCAGTATCAACCCACCATTCCCTGTTGTTTGAACCTACCAGGTTAACTTCAGAGATCATGGCAATGACGTCAGAAACCATAGCAATCATGTCCACATCATTCACCATATTTGCCTCGCGTGGAGTCACCCGCTTCGGCATCTTACAGTTAGCAGCACGGTGACCTGGCTGGTCACAATTGAAACACACCCCTTGGAACTGTTGTTTCGCAATTGCAGCTTTAGGAGCAAGGTACTCAGACTTCCCTTTGCCCTTCTTGTCATTCTTTCTTTTGCCCTTGCCTTTTCCCTTGACATGAGACTTTGAAGATGACGAAGCATGCTCAACCAAATTTGCCTTGGCAGAATCAGGCGTATAAGTGTTTTTCTGAGCCAGCTTGTTGTCCTCTTCAATACGAAGACGAACAACCAAGTCTTCAACACTCATCTCCTTTCGCTTATGCTTCAGGTAGTTCTTGAATTCTACCCAGCTTGGAGGTAACTTTTCAATGATAGCAGCAACTTGAAAAGTTTCACTCAAAGTCATTCCTTCAACATGAATGTCGTGTAGCAAAATCTGCAGATCTTGAACCTGACTCATCACTTTCTTTGAATCATCCATCTTGTAATCCAAAAAGCGTGCTACTACGAACTTCTTTGTACCAGCATCCTCAGTTTTGTACTTGCGCTCCAATGACTCCCATAATTCTTTGGCAGTCTTGGTCTTGCAGTACACGTTGTACAAAGAGTCGACCAAACCATTCAGAACATAGTTGTGACACAAAAAGTCTGAATGTTTCCATGCTTCCAAGGCTTGCACAGCCTGTTGATTAGAGGATTGACCTTCAGCAGGAGGTTCCACTTGAGGTGCGTTCTCTTTTAAGAACCGCGCAAGGTTCAAAGTAGTGAGATAAAAGAACATCTTCTGTTGCCACCTCTTAAAATTCTGCCCATTGAATTTCTCTGGTTTCTCAGCATGATTAACAACTGCGTTGGTAACTGGCGCACCAGATCCATGCACAATAGTCGTCCCAGGAGGAGTAGTGTTTGTCATCCTGAAAGATAAACACAAACAGTTAAACAAACTGTTGCAAATCGGTATCTTCTTGTACCAGATCTGACTGTACGAAACTCTAACTTGGTTTCGATAAATCAGTTAATAGAAACTCAATCTTGGTTTCAATAAACTGATTAGAACAACTGCTTAAAAAAAAACGTTATAGATCTGTACACCAAATCTGTAAATTAAATCTGTTTAATTAAAACTGATTTCCAAAGAAACTCAACAAGGTCTCGATAGAAAACAGTTTATAAATCTGTTAAAATAATTAATCCGATTTTAACAAAGTGTTTAAATTCGGTTAAACCGAATCTGTTTTAAGACTGTGGGAAACGGTGTACACTTTATTTATAAAATCAGATTATAATAAATAAATAACAGAAATTAAAAACAGAAAAGTAAATACAGACAGAATGGAGTAGAAGCAGAAGACAGACACTATATAACGTAAATAAAAGAAAGCAGTAAAGGTAATAAAACGAGGCTCGTGTAAACACGATTCCCTTAAAACAGATTCGCCGTCTGTTTCCCAGGGTACAACGTTCAAAGCTGTTGCACAGCCGGACTTGACTTACTTGCCTGAAAGGTCACGAATGCTTGTGTGCTTCTGATCGAAGAGACTGCAGAGAAGAGCTACGTTTTTCTGTGTATGAAACCGAATGAGAAGAGCACGTAGGCGAGGTTTCGGAGCTGCATTCGTGTCCGCAGGTCGCGCGGGCTCGCATGAGTTCAGTAGCTTCGAACTCATTTTGGTCCAGAAATCCCACAATCTGCACCCCCCCCTGCGCGCGCGCACGTAGGAGTGGGAGCATAGCTCACCTAAAGGAATTTGGAAGCAAATACCAACTATTCCTTATAAACAAGCATTCACTTCTTGTTTTGAGCGATGTGGGACTTTTCCAATTTTGTGTTTCACGTGCCTCACTTTGAGACACGATATCTCATTCATCTTAGCTCTATTTTGGACATACTTTAGCTTGTTACGAAGCTCTCTTGGAGGAGAACAAAACGCCACCAAGAAACATAAATATATATAACATATACATACATTAAATTATGTCCAAAGTTTTACAAAAACTCATTTTGTAAACCATTTTTCCAACAATAAGAGTGCTAGTCCTCTTTGTTAATCGCTCTATTGGAATTTTATTTTCTTTCTACCTGATTTAATTTGTTTGATTATTTGACGGCTTGGGTTCTATGACTTCTATCAATCATCGAGTATAGTTTGCTAACACTTATATGTAATAATTGTGTTTACATTTTGTTCCATAAATTTGAATTGATTTCAAACATTATTTAGTTTACTGGAGTATAAAATTTGAGCACATGCGTATCATTTAGTTTATAAAGAGTTGAAAAGAAAAGGGTTTAGGTTAGAAAATAGGCGAACTTTCTCTATTGCTCTGTTTTGGTAGTAAACTTCGAAAAGTATGATTAAATGTAAAAAAAAAAAACTTTTAAAAATTGTTTAAATATGCACATTTTAATGTTATAACATTTGTAAAAAAATTCTGACACATGTAACTATTTTTAACATGACATAACGTCAAAATATACATATGTGAACACTATGTGAAAGTTTGTAACATTTACTTATATTTTTTAAAGTTTACTAACCTAAGCTGGACATTAAAGAAAGTAACTTGCTATTTTATAATGAAACCCAAAAGAAAGCATATACAACAATGCAAAGTAGATAACAAGAAATATGATAGAGAAATGCATATCCCTGTGCGGGATTGAGAGGATATAAACTAAAACGGTAAATAAAAGATTGAATTATAAATAAGTTGTCCTGGTTGTTTAAAATAATATTAAAATATAAAATCGAAATGTGTTTCATGGTCTACAAGTCATAAATAAGTTGTTCTGGTTGTTTAAAATAATATTAAAATGTAAGATCGAAATGTGTTTCAGGGTCTACAAGTCACCTCCGTGATTTCAATTTCTTGAAGCACGAGAGAAAACTTCTAGAGACTTAAACACATTTGGAGCCAAACTATTCAAGTGTATATGCTCAAGCTCATGTATATATAGCCACTTTTTGTTATAAATTCCACCGATGTGGGATTCCCAAAGAACTTTCTAAGTCTCATGACTTCCACCTAGTTTGCCCTTCTTTAAATTCCAAGAGTTTACTTTTGCTTTTAGAATCATACGAGGGACTTCCACTTGGGCTTTTCTGATTCTCTCATAGAAGTATTATATGTAAATTACGTGAAAACTTTTATAAGTATAGAACCAACCCAACTAACTCTTATAAAGGCACACTCGAGTAGTTTTTGAATCACCAATATGATTTATAAAGTATAAACTTCTGAATACCACTAGGACATGAGAAATGTGTTAATTAGAGTGGTGTTCTGTGTTGGATCGTTTTATGTATTTATGTATTTCGCGCTCATAGCAAAAGGCAGTATGTGATCAATTACAATGCATGATATATTCATAAACAAACTTATCATGTTCGACTATTCCAGTGAATTTAGTATCTGTTTGGAGTTCACTTCAATCTCTCCACTAGGATTAAAATATGTCAATCTTTGAGGTGTTCAGTGGGGCTTTTCTAGTAGATAGTGAACACCTCAAAGATTGGTGACATTTAATGCAGGAATTTAGAAAGTTTTTTGAGTATCTCACGCTCGTTCGGGCTGAAAACCATTTGGCCCGTTGTTCATTCGGGCTTGAATATTTGTATAATGTGTTTTATTATTGGTATTAGTGACATTTAATGCAGGAATTGTTTTTAATTTGGTTGTACAATATGCCTGATAATTTGTATTTCTTATGTAATAAGTCTTTTAATAACTGTATTAATTGTATTTATTCACTAGTTAATTAATTGATTACATTAAATAGCATTAATGTGCTGTTTTGTTTTATTAATATGTGCATTAAAGTGGTGTACAATATGTTTGATAATTTATATTTCTTATGTAAGAAGTGTTTTAATAACTGTATTAATTGTATTTATTCACTAGTTAATTAATTGACTACATTAAATAACATTAATGTGGTATTTTTTTTAATATATGCATTAAAGTGGTGTACACTATGCTTCATATCTTGTAAGTCTGAAAATTATATGCATTAAAGTGGTGTACATTATGCTTCTTTTTTTGTAAGACGCTGGAGATACTAGCCTAATTCAAAACGAATGATCAATTCCCAAAAGCAATCCAAAACAAAATCGATCCAAAACAAATGTCGATGACTTCAAAACGAACAATCAAACGTTAACCGATAAATTCAAAATGGTCAACCAAACAAAACAAAATCGGCTCAAATGATATTTAACAAAGACAATAAAATTCGGGCAACCAACTTCAAAAGCCCAACAAAATCCAAATTTTTATACTAACAAATTCCAAAAGATCGAACAAAATCCAAACGACCTGATTATAACCAAGTCTTCAAACAACAAATCGATCTACAAATTTAAAATGCCAATGACTCACTTATTTTTTTAAGTATTACAATCCAAAGTCAAACTTATTATTTAAGTATAAACAAATTTAAGTTAATAATTAACTTGACGAATTAACTTTAATAATTCAAATACCCTAAATATGATACAGATAATTCTAATAACCCATTTATGTAATCAAGATTATGATCTAAATTCCCGATTCAAATTTGGATACCAAAACAAAACAAATTCAAATAAACAAATTCCAAAAGAAACGAAACCACATATCCAAACTTGTCTTAGTTCCAGTGGCCAAATTTCCTGACAATAACCAATAGCCCAAACCTAACTTTTAGCCCAATTCATACACCACAAAAGCCCAACATCTAATGATAACAAAATATTGCATAAAGTTAACCAATGAAGTCTTGAGATCCAAGTTCGAACAAATCTTTTATATAATAAAATAATTACATTATTTAAAGTGATTTTACAAATTCATTTTTTATTGAAAAAAAAATAGATCAATAAGAGAGCTCAATTTTAACAAATAAGCGAAATAAAACAATATAATTGACCCAAAAAAAAAACAAATAAAAATTTAAGTTTCAAATTTATGAAAACAAAAACTTAAAATAAAAGTAAAAAATTAATAAAAATTTTTGTGGTTTAATTTTTAATATATTATATAGAGTTAGGTGTGAAATTATAATTCTTTATATTTTTTAATAACTTTAGATAATAAACAAATAACTCTTTATACTTTATACCTTCTATACTTTATAATATGAACTTTGTTTATTATTACATGAGTATTAGTATTAGTTTGAGACTTTCATCCATTAAAATTACAAAATTTTATAAATATACGAATTAGTTTTAATATACGTTAAATATTTTTAAAATAAATATTAATTTTAAACTTTCATCTATTAAAATATATATATTTTTTTACAATATACATTAAATTAAACTCATGTTATCATATTTAAAAGTTTAATCTATGTGTATACATATTTGAATATTACGGCTAAATTATTATTAACGGTAATATAAATATCAAATGGTAAGCACGAGTTACTATGATATAAAAATAAATATACGCGATTGTATTTTTAACAACGGGACTCATGTAATTATTATTTAAAGTTTATATACGGATATCTGAAAAAACATTTAAAGAAAAACTTTACGGCATATATTTTAACTTTATCAACACTCATTATGTGCTACTAAACTCGCACATTTTATATAACATGATATCAATAGTTAAAGTTAAACAACAATCAATCTTAACATCAACATCTATTTCAATTAAATAAAGTTAAATCTTTAATCCAATAAAAAATTTTTACGGTAATAATAATAATAATAATAATAATAATAATAATAATAATAATAATAATAATAAAACTCATGTGTTTTTATTAGTTATACTTATATCACAATTTTCACGGGTAAATTCTTATATGTTCATATAGTAAACTAAAATTTTAAAATAAATTTGATTTAGATGTAAAACCCGTGCGTGCACGGAGCTTATAACTAGTTTAAACAAAACGAATCCCAATTACACGAAAGCAAAATATTCAAACCTGTAATCACAAAGATCGATCCTTTAAATCAAATTCAAAAATAAATGAACTTTTCCTTCTTCTTTCATCTTTATATTCGAAGTCAGCTCTTGAGACCACTTGTTGGTCAAAGATAAAACAAACAAACAAAATCAAAAAAACGAAGCAAAAGCTTTATTCAAATTACCAAACTAAATACAAAACAAAATTCAAATGTACCGACACACAAAATTCTAATTCAAATGTATTAAGGTACCAAACCCAAAATTCTAACATTTCGAAATTGTAACTCAAAAAATTAAGGAACATGTTCATTTTTGAAAATCGGTATATTTGACATAATTTACATTACGTAAGAAAAATCTATAGAGTTCTCGTGCACCCCGAGAAGCTCCTCGGTCCACCCCAGACCGTCTCAACGTATTAAGACATCTAAAGCGAAATTTCAAAAAATGAGGCCTAATATTTATGACACCTAAAAGAATGCTTTCGTTTTCCCTACGAAACCTTTTTATTTTTAGCTTACTTTACGCAAAATTCTTTGAAAAAAACTTTTATGGTTAATTTTTCAGCTAAAATAATTTTATTTTTTGTTTATAGATTGCATGCCAAGTTTCATATAGAATTTGAGGCCTAAAGCCGTTGATTTATTTGCTTTATAGTTTAGCTGGACCTAGGTGTGTATATGATAGATCATAACCAAAAGGGTAAGAACAATAAACAATACGGAGTATTAGTAATAACAACAAAGGAATATAAAGATATTCCAAAGGTATAAATGAGTTATGTCAAGTTGTGTCAAAAGTCCAGCCACACCAAAATTAGGTGCTCATTTGCACCTTTAAGGAAAGTTTTAAAATCAAATAGGAAATAGAAAGGCTTATGTGTTACAAAATTTAATTGTGCGAGAATCCTTACATAGAAAAGTCCAGCAACACCAAAATTAGGTGCTCATTTTTCGCTAATTGTATTTTGCACCCATAAAATATCATCTTCTCACTTAATTGGTTTTGATTTGTTGATACCAAGGACTGGACCGGACCGACCAAGACCGATACCGAATTAGCCAAAAAGCCGAGACCGAGGACCGGACCGAATGTGGTCGGTCCGGTCCGGTCCATTCGGGTGGTTTGCTCAGCCCTATCGGTCAACCGTGGTCAAATTTCCCGAAAATACCCAAAACTCAGAGCATGTTTGGTGGAGGGTATTAGGCAGTGGGGAATAGGAAAAACAATCGTTAATTATGTTTGGTGGATGGTAAAGGAATGGAGCATTACTCTAAACTAGGTAATGACCCATTGCACTATAAATTGGAGGGTAAGGTATTCATTACCCTTTGTATTCTTTAGTATACCATTTGAATTTCTCTTTCTCATTCCCTTAGTTGAAGCAAGCGAACCCTCATTGTATATTTATTTTAATCACTTATAAATTATAAGTGTTGTTTATATCTATTACAAGTTATTTTTTCAAGGAAAATTTTGTTTTGAATACTCAAAACTCGCTAAAAATATCAAAAACTTATCGAAAATGTCAATTCAATTAATCCCGCCTCAACTAATTACAAGCTAAAAAAAAAAAAAAAAAGAAAAAAAAAAAAAAAAAAAAAAAGAAAGGTAACCCACAAAGTACTAATTTTATACTCCTTCCGTCTTAAAATTATTGTACATATTTCCTATTTTGGATGTCTAAAAGTAATTGTCCACTTTCCTATTTACTTGTTACAATTATCTATTACAAGTTATTTTTTCAAGAAAATTTTGATTTGACTACTCAAAACTCGCTAAAAATATCAAAAACTTATAAAAAATGCCAATAATTAATCCCGCCTCAACTAATTACAATCTAAAAAAAATAACCGACCAAGTACTAATTTTATAACCTTGACTTGTTACAATTAGCCTAACACCGACCACCCAAAAAATTTCCATGGAAATAATTTTTGTATCAAAAGTGGCACAGTATGGCAAAAAAGAAGACAGATAACCAGAAGCATCACAAAATTTCCTCCTCCTTTTTCTCTTTCACTCACACACACACACAAAACACATGTTTATGTTTGTGTGTGTGAGAAAAAAACCGTTACATCTTTCTACACACTAAATTCTCGGGTCCAATAACTACCTCCATATACCTTGACCCGATTCCACTCAAATAACCATTCCAATCCCAATACCAACAAATTTCCACACATTGATGACGTCATCCGCAATCAAACACGATCACCGATCACGCACAACAAGTTGTTGCAACCCGGTCAAAAAACAAGGACCAGTAACAATCGACCACGTGTTACTCGCCCTACGCGAAACCAAAGAGGAACGCGAATCACGCCTCCGTGGATTATTTAGTTTCTTCGATAAATCGAATACTGGGTATATTGATTCGGGTCAGATTGAGATTGGATTAACGGCGTTGAATATTCCGTTAGCGGATGCAAAGGAGTTGGTTAGGGTTTGTGATGCGAATAAGGATGGGAGAGTTGATTATGTGGAGTTTAGGAAGTATATGGATGTGAAGGAGGTGGAGCTGTATAGGATTTTCGAAGCGATTGATGTGGAGCATAATGGCTGTATTTTGCCTGAGGAGCTCTATCATGCCCTTGTCAAGGCTGGTATTATATTTTTTTTGTGCGAGTACTTATTTTTTATAGCGTGTAGGACTATAAGTGGCGAAAAAAATTGTAGTGTAACTATTTTTGGAATTTGCCCCCTAATGAACCAAATTGTAGTGTAGTTTCTGAAAATTATCAAAGTTTGCCCACTCGACTATAACTTTCTGGGTGCATTTAAGAGAAGCTAAATAAAGATTAGAAAAACTAAACGAGGTGTTTAAGAGTAGTGAGTGTTTGTTTAATAAAATTAAAAGCGTTATCACTCCCTCATCGCAAATGTCTAGTTGATTGATCAATGAGGCTTATAGGAAATAGATCGTAGGTTCAATCCCAAACTCGTGACTAAAGACTTCATAAAAGTGTTTGGTAACGTAGTTCTAGCATTAATGGTATTGCTCCTCCACTGCCAATGTATAATTGACTGGTCAAAAAGGTCTTTGAGGAAATAGGTCATGGGTTCAATCCTAGGTCATGGGTATAAGGTCAATACGGTCACTGGAACTAGGTTCTTGGTGAAGGGTTAGTATTCACCCAAAAGGGTGCACATGGTTAGGATTTTCCCGACGTTAAGCTGATTTAAACCTTTGAAGAACATAATAGTTGTAGCAAGGGACGGAACCAGGATTAAAGGTGGTACGTGCATTTAAGAAAAACTAAACAAAGACTAGAAATTGAAATACACTTTTTTTAGACCGGGTGCATTCTAAGGAAAATCGAATTTTCTTATAAGAATTAATACTATGTCACAAAAATCGATCGGTGTCCTGGGACCCATCTTTGTTTTGAATTGGAGTAAAAGCTAAACGCTATCTTTATCAGTGTTTTGAATAAGAGTGTTAAACAAAATCCAAATGCTAAATGCTAATTGCCAGATAAGCATTATATTCTAAACGCCAAATCTTTCAAAAAGCTTGTTGCCAAACACAGCCTAAAACTGCTTATTGAATATTGAATAAGCGGTTTAAATAGTGTTCGTTGGGATGTTTGGTAGTCGGTTTAAAAGTGATTATCTGATTTTTGTGTTCTATAGTAGGAGATTATGCGTTTCTAGTGTATGGGTACAGTGAAACTGATTCTGAGTATCTGGTTGTGGAGGAGTCAGATAGTCATTATTGGATAATAAGTTTAGGAGTGGCTGCAACAAAATTGATTAAATGATTATATATTTATTTAGGTGTCATTTTATGTGTAACTCCTTAAATAATAAGAATTGCCGACACTCGATGTCACAACCTCAAACACTATCTCACGTTGTGTACTTGTGTTTTCTGTTACAATTACTATTGAGTTCAAATTATTCTATGTCGCATAACCACTTTTGAAATACAAATGTCAAACACCCTCTTTGCAGAGATTCGCCAAAAATAAACTCACACCCTGATGATCAGAATATGTCAAATGTGCTTGATATAGTCACATGCAAACTGCGGAGTGAACATGGATCCCAAGTCCCAAATTTACATTAACATTTTGCGTTACATATACATTTCAATTCATCCCTTTGTAGAATCTTTGAAGCATTTCAGTTCCTTGAATTGTCTTCATCTTATAAGCCATGGCAGCTTTTCTGTTGCAGGGATAGAAATTGATGATGACGAACTAGCTAGCTTTGTTGAACGCATTGACAAGGATCATAATGGAATCATAACTTTTGAAGAATGGAGAGACTTTCTTCTTCTTTATCCTCACGAAGCAACGATTGAAAACATCTACCAGTACTGGGAACGTGTTTATCTTGTAGATATAGGAGAACAACCCGTATTCCCTGCAGGCTTAAACAAGCATGCTCACGCTAGCAAGTATTTGATTGCTGGTGGGGTTGCTGGAGCTGCTTCACGTACAACGACTGCTCCTCTTGACCGCCTCAAAGTCATACTACAAGTTCAGACCTCTAATGCATCAATAACATCTGCGGTTAAGAACATATGGAAGGAAGGTGGTGTTTTATCTTTTTTTAGAGGTAATGGATTGAATGTTGTTAAGGTTGCACCCGAAAGCGCTATTAAGTTTTACACATATGAAATGTTGAAGAATTTCATTGGAGGTGATGGGAAGGAAGATATTGGAACTTCAGGTCGTCTGCTTGCGGGTGGTATGGCGGGTGCTGTTGCACAAACTGCTATATATCCAATGGATCTGGTCAAGACACGTTTGCAAACTTTTGTAGGGCAGGGGAAAGTTCCTAGTTTAGGGAAACTTTCGAAGGACATATGGGTTCATGAGGGACCTCGGGCTTTTTATAGAGGGATTATACCTTCTCTTTTTGGAATTATACCTTATGCTGGTATTGATTTGGCTGCGTACGAGACTTTGAAAGATATGTCAAGAGCATACATTCTTGAGGACAGTGGTATGATCTTACAACCTGACACCCTTTTTCATAGCATGCCTACGTGTAGATATTGGTACTAATTATCTTTCTTTGATTTTTCATGCAGACCCTGGTCCCTTGGTGCAATTGGGTTGTGGGACAGTATCGGGGGCTCTTGGAGCGACTTGTGTATATCCATTGCAAGTTGTTAGGACAAGGTAAGTTTTGCACCAATAAAACCGAAGGATCAACAAGAAAAGACCAAATTGGTCAAGTTTTGTCCATTTGGGCCAAAATTACCCCCTTGTGTTTCACTTCTTGACAACGTTCTTAGGTATGTGATGTTGTTGTTTCCAGAATGCAAGCACAAACCCCCGGTGGAGCAACTGTTTACAAAGGGATGTCTGATGTGTTCATGAAAACTTATCAGAAAGAAGGTGTAAGAGGTTTCTACAAAGGACTTCTTCCGAATCTTCTCAAAGTTGTACCTGCAGCTAGCATCACATACTTGGTTTATGAGGCGATGAAAAACACTTTAGATCTTGAATAATTGTGCATGGGATGATATGGTGACACTGCTGCTGCTGACAATATTGATGCTGACGAAAACGCAAATAAGAATAAGAATAAAATACTATTCATGAGGTAATGCCCATTGTTTGAGTTAATTGATAGGTGTTAATTTCCCGTTTGTAGAACAACCAACGGGGTTTTTGTAGCAAGAGGTATGCCCTATTGGAATACCTCATTCTTATTGTCTATTTGTTGAGAACTAGATAATTGACCCATGTATACTTCCACTTGGTCATGCCCAATTTGAATACATAACAACTTGCTAATTCATTGTTACATTACATGTTAATATGCATAATATTTCATGTTAATTTGACTTCAGTGTCTAACATTAGTCGAATGATGCTCTGCAATTTGTTAGGCAAACAGGCCCTTGGTATGCTTTCATCTCTTTGATGGCTGAAAATGTGTGCTGTGTTTGGATGTGCTGTAAAACGTGTTCCATTGTATGACTTTATTTAAAGCTACTTTATAGGATATGGTAGCCGAAAGTCCACCATGAGGGATATGGCTTTAAGCTTGTTTGCGTATGGTTAACACAACCAAAAGAACTAATGGACCCAAGTGTCATAAGATCCATAGAAACTTGTGACGAACATCGTGGCATCTACTAGGCATATCTTTTCACTTCTTTTAATCTGGAAAAGCAGTAGAATGTTTTTAGTTTATATAAAAACGTTATATGAATATTTTTACAGGAGACGTTTATTAGCATACCATGTAGATTTATCATTATAAAAAACAGCTTTCTCATGTGTCCCATTTTAAACCTGAAAGGGCAAAAGGACCCAGAGATGTATGGTTTCTTCTAGAGGTGTATGGTTACAGTAATATTTTTAAGCAAGAGTTGAACAAGACTGCTTTGTGACTTTTAAAGATTCTTTTAACCTCAAAGCATCTAGACTTTTGACACCATTGTCTTACCATTGCCATAAGATACCTACGAGCTAAACATTATTCCAGATTTATTCATTCATATTGAGAAACTACCGCATTTAGTGGGATAGTGCGAAATTTAGGTTGGTATCACTTTATATGCCACAACTGGGTAAACTCAGAGCTTATTGTCTTCCTGCACTAGTGTCGGTTTGGTTTCAGTTGTAAACATGACCTGGGGCTGGTTGCGGGATAGTGCGAAATTTAGGTTGGTATCACTTTGTAAATTGTTGGGATGCCATAGAACAAGGTTATATACCGTATGTTACCATAAGACACCTTACAAATAGTTTGTTATCATAAGACACCTTAAAAATTAGTTGATTGTTATACCGTTGCATCAACACCATCTTTTACCTGACAATGTGTCTTCTTTAACACTGTTTACTTTAAATGTGTCTGTTCTATGTTTGAAATTCTCCCGACCCCCCATTTGGTCAGTTTCCACCACCATTTCGTTTTGCCTTGTTTGCATTTGCTTAACCATCAAGGAAAGCTACGGTACCTATTATTTCTAAAGGTTCAAGTTGACAAAATGTTGTATTTAAGTTGGTTTGACTTTGAGACTTTTGACAATCCAAAGGTCAAACCATATACATAATCTCTATGAAAAATTATGTTCTCCAGTTTTGCATGAAAGAGAAAAGAGAGTGGAAATTGGGTCTAAAATTCTCTCCAAAATTTCTTCTCAAATCAGGATGATTTGGAGAGAAACAAAATTATAACATGTTTTTCATGTTTACCTCTTCTTTTCTTTCCTACTTGGGAACACGGAAGAAAACTACATTTATTTCTCCCCTCTTTTTTGCTTTCAATTTTTTACTTCCCCCTTTTTTTTTTCTTTCGTATTTAAACTTGGGAACATAGCGTAAGTGTGAAAGCAAAATCATATTGTTCTTTCACAGATTTATCAGCTGTAATGTGCCATGATAGCTTGTAGTTAAGATCAAAGATTCAATATTACTATGTGAATGCTTATGCACACGATAGATGTACCAAGATAAGTGAAATCTCAAAATAAGAAGTTTTGTATTAATGGAGTTTAGGGGGGAAGATAGCTATGATTTCACATGGATAATGGATTGATATCAATACAACTTCAACCATAGAAAACTAAAGAAGAACAACATAACAAATTACAACATATGATCATCAATGATCTTAAAGATCATAACATAAACTACAACGTTCACTGACAAGTGACAACACACTTAAACAAACACAAAACATAAACACGTACAAACACGAAATAATTTCACGAAAACTGCTGGAAGAAAGGCATCACCTTCCCTTAGCCTTTTTGACTTGCCTCTATAGTGTTATCCTCTCTTTCCCCTAATCCATTCGATCACTGAGTGATCGAACTAAGAAGGGTATTGCTGCTCACATTCTTCAAGCGAAGAATGATCCCTTAATGCATCATCATCATCATCATCGTCTCCTTCTTCTTCTTCTTCTTCTTCTTTCGCCCACATCTTTTGGTTCACTGATAGCTGATGTGGTACTCTTATCTCTCTCAGTGATGTGAATATATAGCACGATAGTCGCAGTTAGTCATTTAGTGAAAAGTAGAAAGAGACCGATATCGATAATGGAATTTTCCTAATGGTCCCCCTCGTCTTTATTCTCAAATTTAGCCTTATAATCATGCACCACTACTAATAGATTTATACTATATTATTCTTTGAAACGTGATTACCAATTTACCATTGATAGCTAAAGTTGCCATGCCCCCTATCTTTTACCCCTTTGGGTCTCTAAAAAGCTCAAAACTTTATAATTGAGAGATCTAGATAGTAAATCTACCATGCATGCCGACAGTAAAGAATTCATTTGAGATCAAGAATTAAGCAAAGACATGGTGTCTTAAAAGAAGAAAATAAAAAGGATTAACAAAGAGCAAAAGTTGGTTAAAGTAGTTACTATTAGCAACAAAATGGAGGAGAATAATAAAAGGGTGATATAGATATGTGTAAGTATAGTTTGGACCACCCAACTCATCAAAAACAAGAATCCTATAGGAAGAATCTTGATTAGTGTCTTCACCAACTAATTAGTGGGGTGACATCCTTTTACCTAAACTTATGAACATTTGACCTTAATACCATTTTTGAAATCCAAAATATACATGTTAAAACATGTATCTTGGTTATTAGTGTACTCCTAAGTATTGTTTTTTTTTTGTCTCAACTTATAAAATCAACGTTAAGTCTTACCTATTCTCATCTTCCACGAGGTATGATCAAGGAGTTGAGATGTAGACAACCTTAACCCTGCCAGAAGGTAAAAAGACTGCTTCCAGATGACCTCCGGCCTTTTTGCAAAGAGTGAGGATAGAACATTTGACCTTTATGTCTAAAGAAGAAGAGTTTTCCAACTAATCAAACCCTACTATTTTGCCTAAACTTATAACTTCACCTTTAATAGCGTTTAAATATGTTGCCTAAACTCTATAATTTGGTTTGACTCATCACTAAAGATAAAGAATTCCAGCAAGAATCATGATGAGCCTCTTTCCCTCTTAGTGAGGTGACTTAGATATATAAACATTATCTATAGTACGTATGTTTTCTTGAAAAAGTATTGCCATGTATGATAGCATTATATGTTAAGAAAGAAATTTATTATAACATGCATCATAATTTTATCAGAAATTTATTAACATGCATATCATAATTAATTAATTTTATTATCTCTATCTTTTTGTTTGAACGTTGTATAGTTTGCTTAACTCATCACCCACAATTCTAGAAATCCAAAAGAAAGAATCTTGATGCGTATTTGAGCAACTAATGAGTGTGTGACACGACTCTTTTTTGACCTATATGCATGAATTACTTTTCACTTTACATTAACAAAAAATTAAACTTTTACATTTTACATTAAATATTCTACATTTCTAAAACTTTAATAAAATTAAACATTTGACATTTTTATTATATATTATTGACAAAAATACCTTTTAAAAATTGCAAACGAAGAGTATAAAAACGAAAACATATTTTCCACTTCTTCACACAAGCTCTTCTTTCATCTCTACATACAAAAACACATATTAAAAACACACTCACAACAAAAACACATACAATTATTTTTTTTAACCTACACACCATCACTAGACGATTGTGCACGAACGATTTGGTTATCACCATTACCAAACCAACACAAAGAACCACCCACCACGTGTGGTGGCTGTGTTATAGCTTTCCGCGCATAGTCTTATGCCTTATTACGAACAATCTTATTAAAAAGATGACATATAATACCGGTTTATCACTTTACTATTTTCTAGTCTCGCGTATTAACGCGAGCTGTAAGTTAAATTTAATTGCATATGATAATAAAACAAGAGTGGTGTGTTCAAACCTTATGACATCATATGTATTAATAAAATTTGGCATTCTTTATTTTAATAAGTCATATCTATCGATATTTACTTAAGACATCCTCAAATCTAATTGTCTTAAATCCAAAGAAAAGCAAAGGCTTATCCACGACATGGACATTGGACACATCACACAGTGTTGGCAATGATGGATTAAAGGAGATTAATGGATAAGCTAGTACACACCACCCTTTACAAAACAAAAGGTTACAGAAGTGTGTCATTTTTTTTTCTATAAACAAAAAGTTATTTCACATTAGTCACATCCTTTTTTGGAAAAGCAATTCATATATAGGTGTGACTTGATAAGAAATAATCTATTTAAACCTGTATAACAATAAATGTATGCATGATTTTATAAGAAATAATCTAATATGAACAAGTTAAAATACAAAATATTTGTCTTTGTTTTTGCTTTTTTTCTGTTCAACTATGAACATAAGCTAAACAAAAGTATATTTCAAATTTATAAAATATTCTTTCCTTTGCAGCTTATATTTGACTAAAGAAAAAGGAACATAAATTTGGTTGGTGTAAATGTAGCAAGAAAGTGGACGTGCCGGAGTGGTTATCGGGCATGACTAGAAATCATGTGGGCTTTGCCCGCGCAGGTTCGAATCCTGCCGTCCACGTTTTTCTTGTAATTTTTTCAAATTTATACTTTTCATATGGCTTGGGCTTTTAATCCTTCTCCACTATTTTGGCTTTTCTGGACTTTAGCCCAGTATTTTGCCCTCAAAGAATCAAAGTCTCTTTCTAATGGTGTGCCCAAATCGGGTAAATCGAGAACCGAATCGATTTTTTTAATCCACAAATCGAATTTGTAACCGAACTGATTTTGCCGATTCCAACTCAATAACCGAACCGATGAGCGAGCCTACTCTCAAAGTGCCTCTTTTGTCTCTCTAGATGAGCATAAATCAGTTTTGCTTACAAACATTATGTCAATTATTACCGATGACCCTAAACTTGTAATGTGTGGAAATAATAACTAGTAATATAAGTTCGATGACAATATCCGACATGACATAAAACATGACCTGATATCTACGGAAAAATATAAATGAATTATGATCAGGTCTAATGCGCATACGGGTTAGAGGCGGGTTAACGGATAAACCAACAAACCCGTTTTGCTTTTAAAGAAATTTAGCTTTTGATATTTGTTTACCTTTGAACTTGTCAATTTAAACGCGGCCCAAAATGCTAGACGTGGAGTCACTTATTTTTAAGGGATGTTTGTTTCGTCTTATATAGCCGGCTTATGGCTTATTTGGTTTTGGGCTTATGAACCAAATAAGCAAATAAACACCCCCTTAGTGTTTAATGAACACCATATACCCTCTTGAATCCTACATTTGAAACTTAAACTGGAACTCAAAGACATGAACCTAAACCCCAATGATCTACTGCAAACACTCAACAAATCTCCTAAACACTCTCAAAAACCAATGCAAAACCATAAAACAAATCCACCAAACCCATGCACAAATCATCACCAAAGGCCTTTTTTCACCAAACCTTCTAGTTACCCTCTTAACCACTTTTAACAACATTGTCACCGCTGAATGTAGACGGTCACACCCTTACGCGAGGACAGATAAACCTCACCAATACCCTCTCTCTATATTTAACCTCATTACCAACCCATCACCTTTTTCATACAACACCATTATAAGAACACACACCCTCTTAAATTTATCCGAAAACGCGCTACTTTTCTTCGCGAAAATGCGTCGAAAAAGTGTTTCGCCAGATACCCATACGTTCCCTTTTCTTTTAAAAGCTATTGCAATGATGAAAAATGAATCTTTATGCAAAATGGTGCATACCCATTTGATAAAGTTTGGGTTTTTATTATGTGATGTGTTTGTTTGTAATAATCTTGTGCATGTGTATTGTGTTTGTGGGTGTGTTTGGGATGGGTGTAAGGTGTTTGATGAAAGCTGTGTGAGAGATGTGGTTACTTATAATGTTGTGATTGATGGGTTGGTGAAAAGTGGGGAGATTGAACATGGGAGGAGAGTGTTTGATGAGATGGGGATTAGTGTTAGGGACGCGACGACGTGGGGGACGATGATGGCGGGGTATGTGCAAGTGAAAAGGTTTGATGAGTGTTTGGATTTGTATGATGAGATGGTTGGTTTAAGGGTGAGGCCTGATAATATATCGTTGGTTGCGGTTTTGGGTGCTTGTGGGCGTGTAGGGAAGTTGGAGAAAGGGAAGGAAGTGCATGAGTATATTGAACGGAGTAGGATAAGGATAGATTTGTTTTTGTGTACAGCGTTAGTGGACTTCTATGCGAAATGTGGGTGTATAGAGACGGCTATGGGGATCTTTGAAACGAGTAAGGATAAAAATTTGTTCACTTGGAATGCAATCCTTGTTGGATTTGCGATGCATGGTTATGGTGAGATGCTACTAAGTTATTTTTCCAAGATGGTGAAAAATCGAGTTAAGCCAGATGGGGTGACATTTCTTGGTGTTTTGGTTGGGTGCAGCCACGCTGGTTTAATAGATGAAGCAAGAGGGCTTTTTGACGAGATGGAGTCTGTTTATGGAGTTCCTAAAGAGCTCAAACATTACGGGTGTATGGCGGATTTGCTAGGCCGTGCTGGTTTAATCAAGGAAGCGATTGATATGATAGAGAACATGCCAATGCCGGGTGATGTTTTCGTGTGGGGAAGTTTGCTTGGAGGGTGTAGACTCCACGGAAATGTTGAAGTTGCTGAGAAAGCTGCTGAACATATTATGGAAATAAGTCCTGAAGATGGTGGAGTCTATTCAACAATGGCTGATATTTACGCGAATGCTAAGCGTTGGGATGACTTAACAAAGATAAGAAGTCTAAGGGATTCAAGGAGGGTCAATAAAAATGCTGGTTGTAGTTTGATTCAGTTAGATGGTGTCACACATGAGTTTGTGGCTGGTGATGATTTGCATCCTCAAACTGATGAGATATATTTAGTTTTGAACAGTATCGGACAACACCAACACGAATTGCAACTATAAGGTCTGTTTGGGTATATGATCACATCGCTTTGTTGATTTCATTTATATGGTAACAAACATGGAAAATTATATATTTGTAAACATTTTTGGAAGAAATTACTCATTTTTAGTCTTGATAAAGGGTTATAGAATTTATGTGATTCCCGTGTAAACCCCACAAACTAAAACAAAACATAGCTTCATATTTACCCTTGGATGAAAATGGTATCATATTCTCTTGTCTCTTACATTCATTGCTGTCATCCTTAAGCTGTATGCTTGATTTGACAAATACTACATTGATTTTATTCTTTCAGTTCATCATTCATTTCACATTGTATGTTTGTGTAGATTTAAATTAATAAAAAAAAAAAAAAAAAAAAAAAAAAAAAAAAAAAAAAAAAAGACACTATGAAAAATCATAGTAACGTGTAACACGAGAATGAAAATTTATATTTTAGTATCATTTGTATGATTTGTTTATACAATATACAATGGATACTTTTCATATATTTCCTTAATAGCGAATAAGTCCTGTGCTAATATCACTCTCCAGCATATCGTTCTTAACTTCTAGCATAAGATTTTGAGATAGAATCGATTCTAGTCAGCATCCTACAAGCCTATATATATATATATCCATTTACTTCCGGCTTTTGTGAACCAATCAAAATGGAAATAACAAAGCTAAATATTTGTCGTTGGTTACTCGCCGTTCTACTTTGTGCCAATATCCCATCAAGGCTATCTCTTGTAAATGCGACGGCTGGACATTCAAAAAGCCTGGGCCTAGTCCAAGAATCTCGTGGTAAGTGTTCTTAGGCTTTACTTTTTAGCATCCTATTGTTACCATATAATAAGCTATATGATTAACTATGCAGTGTTAACTTGGAATGAAACTGAAAAATCCATGAAAGATGAAATTGTGTCGTTAGCCAAGGGACAAGGAGGAGGAAGGGCAACTGGAGGAGGAAACACAGATAATATACCCCGTAAAAGCGATGCACACATTGGAGCTTCACATCATATGATGATGATATTCGTTGTGGGTTTTAGTTTCTATGTTATCAAGTCTATGGTTTGCTAAATATTTTCGTTACACAAACACCTTTAGACCATTGGTTCTGTATTGGTTCGCTTGCTTTAGAGCATAAAATTTATCAACTATGGCTGGGTGCTTTTTTTTTTTTTTTTTTTTTTTTTGAGTCTTTGAGAGCCTGTGAAGTGTGCATTCTATTATTTTGTTTGTTTTGTGTTTTATTTTCAGAAGGATTGGATTGTGCTGTTATTGATGTAATACAAATACATGTACCTATTTGTTAAGCATAAACTTTGGTTATCTGCTATAGTTTTGTTGATGGCAAGTATTGCATAAACTTTGGTTATCTGCAATACTTGGATCTGCTATAGTTTTGTTGGTGTTTTCAGATGGTTTTGAGAGGTTTTGAGAGGTTTATTGCAATACATGTACCTATTTGTTAACCCGCTCCAGTTTTGTTACAGTTCACAGTTAAAAATTCAGATTCAAATAGACAGAGCCGATGAAGGGGCTACTATAGCTTACACATCTTTTACAGCATAAAAAAGCTGGATCAATAGTTCAATACTAAAGGGCGAACTCTCGTAATTACTGCTGTAAAATGTGCACCAGTGTTCTTGATGTATCGAGCATTGATTCATGTGATCTTCACACACGTGCCACGTTATATATCTGAATAACTAATTTAGACATTTTATATCTGAATCACTAAATTACCCAACAACAGTTTTAGAATTAACATACTCATTAACTACAAGATCACATCCTCAATACTCCCTACACTTTTCCTAAACAGATGGCACAGTCACCATATTAAAAACAGAAGTTCTGCCAAAAATTACCATATAGAGTCTGCCTAAGCCATAAATGAATGTAATTACACAAAACCAATAGGATAAACCAAATAGATTCAAAATATACTAAAGCCCGAAGATGTCGATTTCAACCATGGGGGAGGATCGATAGAATTGCAACAACTTTGTAGCAAACCTCGACTTTCCTCTTTCACCACCAAACACTCTCGATGAGTGAGGAAAAAGATCAAACTTCTTCAGCAAAGGGGAACAAGCAAGTATACACTGTATCAAATATAGTTCAGGCTCTGAACCTCTAAAACAGCCAATCCACACAGACTCTAGCTGCAGCTTCCTTAATTGACTGACGTCTACCTCTGAAGGCTCAAAAAAAGGCGGTGGCCTACGATTTCTGTATGTAACCTACAAGATTAAATCAAATGGAGTATTTCAGAATTGAGATGCACACATTCTATGATATTTTAAGTTGAACAATATGATTACATATTCATTTGACTAACATCGATTTCAAGGGTCTTCAAATTCTGGAATCCCCAAATCATATCAAGAGCAAATGATAACGAATCAGGACTGCTGAGATTCAGAAACTCTAGTAAAAGAGTCTTCAGGCAAGGAAATGTGTTAGTGACCTGCTTCATACCACCAGCTTCTGCTACAATCTGTAAGAAGAAAACTGATACACTTCAATTAACTAGGCAGACAATTAATCATAAAGCCTTGGGGTGATAATTTATAGATTAAAATTTTATAGACCCACAAAATCAGATAGTATTACCTTGCAGTCAAAAAAATCCAAAATAAGCATTTCAAGTTTTGGAAGACAACCAACAAGTTGAAAGATACTTGAACTTGTGATGGCCATAGTTTCAAGGTAACATAATGACAACTGTAACCATTTGAGATTTGTGAGCTTTGCAATCTCAATTGGTTTCACTTTGCCGATATAACAGTCACGTTGAATAATCAAAGTTTCAAGTAAGGGACAGCGAGTTATAAATTCACCAATATTTCCACTTTCAAGTCTTACACGAGAAAAGCATAATTTCAGTAGATTTGGAAAACCATGAAAACTAGTTGTCATACGAAAACAACAGTTATCAAGCAGCAAATATCTGAGTTCTAGGCATGAGAAAAGATGGCTAGGCAACTTAAGTGGTGTTGGATACATGTTCGTGATATCGAGCTCCGTAATTCCTTTGGCGGACAAGAACATAATCCAAGGACTAACATACTCAACATTCAATTCCAAGTAACTTGGTATACAAAGGGCAAACTTTAATATGGGACCTTTAAGCTGAAGTAGAATGTTACTTATAGTCCCCTCATTGCAATTTATGAGGCCTCGTAAACCTGGCTTAAAGAACTCCTCCTTGAATACAAGTTGAGTGAGCATAGTCCACTTAAACCTCCAGTTTGTTGACAAGATGCCAGTCCTCACCGCATCTTGTATTGGCAAACAATCCAAAATATGCGTTATCACATTCTCAGGTATGCTGCCAATAACATCTTCTGAGCCAACTTTTGATGCTTTACATGTCCCATGAGCCGATTTCATTATACTAAAAATAAGACAAATATAAGCTATGAGTGAAAATTAACCGAATAAGTACACATTTACGATACTCTAGCACTAATTGCATACACCATGCTATCTTAACTTCCTTTTTTTTTTTTTTTTTTTTGGTTACAGCATATTCTACTAAATCGCATCATATCTGTTTAGGGTTGCATATATGAATGCGCATCCAATGAAACAGTTTTCGTTATGCAAAATTAAAACCATATATAAGCCATAAGTGCAAATTGATGGAATAATAAAAGGCTTCATATATCCTTAAATTCCATATTCTCTACAAATCATCAGCAGTTATTTAAACACTCAGAAGTCTACAAATGAACAAATTTAACTAAGCAATTCCAAACACCCCCTTTTACCAACCAAAATATGTCTTCACAGCTTAAGTAACAGTTGTCAACACAAATTACAAGTGAAACATAAAACGGATTTCTAAAGTAGAATATGTATGTATATGGCGATTTCTGATTTAAGTCCGCATATGTATATGGCGATTTCTAAAGTAGAATAACAGCTTGGAGGGGGGGGGGGGGGGGGGGGGGGTTTAAAGCTTATTTGTGCTGCTTATGCGGGCTTATTTAACTTCTGAAAAGCTAATAAGCTCAATATCAACTTGAGTTTATGAACTTAGATAACTTCATAAGCCAAAATATAAGCTTAAACAATTCAAGCGGGTGTTTGTTGAAGCTTTTTGACTCGGCTTATATTTTATAAAGCTAATTTTTTCCGGCTTGATTTTTGACTTACGAAATGGAAAATAAGTCATTAAGCTGTAAAATAAGCCCAACAGTCAACTTAAGAGTTCTAACTTCTAAGCGAGTCAAATAAGCAGAGACAAACACCCTCTTAGGCCTTAGGGGGCGTTTGTTTAAGCTTATATAGCGGGCTTATGGCTTATTTGGTTTTCGGCTTATGTTTTTGAAACTCTTCAGCTTATATAAGCTTATTATGACATGATTAGCTTATATAAGACAAAAAGTTACAAAATAAGCCATAAAAGCCGAAAACCAAATAAGCCACAAGCTAGCTATATAAGCCAAAAAGTTTCAAGTGATTCTTCAATAACACTTGACTAACTAAGCATTTCTATCCAGACACTTTTTAATAGCTTATTGTGTTTAAATAACCCAAACATAAGCTATTTAGTTGTGTAAATATGCTTATCCAAACAACCCCCCTTAGAAATGACTTGCATTCATAAAATTATCAACATAGTAGCAACACATAAGTCAAAATGTATATATATAAAACAAATTACTGTAAACACAAAGCCTAACCTTGAATCCATGTTTGGGTGACTGCAGCTTGTGTTGTGTCACTTTGTGTGTTTGGGTGAAGACAAAAGTTTATGTTGGACAGCTGGAGACAAATGTACTCTGTATCCTGTTTTTACTTCCTCGGTTTTTGTCCAAACTTTTTGTTCAAGTAAAGTGGGCCTATTTTTAAGTTTGAAAATACGATGTTACGCGGTCATATTTTTTAACAATGTAATGTTATGCGGTCATTTTTTTAAATAATGTAACGGTTCACTTTTTTGTTTTTTAGTCGAGTGAGTTATTGGTCGAGGGACGAACCCTTCGTTAGTTTTGGAGCCGACCGACCCACTTCGACCCTCATGCTGCAACGGAGGCGAGTCGGTCATCGCAGTGGCGATCGAAACGGTTGACCGACCATTGCGGGCAGCCTAATGGCTTTATTTTAAGTGTTTGACTTAGTAGCTTGATTAGATTATACATTGTGGTTACTAGACGAGTACCCGTGCATAGCAACGAGATTTTATAGCGGCAGATGGTTGTAGCGATAAAAAAGTTTATGGTTTATAAACGAAAATAATAAAAGTTTGAGGATTTGAGGATTAAACATAATGTTTTGAAACCCGGCCGGTGTTGAAATGTGAGAGTCGGACTAGCACGATACGGCTAAAGGTGTGTGAGCCTATTGGGGGCACACACGCTAAAACATTAGAATACGTTATGTATTTCACGGTTAAAGCTCAAATGTGATCTGTTTGGACATGAAGTGATCTTGACTGAATTCCTAACTTGTCCTAAAACCTTATGGTAGGATTATGGAAGGATCTGGAAAAGATTAAAACTGTCCAGGTTCATGTCAATGTGATAAGGATTGTGAAGAGTTATGATAAGGCTTAAGTTGGTAGAGTTTTAAGCTTATCATGTGTTGTTTTTTAGCCTTATCATGAGTAGGTTTTAGAAGCTATAAAAGCCATCATAACCTGCTCACATGTACGATACAGAAAAAAGGGAAAACAATATCACAAAACTCTTATAATCGATTATAACAAGTTGTCATTGAATACTTGTTTAATCTATTGTCACTTTCAAACCTATAACTTGCATTCTATTATTCCAAGGTGAAAAGTAGGTTGTTGCAGCAAGAAAAGAAACTAAAGACTTTATTGTTTCTTTTGTTATATTCTTGGATAACTAGGAACTGGTTTTATATTGAGCTTTGACAAAGGTTGTTGGTTTTACGTGGTACACGGCTAGCACTCCGGGCGTATTTGTTTGACGTGTTTGTGTGAGCACTCGTAGAGGTGATTGTTTTAATCATTTATTTGATTTATTTTGCGGGTGACTACGAGGGTTAGTTTTCTATTTATTTTTCATGTTTTCTCTTTTCCTTTAATTTGTTTATTATTTGTGTGTTAATCATAATTGCTTAACTAGATCTAATATCCGCTGCGTACTCGTAGTTAATTGGTTAACTTGATATATATATATATATATATATATATATATATATATATATATATATATATATAAATTCTAACAGTGGCATCACGAGTCAACTCGTTTAGTGGTTATGGGTTACACAATTTAATAAACACGCGAAAAGGCTGCATGAAATCTAATTTAGTTATTTGTTTTATTTTTGTTTTGACAACTATCATGCAATACTTGTCATTAAAAAAAAAAAAAAAAAAAAAAAAACCTAGATACAAAGGAATTAAAATTAATTGTTAGTTAGATACATAAAATAGCAAAATATATTAAAAGTTAATTTGTTTGCCATGATTATTTTATGTGTGAATTCCGGCTATAAGACCTACGCAATCAATTTTTTTGATGCATGTGGCGATCTAGGCACTTGATTAAAACCTAGTGAGGGTCTTATGGTTCTCCATTTGGGGAAGACTCCTAGTGGACTTGGTTGTTATATGTTTAATTAATGTTTTTGTTTATGTACTTGATTCTTTATTTGCATAATTGTTACATGTTTTATACATCTAATTGCATGCAATATGGAATAATACATATCGAAATCATGACATTAAAATGGACTTAATTTACACGCCTAAATACCATGCTCATTGTGACCTGCTATTTGATTCGTGGAAAATTGTTTTTGTAATATTAAGCGACCTAAATTATTGAAACAAGTTTTTATGAAATTAAAAACTGGACGCTATGGACACTTGGGAAGTACGGCTCACCCACTAGAACAAACTATAAGGGGGGTTTAAGGATGGTGCGCACAGTCACACCTAAAGGATTTCCGGTTATTGCCTCGCGCTGACCTGGTCCTCCGCCACCTTGCGAGTTCGATTGGAGCTACCGTGAACCATGATGATCACTACAGTGTCATTACTAAAGTTTTTAAAATAAAGTGCTACAAAGTTGTTTTGCATGCTTCTTTGTACACAAATTTTAGCACATTTATGTGTTTACCCTATATGAAAATTTTAAGTCTATGCCAACCAACCAAGGACACGTGCTTTTGGCTTGACCTCTTTGGTCAGACCTTAGGGCCATTCCAAATCCATGGCAAATATTGCTCATTGGTCAGACCTTTGGTTATATTTGCACGTTCTTGTTTGGTCGACTTATTTTGAGTATGCTTGGTCAGACCTTGGACCCGAGGCATAAGATGAGACTAAACATGCTCATGACATTACTACTTGTCTACTAATGTCTTGATCAGTCTCATAAGTCTAAGAGTTTCATTTAATGCAATTAACGCTCGTCGCTTACCTCTTGCCCCATTTGTTTACACATTGGTCAGACCTTTGGTAATAAGTGGGAGGTCAAGTTGGATCTTAGTCTTAATTAGTAATTAATTGGGTAGTTAATTCTATTAAGAATTTAATTATCGGAAATACTAATTATTTGAACTTTTCTTATATTGTAGATGACTACCCCAGTCGGAAACAATTCGGTACTCAGGAGTTTCTTTGAGAAACAAAAACTCACTGGACCTAACTTCATTGACTGGTATCGCCAGCTTCGCATTATACTGTCAGCTGAAGATAAGGAAAATTACTTGGAGCATCCTATTCCTACTGCACCTGTTGCAACTCCTGGACACCCAGTCCTTCCCGAGGCTCTTGCAGCTCACACTGCTTGGGTCAAGGGGTCAAAGGACATTGCTGCTTTCATGCTTATGACCATGGACTTAGAAATCCAACGAAATCTAACCCATCTTGGTGCATATGACATGTTACAGGAGTTGAAAAGCATGTTTGCTCAACAAGCAGAACAGGAACTTCTGCAAACCGCGAGGGAATTTCACTCGTGCAAGCAAGAAGAAGGTCAATCTGTAAGCTCATATGTTCTAAAGATGAAGAGCTACATTGACAACTTGGAGCGTCTCGGTCATCCCGTCACTTTGAACCTTGGAGTAAGTCTAATCTTAATTGGACTCTCTAGGGAGTATGACAGCTTTGTGAAGAACTATAATATGCACAGCATGGGGAAGACTGTGAATGAATTACATGCTATGCTTAAACAACATGAGCAGACGCTACCCAAGAAAGATGCTGCACCTGCACTTCATGCTATACGTGCAGGAAAGGTCCAGAAAAACCAAGGTAAAAAACCTTTCAAGGCTGCTAAGGGGAATCAAGGGAATGGAAAGTATAAGTTGGCTTATGCTCCTGAGCATAAACCATCTTATGCCTCCAAGCCCAAGAAACCTCCACCACCCAAGAAGGATAGCCCTGCAAAGGACGCGACCTGTCACCAATGTGGTGAAATAGGTCATTGGAGAAGGAATTGTCCCGTGTATCTCGCCGAGTTGCTGAAAAAGAAGAAGCTATCTCCAGGAGCTAGCACTTCAGGTATTTTCACCATAGAACTCTATACTTTTCCTAGTACATCTTGGATTTATGACACGGGTTGTGGTACTCACATCTGTAATACTATTCAGGGTCTCAGGGGAAGTAAGAAGCTGAAGCCAGGAGCTTTAAGTCTGTACGTGGGCAATGGTCAACGGGCAGGAGTTGAAGCTATTGGAAATTATCATTTATGTCTCCCAAGTGGATTAGTAGTTGTTTTGAACAATTGTCATTTTGCTCCCTCTATTACTAGAGGAATTATTTCAGTTTCTCGTTTGTTTGACGATGGTTTTATTAACCACTTTGAATCGAATAATACAATTTCAGTTTCTAGGAATAATGTTGTTTATTTTAGTGCTATCCCAAGGGATGGTATTTATGAAATTGATATGTCTTGTTCTAAAACAAATGATAGTTCTATGTATGCTGTTAGCAATAAAAGAGCCAAGCTAGACTTGGACTCTACTCTCTTGTGGCATTGTCGTCTTGGACACATTAGCAAGAAACGCATGGAGAAGTTGCAACATGATGGACTTCTCAACTCAATTGACATTAAGTCATTTGAAAAGTGTGTTTCATGCATGTCTGGTAAGATGGCAAGAAAACCCTATTCACATCAAGTGGAAAGGGCTAAGGATCTACTTGGACTAATACACATCGATGTATGTGGCCCATTTAGAATTATGTCAAGACAAGGAGCAAGTTACTTTGTCACTTTTACTGATGACTATAGTCGGTATGGTTATGTTTACCTGCTGAAACATAAACATGAAGTGTTTGAAACATTTAAAGTGTTTCAAAAGGAAGTAGAAAACCAACTCGGGAAGACCATTAAGTCACTACGTTCTGATCGTGGAGGTGAATATATGAGTCAAGAGTTTTTGGATCATCTTAAGGAGCATGGGATCATTGCCCAACGCACTCCTCCTTACACTCCACAACATAATGGGGTGTCTGAAAGGAGAAATCGAACACTGCAAGACATGGTTCGCTCCATGATGAGTCAAACTACTCTTCCAAAGTCCTTTTGGGATTATGCCCTTGAGTCTGCTGCACGCATTCTCAACATGGTTCCAACTAAGAAGGTAGATAAGACACCATACGAGGTATGGCATGGCAAAGCCCCTAAGTTGTCTTACTTAAAAGTTTGGGGTTGTGAGGCACTTGTTAAGCGTGATACACTTACCAAACCTGACAAACTAGAACCCAGATCTATTAAGTGTATCTTCATAGGATACCCAAAGGAAACAATGGGATATTCTTTCTATCTTCCATCCGAGAATAAAATATTTGTTGCTCGGAATGCTGAGTTCTTTGAGAGTAATCTTATGGATCAAGAAGCAAGTGGGAGTTTAAAAGATCTTGAAATTTTTCAAGAAGAAGATACAAATCCTTCTGTAGACACTAGCTTAGGTCATGATGAGGATGATCAAGAAATTGATGAACCTCAAAGTGATATCAATCCCATTCTTAAATCCGCTAGGACACGTCGTGCCCCAAATCAAATGTGCTTATACATCGATGCTGAGGAGCATGAGTTGGGGGATCTTGGTGAACCCAAAACCTATAAAGCTGCATTATTGGATTGTGAATCCAAGAAATGGCTTGGTGCGATGAATGTGGAAATACAATCCATGAAAGACAACGAAGTCTGGGAATTAGTTGAGCTTCCTCCTAACTGTAAAATTGTTGGTAGCAAATGGCTCTTCAAAAAGAAGACTAACATGGATGGTGCAGTACACACCTTTAAAGCTCGTCTTGTAGCAAAGGGCTTCACTCAAACCTACGGGATTGATTATGAAGAGACCTTTTCTCCTGTTGCAGACATTAGAGCTATAAGGATTCTTATAGCCATAGCTGCGTTCTATGACTATGAGATTTGGCAAATGGATGTCAAAACCGCCTTCCTCAATGGACATCTTTACGAAGAAGTCTATATGGAGCAACCTGAAGGTTTTGTTAATCCAAAATATCCTAACCGAGTATGCAAGCTCAAGCGTTCCATTTATGGACTTAAGCAAGCATCTAGGCAATGGAATAAACGTTTTGATGATGAGATTAAGAAATTTGGTTTTACTCAGAATCAAGATGAGCCATGTGTATATCAGAAAGCTAGTGGGAGTTATGTCACTTTCCTAATTCTATATGTTGATGACATATTACTCATGGGAAACAACATTCCAATGTTACAAGATGTAAAATCCTATCTTGGAAGATGTTTTGCCATGAAAGATTTAGGAGAAGCTGCATATAGTCTTGGAATCAAGATTTATAGAGATAGATCAAGACGGTTAATTGGTTTAAGTCAAAATGCTTACATTGAGAAAATATTAAAGAAATATTTTATGGAAAATTCCAAACGAGAAACTATCCCAATGCAAGAAAAGCTTAAATTGAGTAAATCACAAGGTGCTGAGACACCTGCTGATAAAGAGCGCATGCAAAGAGTTCCCTACGCCTCGGCTATAGGATCAATTATGTATGCTGTGAGATGTACTCGTCCTGATGTTGCGTTCGCTCAGAACATAACAAGCCGATTTCAACAGAATCCAGGTGAACTTCACTGGACTGCTGTTAAGAATATTCTTAAGTATTTACGCAATACTAAGGATATGTTTCTGGTTTATGGAGGTGATATGAAACGAGAGCTCAGGGTTTCTTGCTACACTGATGCTGGATATCTGACAGATGCTGATGACCTCAAATCACAGACTGGATATGTATTCGTTTTAAATGGAGGTGTTGTTGACTGGAAAAGCACAAAGCAAAGTATTTATGCAACTTCATCTACAGAAGCTGAGTATATAGCTGCTTATGATGCATCTAAAGAGGCTGTATGGATTCGAAAATTCATTTCTGGGCTTGGCATTGTTCCCACAATTGAAGAACCCATAAATATGTATTGTGATAATACTGGAGCCATTACTATAGCTAATGAAAGTGGAATCACCAAGGGTGCTAGACATTACCGCGCAAAAGTTCATTATCTTCGAGAGACCATTGAGATGGGAGACGTGAAGATATCAAAAGTTCACACAGATGACAATCTAGCTGATCCATTTACGAAGGCTTTAGCATATCCTAAGCATTCTAAATTGACTAGGGATATTGGTTTGATACCAGCTAGTAGTCTCATGTAAATCTGTGTGTAATTAGTATTTGGATAATTTGGAATTGTAAGACAGTTTTATTTTCTGATATATAAAGATACAAGGTATTTGTTATTTTATTCATATAACCTGTTATTCCATATTTGCATGTTTAATCCGTGAAATGATTTATCATTCTAAATATGTCCATTGTCGGTTAACAATATGGGAATATTGTTATGCAAGGCAAATGTGAGTGTTGGTTATATTCTATGAGAATGTGGATTGTTCCCGCCAAACTCATATGTATTCACAAGGGATGCATATTGGATACCCCAACTTTCAAACATTTACTTTCGGATCCTTGTCATGAGTAAAATGTTGAAATTGTTTGTTAAGTCATCCTTAGACTTGAGATACAAGTAAGTTCTGTTATGTGTGGATATCACTTTTGTAATTATATGCCAAACGCTGTCCTGAATAAGGTAGTTATAAAAGCTATTTTTCGGAGTGATGTGAAGCAGCATCCACAATACTTGTAGTCAATAAAGAATTTGTTACTCCACTTGATATGTGCAGAAAGATACCATGGGCCCTCTCCAGAATTAATCAGATAATTGTTCGGCCGAACCCAAAGGGTAATGCAAGATGATTCTTGATTACATTTGGTATATCTAATTAAATTCAATAACGAGAATCTAAATGGTTAAACTATATGGAATGACTTAAGATCCATATTCATGGTTTAACGGTATCTATAACAAAGGATGATAAAAGCAAGACATAAATGACCATGCTACTGAGAATGATTTATGAAACTATATCTCAGACACCTTTAGTTTAATAGCGAGTTAGAGCGTTGCTAGACGTTTCCGTCGTTGGTATTTGTGCTATCTGCTACTCCAACTCCCAAGTGGGAGCTGTTGAAATGTGAGAGTCGGACTAGCACGATACGGCTAAAGGTGTGTGAGCCTATTGGGGGCACACACGCTAAAACATTAGAATACGTTATGTATTTCACGGTTAAAGCTCAAATGTGATCTGTTTGGACATGAAGTGATCTTGACTGAATTCCTAACTTGTCCTAAAACCTTATGGTAGGATTATGGAAGGATCTGGAAAAGATTAAAACTGTCCAGGTTCATGTCAATGTGATAAGGATTGTGAAGAGTTATGATAAGGCTTAAGTTGGTAGAGTTTTAAGCTTATCATGTGTTGTTTTTTAGCCTTATCATGAGTAGGTTTTAGAAGCTATAAAAGCCATCATAACCTGCTCACATGTACGATACAGAAAAAAGGGAAAACAATATCACAAAACTCTTATAATCGATTATAACAAGTTGTCATTGAATACTTGTTTAATCTATTGTCACTTTCAAACCTATAACTTGCATTCTATTATTCCAAGGTGAAAAGTAGGTTGTTGCAGCAAGAAAAGAAACTAAAGACTTTATTGTTTCTTTTGTTATATTCTTGGATAACTAGGAACTGGTTTTATATTGAGCTTTGACAAAGGTTGTTGGTTTTACGTGGTACACGGCTAGCACTCCGGGCGTATTTGTTTGACGTGTTTGTGTGAGCACTCGTAGAGGTGATTGTTTTAATCATTTATTTGATTTATTTTGCGGGTGACTACGAGGGTTAGTTTTCTATTTATTTTTCATGTTTTCTCTTTTCCTTTAATTTGTTTATTATTTGTGTGTTAATCATAATTGCTTAACTAGATCTAATATCCGCTGCGTACTCGTAGTTAATTGGTTAACTTGATATATATATATATATATATATATATATATATATATATATATATATATATATATATATATATATATATATATATATATATATATATACTAGTTTTCGAAGCCCGCCCGATAGGCGGGCATGACTTATAAATATCATTGGAATATTTTTCTATAGCGAAAGAAGGAAGTAAAATTACATTTTAAAACATAATCCGGAGGTAATAATCAAATGAACTTTAATATGAATTTAAGCAATTCAACATTATTTAATTAGTAAAATTATATTTTAAAACATACGTGGTTTTCAAAGGAGCAATAGACTTATCAATATCGTTGAAAAAAATAAGTTAAAGAAATATAAGCTATACACGTACTAATTTTTTATTCAATGCATTAAGAACGAAAAGAAATAAACGGTTATCAAATATGAGAGGAGAAAAAGTTTCAAAGTGGTACGCAGGAACAAAGTTTCAAAGCGGTACGTAGGAAAAAGTTTCAAAGCATAACCTGCTTGATGGGCGAGCAAGCCTTATGAATATCGTTAAAAAAAACTTAAGTTGACGCAAATAAGTTATAAACATACCAATATAACCTGAAGTCACCGTTTCTTTCTAATAAGTATAAGTAGACACAAACATGATATAATCTAAACCAATATAATCGTGCAAATAGCTCACATATTAAAACACTTATACCCGCGAATGTGCGGGCATGTCTTATAATTATCGTTGACATATTTTTCTATATTGAAAGAGGGTTGGTCAAGAAGAAATTTAAATTACTAAATTACTTTGTACCTTATATATGTTTAACGACTAATGGGTCAGATTATATGTTTAACTCCCAACTTTTTGGCAGCTTAACCCTTGAACTCTTTTTGCATGTTTATTCTATTACATCTTTTGTTAACTTTTCCGCAATAATTCTGAGAGTATAAATTGAAGTTTAGGGATTACACCATGGCAAAAAAACAAAGCTAAGAGACTTGGTAAGTTAATAGATCTTCACTTCCACGCTATCCTCCTCATGTTGGTTATTGTCTGGTAGGTGGTCCATATTGTGCGTTGAATGCATGTTATGCTGGGCAGGCTATCCGCATGTTGGATTCTACATTAGTAATGTATTTAGAGGCATAGTTACACATTCGTTTGAACATATGTGATTACTTCTAGTATTTTTAATTAGAATCTGATAAGGTTCTGCATTACTGTTATTTGGTCTATATTATGTAAAGCAAGTATAGAACACGATTGCGAAGAATATATTAATGATGCCAATTATCTGATATTTTAGTTCATCTATGTTGCGTTAAACATACTAAATTATATATTGTATGGATTAAAAACGAAAAGAAATTTTCGTTTATCGAATATGAGAGAAAATATAAAGCTTAAGTTAACAAAAAATTTACGTTAACAAAAAAAAAGATATAGGTATATCCATCACTCGAATGAGTCTAAAACCACTTAAGGGCGAGCTAGTGGTAAAAGGGCTTTGTGACTATCACTCTAAAATGTGCGAGGTCTTAAGTTCATAAACTCCACTGATCAAATTTAAGTGTTCTAAAATGAGTTTAATCTAAAATGTTCATAAAGTCTAAAATGTTTAAGTGTACTCCACTTAAGGTGCACCACCATAAGGAGATGCAGTATCTTTAATTTTATTTGCCCTGATATAAGTGAATGAAAGTATTGATTAGGTAAGGGATCACTTATAAATTTAGGAGTTGGTCAATTAAACTCAAGAATCATATGTTTTGGATTATTAGCTTTCAACTACATCAATAATCTGGTCATACTTGGGATAAACAATTTGATCAATATCTGAAAAGCTAAATTAAAAATAGAAAGTTTTATAAGTTGACTTTGAAATAGAGTATAAAAGTGAAAATAGACTGACAAAGTGCTCTGACAGTTGCATGAACAGTGTAACCATGAGCCACCAAAAGCTTAACAATCGAAGAAGATGTGTATCTTCGCACACATGGTCAGGCACTCTCCTCAGGGCATACCTCATTTTGTGGCCAGCCCTCAGGCATATCTCTTTCGGAAATTTGATAACCTTTAATGTTGATCCGGCCACGCACTCTGCCCCTAAGTTAATTAACGTTAAATATTTACATGCATAACCATTATTCCATACAGTGTTTTCCACTCATGTTTACCAACTGTGTGTTTGATTGACATTAAATCTAGGTTTTTCTACTAATTGCTCATTTGCTAGGTCAAACCATGGGTTAAGGCAAGTATTGCACCAAGTCCTGCAGTTGTAACTAAATGTTTGCTTCAAAGTTATTTGTTGGTAGTGGTTGAATTTCTATACAACTTCTACTTCAGTACTTGTTCTAGAAAGATAAAATTTACAAAGACTATTTGAAATTGGAGTGTTAAAACATAAGTGAGACAGAGAACCTTGGTTTGTCAATTAGGGAGTGCCAAATTCTTAAGACGTACCTTTGGTTTTAGAGTCATTGCTTCTACAACTTCAACTTTTTTAGCTTTTGACCTCTAAAAACGTTCCAAAATGGAGCTGCATTTACTACTTTCTTGCCTGGCAGTTGGAGCTCCAAGGGGAATAGCAATATTAGTAGTATAGTATTATATGGAGTAATAAATTACTCTGATGATTAATGTTAGTATAAGTATTATTATAAGGGTGATGTTGTTTCATACATAAAATTGCATCCATATATTCCATGTTGTAGTTTAAGGGAGCAATTCGTGTGCATACATTGAACTTATATACCAATTTAATGGGTATACATTCAAACATACTTTATGTATTACAGGCCTGTGAATTCCAGTCATGCAGGAGGGAAAGGAACAACAGGTTCTTCCTTTGCTGATATCAGTACCTAAAAAGAAACCAAATATTCAGTCAGACTAAAATCACTTCCTTTTAACAACATAATCACATCAGAATTATAAGCCAATCCAAACACCTCCTTAACTAAAGCAATTTCGAGTCTTTATAATATACAAACTTTTGTGAAATACTGAGAAACTACTTCTGTATCATATTATGAGTTTATGTAAACTTTTATATTTAGCAATATAAGTTCTAATTATAGGCCTTTAAAATAAAAACAACTTATAATAAACAATTTTACCATTTTGTACGTGGACTTATATTAATAACTAATTGGTAAAGACACTGCAACAGGGAATTTGGTACGGTTAAACTTTAGCGCAATGCTTTTTTTCTAACTATAGACTCTTTCTTCCCGCTCATACGTTATTTCTAAACCGTTTTTTCAGATCTGCAATCCGGATACCCATTGCTACGTCTTCTAGCTTAAACATCTGTAACACTAATAGATTCATGAATTCATATAGGAAATTTTTGATAGGAACTTCATTAAAAACTGTATAATAGGTACTCAAAGGACTTTTAATACAGTGTAATTGAGATTTTACATTTATGAACACATACCTTCAAGTCTCCTTTTTGTGTTTTTTGTTGATTGCCTTCACCATGTCATTAGATACAACATACCACGACCATGAGCCCATGGAGGGTATCTTTCTTCTTTCGCATGGCAATCTATTATTACTTTTGGCGCATTATATCACAAACTTTTGGACATCTGTATATACCATTGATATTTTTGTGTTTAGGACAAAAGTTATATCTGCATCATATCTCATGAAGACAGATGCATAATATTGTGTAGATGAAGTTTTGGCCTCTTTAAATCAAGTTAATGTGAGTCATGGGTTGGTTTAAGGTATAATCAATTCATATTCTCAACCTCATCGAAATTCCGATAGCAAGTGGGTACATTAGCCTCAGGTAAATTCTACCATTCCATAATAAAGGACTCTTGAACAATATATGACTTAAAGTTTATTATTCATCATTTTTTTTTGTGTGGGACTAAATTTTTTCCGTCTTATCTACTAAACCCTATTGAAAATCAGATAATAAATACTATGAGAGGTAATGGGATGTGGATTTTATGTCAAGTGATCAGTAATTAATGCAACCGCAAGGAGATTTTGCTGAAGGGCATCCATCTCGAGCTCCAGTCCTGCAAATCCGATAGCTATAGAATCCCAATGGGCTTGTGGATGGGCAAGGAGAGTTTATTGAAGTGCATCCATCTCGAGCTCTGGTCATGCTTAACCGACAACCGAAAAATCCTAATGGGCTTGTGGATCGGCAAGGAGAGTTTACTGAAGGGCAGTCATCTCGAGGTCCAATCATGCAAAATCGACAGCCACAGAATCCGAATGGTCTTGTGGATCGTCAAGGAGATTTGACTGAAAGGCATCCATCTCGTGCTCCAGTCATGTAAAACCCGCAGCCACAAAAGGAGGAAAAACCGAAGGGTGATAACTCTACTCAGCAACAGAACGCAACAGTAACATCTTGCCTATACTTATTATCTAGAACATCACCAACAGCAAGAACACTCCCTTCACACTCGTAACCGTACTCCCTGGTTTAGTGAGAACATACCCATCCAGATCAATTACTTATCCAAAAACTTAGTTGCAAACTGATGCCCAATAGCAAAAAACAACCCATTCACCTAAAGACCACGTCCAAACACCACATGTCACCCGTTATAAGCATTTTCCATTCCTTTTCTAACCTGATCCAAACATTCCCTATTTATGCAGTATCCTAATCCAAACACACCTTATTTAGATAACCGTTTCATAATGAAAATCCAAACACTGTTATCTTTTTTTTTTTTTTTTTTTTTTTTTTTTTTTTCCTGTAACGTCTTGTGCAATGGTAACTGACAGCATGTATAATATACCCACATTGCATCAAAGCAATGAATATGAATAATAAATTTATTTACATTCAACTGTAATCAGTCTTCGGCTACTGGTTGCACGAGTATTGCTGAAATTGTTTTCTGATTTTCAATTGATAAATGTAAGAACATGACGCTGAAAAAAGTTATTATCACCTAAACCTTTGTTAATATATCGCGCCAATGAAATTGTTTCAAAATGCTACAGTAACAGGCATGTTACTTAGATTTACATGTTTTGGGCCATTGTGCAGTCCACACATGCTTGCGTAAAGAAGAACATATTTCGTTGATAAGGACGCCAGGCCTATAAACTAATTATATTAGTCAGCCAAAACTGTTGGCCAGTATTTCAAGAGGCATTCAGGGTGGTGTAGAGAAGCCATTTTGTTTCAAGAATAAGTCTTACATACACAGAAAAACCAAGTTGATTGAACACTTAAAAACCGGCCAAGAAACCAAGATACTATGGGGCTTTACAACTGGCTAGTAACGACAAAACACAGTAGGAACACACAAAAATGGAAAGCATCAAGAGCTTAGGTTTGAGTCTTGAATATGTGTTTTTACAGTGGTAATAGAAGAAGTTCAAAAAGAAACTGAGAATGCGCTTAAAATCCACTTTTTCTGAATTATAGAAATTTTAATTGTCAAAGGTAAGCACATACTACTTTTTATATGGCCATGAAGGCATTCTGGTGCATTTTCTTGAAGCTTAAGAAATAGCAACAATGATTTACATTATAGATGTTTGTTGCAGTTACTAAATTTAATAAGGAGAACCAATAACTGATTATATGAGAAAGCTAAAAGTGTATATGTTTGACCTAAAAAGTCAAATGTGCATCTTAAATGTGTTGCATGTCAAATAAGTGTGTTTCCAAGAGTTAAATATAAGAAAAACGATTTAATAAATAAGATCAACCTCGCACCTTTCAGCTTGAATCATAGTGGATTCTCCCTAATCAACTAACTGTATGCAGAATTAAACCTATAATTAACACCATTTCAAATTTTAGTATGCATGATAAAAACATCAATTCAAATTATCCATATTGTTAGTCTTACATTGAGTATGATGAGTTTAATGTGAAAGGGAGAAAAACTCATAAAAGCTTCCAAGCTAAGGACACGAATTACTCGGCTCTCTGTCCCCATCAACGTCCTTCGTCGCCTTCTGCTTCTTCAGAACGACTTTGGAACCACAGCCACATGCACTTTTCCACACTACATCAATGAGTACAATATTAAATCCCAAATACCAATTAATCGTTAACAAAAAACATTAAAATCAAACTTAAACCACAAACTTCATATACATTTTAAATCAAAGATGAGGTAAGCCTTACAGTTCCAATGAGCTTTCTAAGCTAAGGTTGTTTTCGTATCTGCATTGCTTCTTCCATTTTTTAAAATTTGATTCCACTCTCCGTGACCTTACCTCTTTATCCCCAAACCTTGCTTGAGACATATCAACATATAGTAGTTTGTCATGGTTGAAGTCCATGTGCTCTTGCCTATGAAATACACATATGAAAAACATAAATGTAATCATCTGTGTGTACCCGGTTTATCGACATAGTATGTTTGATTGTAAGTTTGTGTTTCCACCTACATCAGCTGTCAGATACCAATTTTTTGAATTTTGAATTTTTTAACTCGAAGGCAAAGTGAACCCTGCCATCATACCTTCGGCTATGATCATGCCTTCGATGCCCATTTCTTCATAAGTACGGTGCGTGTATGAACTTCTGCTCCTATTGCGCTCATTACATAGCCGGCACTTTGCAGATATTATAACATGGTCATCTGATCAATTTTCTGAAGTACTATTACCATAATAAAGTAAAAGCTGCAACAAAAATAAATGAAAGAGAAATTAGTCTACCGTAGGAAAATCCAATTTATAAATAATTTTAGTTGTATTCTGATGTTGGGAACTAAAATCACGTGATATTTAGTAATTAGTTTCAGATGATCAGGTGTAAACAAACAGATACCCTTTGTAGTTTTTCTTCCAAGCTCTTTGATCTGGCCACCGGTATAAGCTAATCCAATGACATGTTTCCTGTCTGCCATGACACAGACAACAGTCATTATTCTTATTAAACCAAAAGTGGCTGCTTGTTTATTGTCGACGATCACAGTGTACATTTCGCACTATTTAAAAAGAAACAAACTATCAAACATTTTTAATTTAGTCCCATCATACTAAATAGCAAAAGAACATATATATATGCTGGTTCATAACATATATGAGAGGTACCTCACGCCATTGGAGCTCACGTTGTAATTGTAGTGCTGCACCTGTGGCATGACCGAGTACAAATGACGGTGCCAATCTTCCGGCCAAATGCACCAGATTATTCATGCAAGAATCGGTCATTGTGCCATAATACTCGACGCGCTTAATGATTGGATAGAAAAGATTGTATACTCTCTATGAACGATTTATCACAGCTAATTGAATGATGTTATGCCCATCTTGATTCTTACAGTCGATTGTATTTGGAATTGCGTAAAGTGTTTGACCCGTCCGTTTTAGTCCATACAAAAAAGTGAGGATGTCCTTTGAATTCCTTCTTATATTTACCATGTTTTTTTCCGATCTCTAGCTCAGCTTCCACCATTTGAATAAGCATCTTTTCTGTTTCAATTTTAACAACCTATACACACTCACAGAAGGAAAATACATAAACAAAAACAGAATTTGCAAAAGAATGTGTCAGATACTGAGCAAATGCTTATACCAATGATTTTCGACCTGATATAACAGACATTGCAGTTTCTTCATACGCAAACTTTGTATAAACATCAATCATCTGCATTACCTGTAATTTGAGCAGCAAAGACATGTTAGAGATAAGAGTCTGAGGTGTTTGTTTTCCACATAAAATGAAATGGCCCTCTTATATAATTTAATGAATGTTTGATCTTTTCATTAGTTTGAAAAAAGTACATTCTTTGTATGAATTGTTGCAACTGTGACAAGTTCCACCGAGTCTAGAGATCCTTCAAGCTCCACATTGTATTTCTGTAACAACATAGCAACTTCTAGCTTGTGTAGTAACTTAAATGCGTTAATCACACTCTCAAGAAACACAACATCAGTAGTAGTTTTGAATACGCATTTAAGTGACTAATGTCGAGGCACTGATTTTTAGGTATTATCAGGTGATGGTTGCAAGGTTTAGGCCTAGGTTCACCTTGATTCAGGGACAAAATTTCAGGGATTCGATTCTGGATATGGGGTTGGTGGTAGTGGTTTCCAGGTTTAGAGAGCTTTCATTTTTGAGTGACACATTCTCTTTCAGACGTGCTAAGGATTAGTCCCAAAATCCTTATTAACGATCGCTTATCCATATAACCTCAACCTAAAAAACTACCATGATTCGATCTTTATTACACCATTTGTTAGCAATAATACCAGTTGATTCCTTGTTACTATCCTGATTTGAGCCATATGATACTCACAGATCCCTGATGTACGGCCCTCTAGCCTGATTTACAGGTTCTGAGTTTATTTTGAGAAATCAGAGACTTCTCTTTACCCTCTGATATTTATCAGTTCCTTATCACTCCCTGGAAATCAATCGGCTATCCCACAACATAACAATAACATTCAAGCAAACCACACCTTTTTGCACTTTGGTAATCCCAAACCTTAAATTCAGATCAAACCTATCTCCGCTTCTATTTGTATCATCCAATTAACGAATAAAGATAATACCCCACACATTATCTCATCCAGTTAACTTCCATAATTCAAAACACACTAATACAATCATCCCCATATCTCGCTGAGGGTCTTTGTGTTGGATTTGCTTTGAAACCAAAAATCAAAAGGTTTGAAACTATCATAAATGGCTCTTTTGTGCAATTTTTGTCAATTTGCAGGCATGCTTTAGGCATACTTGTCTGTCACACGATATAGGACCTCTCCAACACACCAAGTTTCATATCGTTAGTATTTGCAATTTCATATTACTACATGATTGAACATTTGGCAAGATAGTTTCAACAAATTATAAGTAAGATTACCTGTTATGGAAACGATCCTCCATGCCCCCTTCTGTAAGATAGTTTCAACAAATTATAAGTAAGATCACCAGACGACTCGCCCTAACACAAAAAAATAACGACATTAAAAACTTCTAAATACATACACAGAGCTGAATAATGAAGTTGACGTATAGTCGTATACTTATGTGTATAGTTACTATTTTCTCCACCAAAAGTGGTGAGATCAAATGGTATGCCGTGTCGCATCGATCTTTTACCGCCGCTGTAAGGACATGGTCGTGATTGCCACGCAGCACTCACAGACATCGAGACCCAATTAGCACCACCCTTATTTAAATTTTGTTTCTCAGCAGAACGCAAGTTTTTTTCTGATTCAATTTGGCGTCCAGTAGGACTAAATGCATCAGTTGGTTGCTCAAACGGACGTTGTTGAGCAACAACATCTTGTATGGCATCGATGTCAGCAGCAAATGCATTAAGCATCCGATCCGGTCACTCACTGCAACCCAAAAAAAAAATCAAAAATCAATACTGAATACATACACAGAGCTGAACAATGAACTGAATGTATATTAACGTATATAGTTACTACATTGGCTGCAAATAGTAGCAGAGGCATAGCGTGTGCCACTGCTACGTACTTTCACAAACGGTTGCAGGACAAAGTCGTCGTTGACACTCGTTAACCATAAACATTAACCCCGAGTTAATATGACCCTGCTCAAAAGGCTCGCTTCTTACAGGTCATAAAATGGATTTAGTTTTATAACAAAAAAAATGCAGTAGAAAGTTTATACCATGATCTAGGATGCTTACTTTCAACCTGATCTCCAAATTAATTTATGTGCATTATACTGCATAGGTAGTCGCAAGTTAGGAGAGTTGCGTGTATGACAACATACTCATGTAATAAGTCTATTCGGGTTATACCTGCAAGACATATACAACGCCCGGTATAAACTATGAACCTTTAACTGCAAGACCTAAAGTGTTACTGAATAACACAGCAGCAGCGCACCAAAAGTATAAAATAATAATTGCCTCTGCTTCAGATGGAGCCTACAAAAATTGTCAGTAGAGATAAGTCACTCACGCTTCATATGATTTGAGAATAATGTAAGAGCACCAACACTTGTAATCGACAATGTTACCTCAATCGACAATGTTAAACTAATAAAAAAAGTTAAATTTTATTCACAATTGATAATGAACTGCAAGAATACCTTGTCTATAAACCTTTCCATTTTTCAGGTTCTGCAACTTCAAATCCACTCAAGACCCATTGGGACCTAATGAAACACCATTTATTATATACTATGAATATGGAGACAAATATGCAAAACATTGGAAAATCAGTATGTACCGTCAATGAATGATTAAGGTTGTCACAGTCCCACAACCCGCATACTTTATTTTCATCAGTCACTCTTTTTAACTAAATAATCATCTACCCTATTGTCATTGTTAACATAAGAAACATTCTTTGTAATATTGCATTGACTTTGGTAGTATTAAGAGAAATCAAACAATATGAACAAACCTTAAGTGTCAAAGTATGACCACTATTTCACATCCATGCAGACCCAAAGAGACATCTCTACATAGGTTTAGAAGAATATGATGGAACTGAAATCAGAAAATCCTAATGTTAAAATAATCGATTTTTCTTAATAACTCATTTAAGCAAAAAGTAAACCGATACATAAAATTAAGATATTCTTAGAATTATTACAATAAGAATTCACCATTATACACACATAACCATTCAAATAGCAAATGGACTACCATTTATTTACAATACTGTAATAAATTTGTACGCCCATAAGGATTCATTGCCTTAAATTCAAACACCTCAACACATCGTATAAGTTCAACTGTACAACAAAGAACAAAATAGATTTATCAGAGATATCATAAAACGAACGCTCATTAGTGGTGCTGAGATTATTTAAAGGTACTGAATGTTACTTTTTTGACAAATAAATGAACTAAAAGATCCTTAGCAACCAATGATTTTGAAGACCTTCCAAGTAAAACTGGTATCATATATCATGAATATTAAACTACCTAAAAATGTGTTATTCAACATTATTATAAGAATGAGTTAGAGGTTACATTGAGCTCAATATACAACAGCTAGAAACACATAAACTGATATGCTTACTTCAATACTTCATTCAAACATTATTAACACTATAAAACTTATCATATCATGCATGTGAATTAAATGTTTATAGCTTACTTTATAAAAAATAGTCAATCTTTCTCCTCCACAGACGGCATGACATTGCTTATTTGCTTGGCGTGGGTTTTTTTTCTTTGTTGATGAATGAACATAGCTAGGGTTAGATGAAAGATAATGGAGTTGGGTTTATTAGTTGTAGGTTTTTGTAAAAAGAGAGTTTCTGCGAATGGATGTAATACGTAATGGGTATTATAATATGGGATTAGGGTTTATGATAAATTGTTTTAAGATGCTTATTCAGGGGTTAAGATATATGTTTTGCAAAGGTGTAACACAACTTGTGACATGATCTAATGGTTGAGGCTCTACTTATTGGATGACCAGTCCAAGGTTCGATTCTTGTGAGAGTTTTTTGGAAAAAAAAACGAAATTAATTATAAAAAAAATTGAATTTATTGCATACATGGTAAAATATTACTGACATGGACACCAAAAATATAACATTGATGACATGGCATATGATAGCGATGACATGGCTGAAAATGAATTACTGGGCATTGAGGTGGCATTGAGGTGGCATTAATGACGTCATACGCCTCCTGTTATATATAATGTAGAGATATATATATATATATATATATATATATATATAAATTCTAACAGTGGCATCACGAGTCAACTCGTTTAGTGGTTATGGGTTACACAATTTAATAAACACGCGAAAAGGCTGCATGAAATCTAATTTAGTTATTTGTTTTATTTTTGTTTTGACAACTATCATGCAATACTTGTCATTAAAAAAAAAAAAAAAAAAAAAAAAAAAAACCTAGATACAAAGGAATTAAAATTAATTGTTAGTTAGATACATAAAATAGCAAAATATATTAAAAGTTAATTTGTTTGCCATGATTATTTTATGTGTGAATTCCGGCTATAAGACCTACGCAATCAATTTTTTTGATGCATGTGGCGATCTAGGCACTTGATTAAAACCTAGTGAGGGTCTTATGGTTCTCCATTTGGGGAAGACTCCTAGTGGACTTGGTTGTTATATGTTTAATTAATGTTTTTGTTTATGTACTTGATTCTTTATTTGCATAATTGTTACATGTTTTATACATCTAATTGCATGCAATATGGAATAATACATATCGAAATCATGACATTAAAATGGACTTAATTTACACGCCTAAATACCATGCTCATTGTGACCTGCTATTTGATTCGTGGAAAATTGTTTTTGTAATATTAAGCGACCTAAATTATTGAAACAAGTTTTTATGAAATTAAAAACTGGACGCTATGGACACTTGGGAAGTACGGCTCACCCACTAGAACAAACTATAAGGGGGGTTTAAGGATGGTGCGCACAGTCACACCTAAAGGATTTCCGGTTATTGCCTCGCGCTGACCTGGTCCTCCGCCACCTTGCGAGTTCGATTGGAGCTACCGTGAACCATGATGATCACTACAGTGTCATTACTAAAGTTTTTAAAATAAAGTGCTACAAAGTTGTTTTGCATGCTTCTTTGTACACAAATTTTAGCACATTTATGTGTTTACCCTATATGAAAATTTTAAGTCTATGCCAACCAACCAAGGACACGTGCTTTTGGCTTGACCTCTTTGGTCAGACCTTAGGGCCATTCCAAATCCATGGCAAATATTGCTCATTGGTCAGACCTTTGGTTATATTTGCACGTTCTTGTTTGGTCGACTTATTTTGAGTATGCTTGGTCAGACCTTGGACCCGAGGCATAAGATGAGACTAAACATGCTCATGACATTACTACTTGTCTACTAATGTCTTGATCAGTCTCATAAGTCTAAGAGTTTCATTTAATGCAATTAACGCTCGTCGCTTACCTCTTGCCCCATTTGTTTACACATTGGTCAGACCTTTGGTAATAAGTGGGAGGTCAAGTTGGATCTTAGTCTTAATTAGTAATTAATTGGGTAGTTAATTCTATTAAGAATTTAATTATCGGAAATACTAATTATTTGAACTTTTCTTATATTGTAGATGACTACCCCAGTCGGAAACAATTCGGTACTCAGGAGTTTCTTTGAGAAACAAAAACTCACTGGACCTAACTTCATTGACTGGTATCGCCAGCTTCGCATTATACTGTCAGCTGAAGATAAGGAAAATTACTTGGAGCATCCTATTCCTACTGCACCTGTTGCAACTCCTGGACACCCAGTCCTTCCCGAGGCTCTTGCAGCTCACACTGCTTGGGTCAAGGGGTCAAAGGACATTGCTGCTTTCATGCTTATGACCATGGACTTAGAAATCCAACGAAATCTAACCCATCTTGGTGCATATGACATGTTACAGGAGTTGAAAAGCATGTTTGCTCAACAAGCAGAACAGGAACTTCTGCAAACCGCGAGGGAATTTCACTCGTGCAAGCAAGAAGAAGGTCAATCTGTAAGCTCATATGTTCTAAAGATGAAGAGCTACATTGACAACTTGGAGCGTCTCGGTCATCCCGTCACTTTGAACCTTGGAGTAAGTCTAATCTTAATTGGACTCTCTAGGGAGTATGACAGCTTTGTGAAGAACTATAATATGCACAGCATGGGGAAGACTGTGAATGAATTACATGCTATGCTTAAACAACATGAGCAGACGCTACCCAAGAAAGATGCTGCACCTGCACTTCATGCTATACGTGCAGGAAAGGTCCAGAAAAACCAAGGTAAAAAACCTTTCAAGGCTGCTAAGGGGAATCAAGGGAATGGAAAGTATAAGTTGGCTTATGCTCCTGAGCATAAACCATCTTATGCCTCCAAGCCCAAGAAACCTCCACCACCCAAGAAGGATAGCCCTGCAAAGGACGCGACCTGTCACCAATGTGGTGAAATAGGTCATTGGAGAAGGAATTGTCCCGTGTATCTCGCCGAGTTGCTGAAAAAGAAGAAGCTATCTCCAGGAGCTAGCACTTCAGGTATTTTCACCATAGAACTCTATACTTTTCCTAGTACATCTTGGATTTATGACACGGGTTGTGGTACTCACATCTGTAATACTATTCAGGGTCTCAGGGGAAGTAAGAAGCTGAAGCCAGGAGCTTTAAGTCTGTACGTGGGCAATGGTCAACGGGCAGGAGTTGAAGCTATTGGAAATTATCATTTATGTCTCCCAAGTGGATTAGTAGTTGTTTTGAACAATTGTCATTTTGCTCCCTCTATTACTAGAGGAATTATTTCAGTTTCTCGTTTGTTTGACGATGGTTTTATTAACCACTTTGAATCGAATAATACAATTTCAGTTTCTAGGAATAATGTTGTTTATTTTAGTGCTATCCCAAGGGATGGTATTTATGAAATTGATATGTCTTGTTCTAAAACAAATGATAGTTCTATGTATGCTATTAGCAATAAAAGAGCCAAGCTAGACTTGGACTCTACTCTCTTGTGGCATTGTCGTCTTGGACACATTAGCAAGAAACGCATGGAGAAGTTGCAACATGATGGACTTCTCAACTCAATTGACATTAAGTCATTTGAAAAGTGTGTTTCATGCATGTCTGGTAAGATGGCAAGAAAACCCTATTCACATCAAGTGGAAAGGGCTAAGGATCTACTTGGACTAATACACATCGATGTATGTGGCCCATTTAGAATTATGTCAAGACAAGGAGCAAGTTACTTTGTCACTTTTACTGATGACTATAGTCGGTATGGTTATGTTTACCTGCTGAAACATAAACATGAAGTGTTTGAAACATTTAAAGTGTTTCAAAAGGAAGTAGAAAACCAACTCGGGAAGACCATTAAGTCACTACGTTCTGATCGTGGAGGTGAATATATGAGTCAAGAGTTTTTGGATCATCTTAAGGAGCATGGGATCATTGCCCAACGCACTCCTCCTTACACTCCACAACATAATGGGGTGTCTGAAAGGAGAAATCGAACACTGCAAGACATGGTTCGCTCCATGATGAGTCAAACTACTCTTCCAAAGTCCTTTTGGGATTATGCCCTTGAGTCTGCTGCACGCATTCTCAACATGGTTCCAACTAAGAAGGTAGATAAGACACCATACGAGGTATGGCATGGCAAAGCCCCTAAGTTGTCTTACTTAAAAGTTTGGGGTTGTGAGGCACTTGTTAAGCGTGATACACTTACCAAACCTGACAAACTAGAACCCAGATCTATTAAGTGTATCTTCATAGGATACCCAAAGGAAACAATGGGATATTCTTTCTATCTTCCATCCGAGAATAAAATATTTGTTGCTCGGAATGCTGAGTTCTTTGAGAGTAATCTTATGGATCAAGAAGCAAGTGGGAGTTTAAAAGATCTTGAAATTTTTCAAGAAGAAGATACAAATCCTTCTGTAGACACTAGCTTAGGTCATGATGAGGATGATCAAGAAATTGATGAACCTCAAAGTGATATCAATCCCATTCTTAAATCCGCTAGGACACGTCGTGCCCCAAATCAAATGTGCTTATACATCGATGCTGAGGAGCATGAGTTGGGGGATCTTGGTGAACCCAAAACCTATAAAGCTGCATTATTGGATTGTGAATCCAAGAAATGGCTTGGTGCGATGAATGTGGAAATACAATCCATGAAAGACAACGAAGTCTGGGAATTAGTTGAGCTTCCTCCTAACTGTAAAATTGTTGGTAGCAAATGGCTCTTCAAAAAGAAGACTGACATGGATGGTGCAGTACACACCTTTAAAGCTCGTCTTGTAGCAAAGGGCTTCACTCAAACCTACGGGATTGATTATGAAGAGACCTTTTCTCCTGTTGCAGACATTAGAGCTATAAGGATTCTTATAGCCATAGCTGCGTTCTATGACTATGAGATTTGGCAAATGGATGTCAAAACCGCCTTCCTCAATGGACATCTTTACGAAGAAGTCTATATGGAGCAACCTGAAGGTTTTGTTAATCCAAAATATCCTAACCGAGTATGCAAGCTCAAGCGTTCCATTTATGGACTTAAGCAAGCATCTAGGCAATGGAATAAACGTTTTGATGATGAGATTAAGAAATTTGGTTTTACTCAGAATCAAGATGAGCCATGTGTATATCAGAAAGCTAGTGGGAGTTATGTCACTTTCCTAATTCTATATGTTGATGACATATTACTCATGGGAAACAACATTCCAATGTTACAAGATGTAAAATCCTATCTTGGAAGATGTTTTGCCATGAAAGATTTAGGAGAAGCTGCATATAGTCTTGGAATCAAGATTTATAGAGATAGATCAAGACGGTTAATTGGTTTAAGTCAAAATGCTTACATTGAGAAAATATTAAAGAAATATTTTATGGAAAATTCCAAACGAGGAACTATCCCAATGCAAGAAAAGCTTAAATTGAGTAAATCACAAGGTGCTGAGACACCTGCTGATAAAGAGCGCATGCAAAGAGTTCCCTACGCCTCGGCTATAGGATCAATTATGTATGCTGTGAGATGTACTCGTCCTGATGTTGCGTTCGCTCAGAACATAACAAGCCGATTTCAACAGAATCCAGGTGAACTTCACTGGACTGCTGTTAAGAATATTCTTAAGTATTTACGCAATACTAAGGATATGTTTCTGGTTTATGGAGGTGATATGAAACGAGAGCTCAGGGTTTCTTGCTACACTGATGCTGGATATCTGACAGATGCTGATGACCTCAAATCACAGACTGGATATGTATTCGTTTTAAATGGAGGTGTTGTTGACTGGAAAAGCACAAAGCAAAGTATTTATGCAACTTCATCTACAGAAGCTGAGTATATAGCTGCTTATGATGCATCTAAAGAGGCTGTATGGATTCGAAAATTCATTTCTGGGCTTGGCATTGTTCCCACAATTGAAGAACCCATAAATATGTATTGTGATAATACTGGAGCCATTACTATAGCTAATGAAAGTGGAATCACCAAGGGTGCTAGACATTACCGCGCAAAAGTTCATTATCTTCGAGAGACCATTGAGATGGGAGACGTGAAGATATCAAAAGTTCACACAGATGACAATCTAGCTGATCCATTTACGAAGGCTTTAGCATATCCTAAGCATTCTAAATTGACTAGGGATATTGGTTTGATACCAGCTAGTAGTCTCATGTAAATCTGTGTGTAATTAGTATTTGGATAATTTGGAATTGTAAGACAGTTTTATTTTCTGATATATAAAGATACAAGGTATTTGTTATTTTATTCATATAACCTGTTATTCCATATTTGCATGTTTAATCCGTGAAATGATTTATCATTCTAAATATGTCCATTGTCGGTTAACAATATGGGAATATTGTTATGCAAGGCAAATGTGAGTGTTGGTTATATTCTATGAGAATGTGGATTGTTCCCGCCAAACTCATATGTATTCACAAGGGATGCATATTGGATACCCCAACTTTCAAACATTTACTTTCGGATCCTTGTCATGAGTAAAATGTTGAAATTGTTTGTTAAGTCATCCTTAGACTTGAGATACAAGTAAGTTCTGTTATGTGTGGATATCACTTTTGTAATTATATGCCAAACGCTGTCCTGAATAAGGTAGTTATAAAAGCTATTTTTCGGAGTGATGTGAAGCAGCATCCACAATACTTGTAGTCAATAAAGAATTTGTTACTCCACTTGATATGTGCAGAAAGATACCATGGGCCCTCTCCAGAATTAATCAGATAATTGTTCGGCCGAACCCAAAGGGTAATGCAAGATGATTCTTGATTACATTTGGTATATCTAATTAAATTCAATAACGAGAATCTAAATGGTTAAACTATATGGAATGACTTAAGATCCATATTCATGGTTTAACGGTATCTATAACAAAGGATGATAAAAGCAAGACATAAATGACCATGCTACTGAGAATGATTTATGAAACTATATCTCAGACACCTTTAGTTTAATAGCGAGTTAGAGCGTTGCTAGACGTTTCCGTCGTTGGTATTTGTGCTATCTGCTACTCCAACTCCCAAGTGGGAGCTGTTGAAATGTGAGAGTCGGACTAGCACGATACGGCTAAAGGTGTGTGAGCCTATTGGGGGCACACACGCTAAAACATTAGAATACGTTATGTATTTCACGGTTAAAGCTCAAATGTGATCTGTTTGGACATGAAGTGATCTTGACTGAATTCCTAACTTGTCCTAAAACCTTATGGTAGGATTATGGAAGGATCTGGAAAAGATTAAAACTGTCCAGGTTCATGTCAATGTGATAAGGATTGTGAAGAGTTATGATAAGGCTTAAGTTGGTAGAGTTTTAAGCTTATCATGTGTTGTTTTTTAGCCTTATCATGAGTAGGTTTTAGAAGCTATAAAAGCCATCATAACCTGCTCACATGTACGATACAGAAAAAAGGGAAAACAATATCACAAAACTCTTATAATCGATTATAACAAGTTGTCATTGAATACTTGTTTAATCTATTGTCACTTTCAAACCTATAACTTGCATTCTATTATTCCAAGGTGAAAAGTAGGTTGTTGCAGCAAGAAAAGAAACTAAAGACTTTATTGTTTCTTTTGTTATATTCTTGGATAACTAGGAACTGGTTTTATATTGAGCTTTGACAAAGGTTGTTGGTTTTACGTGGTACACGGCTAGCACTCCGGGCGTATTTGTTTGACGTGTTTGTGTGAGCACTCGTAGAGGTGATTGTTTTAATCATTTATTTGATTTATTTTGCGGGTGACTACGAGGGTTAGTTTTCTATTTATTTTTCATGTTTTCTCTTTTCCTTTAATTTGTTTATTATTTGTGTGTTAATCATAATTGCTTAACTAGATCTAATATCCGCTGCGTAATCGTAGTTAATTGGTTAACTTGATATATATATATATATATATATATATATATATATATATATATATATATATATATATATATATATATATATATATATATATATATATATATAAATTCTAACAGTGGCATCACGAGTCAACTCGTTTAGTGGTTATGGGTTACACAATTTAATAAACACGCGAAAAGGCTGCATGAAATCTAATTTAGTTATTTGTTTTATTTTTGTTTTGACAACTATCATGCAATACTTGTCATTAAAAAAAAAAACCTAGATACAAAGGAATTAAAATTAATTGTTAGTTAGATACATAAAATAGCAAAATATATTAAAAGTTAATTTGTTTGCCATGATTATTTTATGTGTGAATTCCGGCTATAAGACCTACGCAATCAATTTTATGTGTGAATTCTCTCTGCCACATCAGCGTGTGGGAGAAATTTTGTAAAGATTGAGTGGGTGTAGCACACCTCTTATGGAAATAAGTCCTGAAGATGGTGGAGTCTATTCAACAATGGCTGATATTTACGCGAATGCTAAGCGTTGGGATGACTTAACAAAGATAAGAAGTCTAAGGGATTCAAGGAGGGTCAATAAAAATGCTGGTTGTAGTTTGATTCAGTTAGATGGTGTCACACATGAGTTTGTGGCTGGTGATGATTTGCATCCTCAAACTGATGAGATATATTTGGTTTTGAACAGTATCGGACAACACCAATACGAATTGCAACTATAGGGTCAATAAAAATGCTGATTGTAGTTTGATCCTGTTTGGGTATATGATCACGTCGCTTTGTCGATTTCATTTTACGGTAACAAACATGTAAATTTATATATTTGTAAACATTTTTGGGAAAAATTGCTCATTTTTTTAGTCTTGATAAAGGGTTATAGAATTTGTGATTCCCTTATAAACCCCACAAACTAAAACAAAACATAGCTTCATCTTTACCCTTGGATGAAAAAGGTATCATATTCTCTTAAAATATATGCTTGATTTGACAAATACTACATTGATTATATTCTTTCAATTCATCATTATATGTGTGTAGATTAAAAGGCCACGAGAATGAAAAATCAGTAGTAACGTGAAACACGAGAATGAAAAATTATAGTAGTATTTTAGTATCTTGTTTGATTTGTTTATACAATATACAATGACTAGTTTTCATATATTTCCAAGTTTATAGCGAACATGTCCTGTGTCAATATCATTTACAGCATATATTTCTTGACTTCTAGCATAAAGTATCAATCAAGCCAAAGATTTTTCTTAGTTTTCTATTCTTCTAATAAAAACCAAAACTTTTGAGATGGAATTTATTCGAGTCAACATCCTAGCTACAAGCTTATATATCCATTTACTTCCGGCTTGTATGAACCAATCAAAATGAAAATAACAAAGCTAAATATTTGTTGTTGGTTACTCGCCGTTCTGCTTTGTGCCAATATCCCATCAAGGCTATCTCTAGTAAATGCGACGACTGAACATTCAAAAAGCCTAGGCCTAGTCCAAGAATCTCGTGGTAAGTGTTCTTAGGCTTTACTTTTTAGCATCCTATTGTAACCTTATAATAAGTTACTGTAATTAACTATGCAGTGTTAACTTGGAATGAAACTGAAGAATCCATGAAAGATGAAATGGTGTCGTTAGCTAAGGCACAAGGAGGAAGGGGAGCTGGAGGTGGAAACATAAATAATACACCCCGTAAAAGCGATGCACACATTGAAGCTTCTCATCATATGATGAAGATATTCGTTGTGTGTTTTAGTTTCTATGCTATCAAGTCTATGGTTTGCTAAATATTTTCGTTACACCAAAACCTTTAGACCGTTGGTTCTGTATTGGTTCGCTTGCTTTAGAGCATAAAATGAGTCAAGTATCAACAATGGCTAGGTGCTTTTTTGTTGGAAAGGTTTTTCTTAGTTTGAGTCTTTGAGAGCTTGTGAAGTGTGCTTTCTATTATTTTGTTTATGTTCTGTTCTTTTTTCAGAGGGATTGAAATGTGCCGTTATTGATGTAATAAATAAATCAACATGTCTTTAGAAATTTTGAATTTCTGTGATAATATCAATCAACTATTATTTTGTGTTGATGGCAAGAATGATTAGAAATGAAAATTGGTCATATAAAAGGGCAAGCTTTATACCCAACATATCACATATGTGGTATACTCTTTAGTTACAAAGTCCATTAATTCCATCCAAAATTTAACATATAGATAGAAATGTTTATATAGCCCAGCCCATCTAAAACAGTACTTGAACCCATAGCTTTCTATTGTAAATTTCATATACTGATAGTGATTAACTGATTATGATATACAAGATTTTAATTAATTGTGATTATAAAAAAATGCTTATACTGACTACAAACTAAGTGTTAGCTCCCTTTTTGGAGATAAAAAATGGTTAAAATCGTGAAGCAGTGACAACGTTTGAGTTTTGTTTCAATTTATTTACTCCGATATCTTTTTGATAACAAAACCACACAAAGTTACAATCATGTATCATTATTGTGAAACTTTTTTATTGAGTGACCAAAACAAAACATTTCTCAAATTTGTTTCTTATTTTATGATTTATATTTCTCTTCGTGTGTGCATAAGTTCGTTGTATATTAAGATGATTGATATTAGCATATAAATTTTGAAAGAAAAAAAAAATGATTTGATGGTGGTGGTTGTGTGGTGGTGCTGGTTGTTTGGTGGTGCAGATTCAAAAGGAAATAAAAATGGAGAAGAAGATGAGGGTAAAATAATCATTCGCAGAGCGTAGAACAGTAATTAACGAAAAAAAATAACGATTGCTACGTTGAAGGACATAATTTGCAACAAAAAGTAAACAGTATTGGCATAATTTGCAAAAATAGAACAGTAATAACATAACGTACAAAATCAGCAAACCACAAAGACATTGTTTGCAGTTTATTCTAAAAAAGTAACCGATTTTATGACGATCTTCATTGACCGGTCTCATAACAAACATGATAGAGGTAAATCACGTAATAGAAGAAAATAAAATCATAATATGAATCTGTAACATTCACCTTTAAATTGCATGTCCTCAACCATTTAACTACTTATGCGGGAACATGACATCTACTATTAGAATGACTTTTAGCAATAAATCTATAAACATTTTGTACCGTTTTTCTAAATAAAATCACTTGTAATACACCTTTGAATACAAAAAACATGTTGTAATACCGTAATACTCGATCTATCCTTTTTACAGCAATGCTAGACTCACTCACAAAATTCACTTGTTAATGTGTCGGCGGGTGATTGGTCCAGTTTCTTTTTTTTCGTTCTTATTAAACTAATCACCGCTGATACGTCAGCGAATGAATTTTTCATGCGAATTTTATTGGAAAGGGTGTGGTATTTCTGTTTAATGAATATATACCATCTTAAATTTATCTTTTTTACAATTTCCTCGTTCAATAAATTTTGGACACAAAAAGTAATGAAGCGACAACCTAACTTTTTCTATTATCTTGATGCGCCTTTGATTCCATTGGCGAGTTCGAGTGAGAGTTGGTTCAAGTATCCATGCACAGTGATCAGTCGACGTGTTTCTTCCAGACTTGTCCACCAAATAATTAACTCTTAGCCACGTGTCCTTAATACTCACTTCTCGAAACTGCGTGTCAATTTTCACCAGTATATACACCTACACCCTTCTAGCACACCATCAACAAATTCTCATTTGCGCAAGATTAACTAAAGTTACAAATTTCCATCATACTACTACAATGGCACTAAGAGCAACTGTAAGTATATTTTTTTTTTATTGCATAAATAAAACCTAGTGAAAATTTAAAGCATTCTTCATGTATAAAAATTGTAAGTTTTTGTCCAATTTTTAGAATAGTTTTTAAAAATTACTAGTATTAAACTTTGCCCCCATCCAGTAAATTATGGCTTTTAACTTTCTGACTTCGCAACTGTTGTTAAATGCAGAATTTGGTGAAATCAATGATGATAAGAGCAAGAGGATCCACAACATTTGCAACATCAACTTCCCCGAAAATGAAAGCTTACGCCCCTGCAGCTGATCCTGGTTATGCTCACCAAGATCCTAAGCCAAAGTAATATATATGTTTCTTTCATTTTAGTTAACATAAATTGCGTAGAGTAGTAGAAATACATTCTACATCAGTTGTACGAGTATAAAAATAGCAACCTACTTACATTTCTTATTTATTTTGCTAATTATGAAAATCTTACCCGGTTTTTTACCTGACCCGTTCAAGTGACCGGTTCAACCTTAGTCGAAAACTAAACTAACTATAGTTAACTTAATTCACTTTTAACCTATTTCGACCATATTCTGAATTTCATAGCAGCTCATTCACACTCAGTTTTATTATCATCTTCAACGGGCGGCCGGTTCGACCCGGGTTTGCAGAAAACTGACGGTTTAATCCGGGTTTTGGATCTCTAGAAAACCAGCTAGCAACAGCCCGTTATCGTCACCGAATCACCAGTTCGACCCGTCGTTAAATACGGGTTTCGAATCTCTAGAAAACCGGCTAGCAACGGGGTTGGACCGGTTTAACTCGGCGGGTCAAACCCGCTGAGTCACCGGTTCGACCGGTTTAACCGGGCGGGTCAAACTAGAAACACTGCTTTCATAATACTTTGTTTCGTTATTTTACTCTTGTCAATAAGAATAGAAAAACCGTTCACGAATCACGGCTAAAAAATAAACATATGCTTGTCCGTTTTGGTCATTAAAACCTTTTGTAACATATATGTTTGGATACTTATTTTATTAAAAACATATTCTTAGCCTAGCTTATTAAAAACATATTCTTAGCCTAGCCTAGCTAGATGGAACATTAAAGTGTTAAAAACGTATATTTAGTGCCTAAATACGACTACATTTACTATTTCATTCTATATAAAATGCCGCTATAAGATGTACTAACAAATTTGTTGCTCAAATGTGTGATAATTGTATAGGCCGTTAAAAGGCGAATATGTACCTGTGTACATCTCCCTTGGGCTGATTGCCATGTCGGTTAGCATAGGATTGTATACTGCCACACATCAGCTAAAAAGAGCACCAAATGTATACGTAAAGAAGTCGAAAAGAGAGACTTTGCCCGAGCTCGTTGAACCAGATGAAGTGGCAGAAGCCTCTAACGAGTTCATTAAAAAGTCGTTCTTTAGGAAGATTGCACATGTGCAAGATGCAGACAGACAAGAGATCATGGCTGATCCTATTCGTGGAGATACATACGCAGAGTATGGAACAAATATATAAACATTACTATACGGGTGTTTGTTCCGGCTTGTATAGTCAGCTTATAGCTTATTTGGTTTTGGGCTGACGTTTCATAAGCTCACTTAGTGTGGCTTATTTGGAAACTTTACGGCTTATATAAAGAAGCCAATACTTCTCAACAAGCTACAAGCTCATCTACACAAGCTAAGGATGCAGCAACAGTTCTCAACACAAGAAGGCATAGTCTTCATAAGATGCAAATTAGACTTAGAGATAGCTTAGTTAAATGTGATTCAATGTAGCAGTAGTTTAGCTTATGTAGTGTAGTATAGACTCAGTTGACTTTTTTCTTTTATCTTTGACTTCTCATGTAACTTGTATATAAGCTGTAACAGACTCTTCATTTCATTAATGAGAAATAAACTTTCATTCATTTCTTCTCCAAATCTAATATGGTATCAGAGCTGAAATTAGCTCAGGCCACCCCACAACAAACTCCGGCCACCATGTAACAAACTTTGACCACCATGTAACAAACTTTGACCACCCAAAATCACCATAAACCACCATCAATAGTACTCAAATCACTCAAATCTTTATTATTTCTTCTCAAGAACACTCAGAAAACCATCATCAACATCATCATATCACTCACTTACATCAATCTCATCAAAATCAGTCAAATTCACCATTAACAGATTTTCCCGCCAAAACATCATAACCACTTTATAACCGTTTTCTGCCATTAAAGAATCTTCAAAACACCATGGCAGGCTCATCTACAACACGTACAACACCTCTTACATCACCAGAATCATCCACACTCAATCTTGATCCAAATGATGTGAATTCCATTCATCATCCTCTGTTTTTCCATCAAAATGATCATCCTGGATTGGTTCTCATATCAAAGAAACTTATAGGATCTGAAAACTATAGCACATGGAGACGTTCTATGATGATAGCTCTCAATGCCAGAAACAAGTTACAACTCATCAATGGTGAATTTCAAGAACCACCACTCAATTCAGCACTCAGATCTCTGTGGGAAAGGGCTAATGATATGATCATTTCCTGGATTCTCAATACTGTTAGTGAGCAAATTGGGAACAATTTGAGTTTTGTCAATTCTGCTGTGGCATTATGGAATGAATCGAGTGAACATTATTCACAATTGGATGGGCATAGAATCTATCAAGTCTCAAATGATATTGTACAATTGAAGCAGGCAAACACTCCATTAGAGATCTATTATCACAAATTGAAAGGTTACTGGGATGAATTGGATGCATTGGAAGCACCATACATGTGTACTTGCAGATGTGAGTGTGAAAATGGAAGGACCAATGGTGAAAGGGAGCAAAGAAAGAGGTTGGTGCAGTTCTTGATGGGTTTGGATGACAGTTATACCAATGTAAGAGGTCAGATTCTTCTTATGCAACCATTACCTCTTGTTTCCAAGGCTTACAGTATGTTAAGACAAGAGGAGAAACAAAGAGATGCCCCTAAAACAAGTCAAATGCCTATTCCAACTGCTTTGAACACTTACAGTAACAGAAACAATTCACAAACCACAAAGTCAACCAATACATCTGCTACAAATGGTTCAACATCCAACTTCAGGAAAACACCTTACAGAAAAGGCATAATTTGCACCAATTGTGGAAAAGAAGGACACTATGGCAGTGAATGTTACAAGCTTGTGGGGTATCCTCCTGGTCATCCTCTACATGGCAAATACACTCCATCTTCACAAAGGTCTCAATCAAGTCAAAGGAGATCAGCCAATGCAGTAGTTGGAAATGATGAGTCAGAATCAAATGCAGCTGCATCTACAAGCAATTCAAACAACTCAGGTGATCCATATGTTTACTGCAAGATGGATCAACTCCAGAATCAGTTGAATCAAGTACTATTGATGATGCAAAACCAAGGCCTACAGGATCTCACAGCTGCAAATCTCCCACACATGGCAGGTAAATACATCTTCATTGCATCTTTCTCTTCTGGTTTTAAGCAACTATGGATTATAGATAGTGGAGCAACTGACCATATCTGTACTTGTTTAACATTAATGACTGATCTACAACAATGCAAACCCATAACTGTTCACTTACCAAATGGTTCCACCACCATAGTCACCACAATTGGATCAGTGAAAATTAAGCCAAACTTGACCCTAAGAGGTGTTCTCTACATTCCAACATTCACTTATAATCTAATCTCAGTTAGTAAGCTCACAAATTCTACACACTCAACAATCACTTTTACTCAAAACAAATGCATTTTTCAGGGCCATGATGGCTCAAAGACAATTGGCAGCTTACATGGAGGACTTTATACCTTGGCATCTACACCAACTTCTACACCATTAACTACTGCTTTCACTCATCTCAGCTCAAACAACTTGTGGCATGCAAGATTGGGTCATCCTTCATCTCAAATCCTAAAGAAAATCAAGTCAATTTCACCACTTTTTCAATGTAATTCTGATTTTACTTGTACAGTCTGTCCTTTGTCAAAACAGCACAAGTTACCTTTTCCAGTTAGTAATTCTCATGCTACTAGTCCATTTTCACTTGTTCATCTTGATGTTTGGGGTCCATACAAACATCCAACACTCAACAAATGTACATATTTTCTCACAATAGTGGATGATTTCTCAAGAGCAACCTGGACTTATTTTCTTCCTAGCAAACATCATGTGTGCAGTACAATGCAATTGTTTCATTCTTATGTTAACACACAGTTTCAAACTCAAATCAAAACTATAAGAAGTGATAATGGCACTGAGTTCTTAAATGAATCATTTAACACCTTCACTCAATCCCATGGAATAATTCATCAAACATCATGTCCATACACACCCCAACAAAATGGCAGAGTTGAAAGAAAACATAGACATTTGCTTGAAGTAGCAAGATCACTTTATTTTCAGGCCAAATTTCCTATTCACTTATGGGGCCACTGCATTCTCACCTCCACCTATCTCATCAACAGATTACCTTCCAAAATCTTAAATTATAAAAGTCCATTTGAAATTTTATATCAAAAACCACCACAACTTGATCATCTAAGAGTCATAGGTTGTCAAGCACATGTCTACACCCATACCACAGACAAATTTGGATCCAAATCTACACCCACAGTCCTTGTTGGATATCCACAAAATCAAAAGGGGTACATTCTTTATGATCCACACACCCAAAAGACAATCACAAGCAGACATGTCATTTTTGATGAGTCCATATTTCCATATCACAAAACACAACAACAAACACCATCTGACCCATTCACCTCACCTCTTCAATATTCCACTGTACAACCACAATTCACCACTCATATTCATTCTCCTTCATCATCTAACTCTTTCACACCATCTCCATCACAAGCTGCCACCACTGTACCACCCATCATACCTCTTCCAAACACCCCTGCTAACACACAAGAGAATCTTCAAGCACCCAATACCTCACCTCAACACACTGATCCACTACCACCATTCAATACAGCTTCACCACCACCAATTCATCAACCAACAACCACACCATCACCAAGTCCTCAACCTACACCCACACCACCTCCTCCCAGAACCTCAACCAGAACTAAACATGTTCCAAACACTCTCAAAGACTATCAATACAAATTACCACCTTCACTGATCAACATCACCAAAACAAAATACCACCACACAAACTACATTAACTATAACAATCTTAAACCACACACCTACACTTTCATAATAAGTACAGATAATGTCACAGAACCACAATCTTATATCCAGGCTGCAAAGAATCCGAATTGGAAGATTGCTATGGACAATGAAATGACAGCTCTGGAAAAGAATGAAACATGGATCTATACCACTCTTCCACCTGGCAAGATCCCAATTGGTAGCAAATGGGTGTTTAGAATCAAACTCAGGGCTGATGGTACAGTTGAAAAGTACAAGGCAAGGTTGGTAGCAAAGGGTTACAATCAGAAAGAAGGGGTGGATTATAATGAAACCTTTGCACCTGTTGCAAAGATGCCAACTGTCAGAGCTATGATAGCAGTTGCTGTTACCAATGGCTGGGAGATTCAACAATTGGATGTCAACAATGCTTTTCTCCATGGGGATCTTCATGAAGAAGTATATATGACTGTTCCACAAGGCTACAATAAAGATCTACCACCAAACACAGTCTGCAAGCTCACAAAGTCCTTATATGGCCTCAAACAAGCCAATAGACAGTGGTTCAACAAGCTTACTACTTTCCTACTTGGTTTGGGTTTCCAGCAAAGTTATGTGGACACATCCTTATTCACCATCAACCATCAGAATTCAACCACTTCACTCCTTGTATATGTAGATGATATCCTACTCACTGGCAAAGACTCAACTTATCTACAATTCATCAAAGATCAACTACATAAGGAGTTTAGCATCAAGGATCTGGGCCCTATTCACTATTATCTAGGCATTGAGGTTCTGAGAAACACTAATGGAGTAACAATGTGTCAAAGGAAATATGCACTGGATTTGCTACAGTTTGCTGATTCACTAGATGTTAAACCAGTTGCAACTCCAATGGATCCTATTGTGAAGCTTAATGACAAAGATGGTGAACTTCTCCCTGATCCTACTATCTATAGAACTATTGTGGGCAAGCTTATCTATCTTACTATCACAAGGCCAGACTTAGCATTTGCAGCTCAAAGCTTAAGTCAGTTCTCTCATTGTCCAAGAACACCTCATCTAGCAGCTTTACAAAGAGTTCTCAGGTACATCAAACTCTGTCCAGGCCAAGGTATCTTCTTCCCAAAGGTAAATAAACTTGAACTCACAACCTATTGTGACAGTGATTGGGCTAGCTGTCCAATCACAAGAAGATCTGTTTCTGGTTTTGTCATATTTCTTGGGTCATGTCCTATTTCATGGCAATCTAAGAAACAATCTGTGGTCTCAAGATCTTCTACTGAAGCTGAATACAGGGCATTAGCTGATAGTTCATGTGAAACATCCTGGTTGAAGTGCCTACTGAATGATTTGGGTGTTCAGGTATCTACACCATCTTTGGTAATGTGTGATAATGTTTCTACCATTGCACTTGCCAACAATCCTGTGCAACATGCTAGAACAAAACACATAGAGATTGACTGCCACTTTGTAAGAGACAAAATTAAAAGTGGACAAATCAAACCTCTATTTGTTCCTTCTCAATCACAGATTGCTGACATATTGACTAAAGGTTTGAGTAAGTATCTACATTTCAGATGTTTATCCAAGTTGAGCACTTGTGATCCTTACACAGTGCCAACTTGTGGGGGGGATAAAGAAGCCAATACTTCTCAACAAGCTACAAGCTCATCTACACAAGCTAAGGATGCAGCAACAGTTCTCAACACAAGAAGGCATAGTCTTCATAAGATGCAAATTAGACTTAGAGATAGCTTAGTTAAATGTGATTCAATGTAGCAGTAGTTTAGCTTATGTAGTGTAGTATAGACTCAGTTGACTTTTATCTTTTATCTTTGACTTCTCATGTAACTTGTATATAAGCTGTAACAGACTCTTCATTTCATTAATGAGAAATAAACTTTCATTCATTTCTTCTCCAAATCTAATACTTATATAAGTTTATTGTGTCGAAATAAGTTTATATAAAGCCGAAAAGTTTCAAAATAAGCCGTGAGCTTATGAAACATAAGCTCAAAACCAAATAAGCCATAAGCTGGCTATATATGCTTAATGTTACGACAAGTACATCAGAAGTTTGAAAAACTTTAAAGTTGCTTATTTAGGAAAACCTAAATGGTGCTTATTATATTTGTTGGTATTTGTAAACCTGTTAGCGGTTTGGGATAAGCAACTCGCATATGGATTATTTTACATCTAGTATAGGGTGTTTTGGATTATAGCTTATTTTGGAAAATCGAGCTTAAGCTCTTCCAAATAGAATCTTACAAAAGTAAAGCTGAAAGAATGTTGTTCGAAACCGAAAGAAGCCAATAGTTTCCCAAAATAAGCTATTCCAAACATTCCCCTATAAGCTATACTTTTGGATATATAAGCAGACTTGGGATCAAATGGTTCTTGTATTTTTTGTTCTGATTTTGTTTTTCGGATTGCAGGCACCCAAAGCCATATACCGAGTCTTTGAAATCGGTTGGAGTCGACATAGAGAAGAAGCCATTCGTTCAGCTACCACCTAAACATTGAAGATTTGAAGCTGCATTTGGTTTTTTCTCGACATGATCACATAAACTTCTATTTTGGTTATGTTTGTTTAATTTGTTTTAATTAGAAACGGACTTGTATGTATGTAAATATGCAAATGATATTTCCTCGACTCCTCGCGATTTTAGTTTTGAATTGCGATGAAGTGAGAATGAATTATCCACACATCTTTGAGTCTTGTACTTTTCACTTCTCGTTGCATAGAAACTATACTTGTGTACCTACTGTTAGACAACTTTGGCTGTATGATTATATTTATGCCATCACAAATGATATATTATGGTTCAAACTCCCCGGAACTACTCTAAAATCAAAATGTATAGCATGTTGATATAAAGTATCAACCAGACAACCACTGCTACACGAAGTGTTTTATGAGATGGCAAATTGATACGTTTATGAAAAAAACGTACCAAAAAACAAATGTTGCAAGTTGTGTAGCAGTGAACTTAGAAATGCTGCGAGTTGAAATTTATTGATTTCAGAATTTGATAATTAACATTTTGACAAATGTTATTACTGTAGATGAACAGCAATAACTTAAACCATTAACCTCTAATTATATGTCTTTCATCACAAAATAGTAACTAACGCTTGGGTAGCATAACGGTAAACATTGCTTATGTTAGGCAATGTCAGCGAAAATTACTGAGAGGAATGTAAGACATTGGCTTTTAGTTCGGACTTACTTCTTTCTATGACCAGATCAGGGGTAACATATGTGAAATGAGGACCACTTTTTGAGGAATTACCTTAACAACTCGTGACCAACAAGGGGAGGGGGTCACGAGTGGAACGTGTGGCCACTATTAATAACTAAATTGTTTTTAATTTGTATTGTCATTTTATGTAATTGTTTATTAATGAAATTTAATTTTAGTTAAATATATTGTTTTATTAAAAAAATAAATAAATAAATAAAAATAAAAAAAATTATGCACAATTGCATCAGAAAATTGATGTTATGCAAGGGAGGGTGTTTTGGTGCCATAGCCAAAAGATGCTGAGCTGACACCACTTTTTCCCATTGAACCAACTCACGGCACCAACTGTACCTATCACTCTTAGTCATCCCACATAGGTAATTAAATGATAAAAGATATATTGTTAGCTAATTTACTACAATGTAACTGATCACGTATCTTGATATAATTATCATGTTAGCCTACATCTTATCAAATTAGTTAACTATAACATGATGTTAGATATGTGGATTTGGGCTAGAAATTGAATTGATTTCAATAGTTCTAACAGCCAACATTCCATTATAGATGTTGAGAATATTATTGACCCGTCTTCTTCTTCTTTAAAACTAACTTCACTTAAAAGATCTAATGTTCCACAAAAGATTTGCGGAGTTTTCCTCAGAATGTATTTGATGCATATACACAACAATTTTGTCAGTCATTTAAGCATTGTTTTGTTTCATTAAGTCTATTTTTGGTCCGACCCGAAAGTAGTCGGTTTTTTGGCCCGTCCCGAAAGTAGTCGGTTTTTGCTTGTATTTTGTTGGTTATTGGCCCAACCCGACCCGTCCCGAATCCCGAAAATGTTAAAAATTCATCCCGACTCCTGACCCGAGAAGCTATTGGATATGGATTTAGGCTAGAAATTGAATTGGTTTCAAACTTTCAATAGTTCTGATAGCCAGCATTCCATTATAGATGTTGACAAATATTATTGACCCGTCTTCTTCTTCTTCAAAGCTATCTAATGTTCTACAAAGATCGATTGCGGAGTTTTCCTCAGAATGTATTTGATTCATATACACAACAATTTTGTCATTCATTTAAGCATTGTTTTGTTTCATCAAGTCTATTTTGTGGTTACATTTTCAGGACCTTCTTTGACATATTTGGATTTAGGAGATTGTGATCAAGTCTGTGAGCATTGTATTGCCCAATTTTGGTATGCAGAATGCCTTCAAAAGCATGCTCCTAATGAAAGTATTATGTGTTGGATTTATATGATGCAATGGACCTAGCCTAACAATAAATTCCAAAACCATGTGCTGGATTTACGAACAAAAGCCCCCAGTCTTTCTTCTGAATTTCTTCGTTATTTCTTCTCCATGTCATTTTATTATTTACTTAGCTTGTTTATTAATGAAATTTAATTTTAGTTAAATATATTGTTTGAAAAAAAAAATTATGCACCATGGCACCAGAGAAAACTGATGTTGAGCCAGAGAGGGGTGTTTTGATGTCATGGGTAAAAAGTCCTGAGGTGACACCACTTTTTTCCATGGCACCACCTCACGGCACCAACTGTACCTAAAGTTCTTAAGCTTTAGGCATCCCTCATAGGTAAATGATAAAAATAAATTGTTAGCTAATTTACTACAATGTAACTGATCACATATCTTGATATAATTATCATGTTAGCCTACATCTTATCAATTACGTAGTACTAGGATGTTAGATATGGGCTAGAAATTGAATTGGTTTCAATAGTTCTAATAGCCTACATTCCATTATAGATGTTGAGAATATTATTGACCCGTCTTCTTCTTCTTCTTCAAAGCTATCTTCACTTAAAAGATCTAATGTTCCACAAAGATCGATTGCGGAGTTTTCCACGGAATGTATTTGATGCATATACGCAACAATTTTGTCCAATTTTGATATGCAGAACGCCTTCAAAAGCATGCTCCTAATGAAAGTATTATGTGCTGGATTTCATATGATGCAATGGACCTAGCCTAACAATAAATTCCAAACATGTGCTGGATTTACGACTGAATTTCTTGGTTCTTTTTTTTCCATGTCTTTTTATTAAGAATCTTTCCCTTCCATGCAACTTGGGTATATAATCCATGCAACTTGTTTTTAGTCGGGTTGGGCTAGTGGCTCTTGATCATATCGCTAGTTCAACTATATGATATATATAATAGATTTTATATCGACACTAGGTAGGCTAAGGTGTGAACGTACAATTGGATTAGTTAAGGGACCAAAGCTAAAATACTTGCCTATATAAGATAAGACCACAAGCTAGCTAGCATCACTCACACATACAAAAGAAAAATGGATATCCTCAATAAGAAATCAATGTTATATCTCTTAGCAATCACTCTGCTTATTTGTTCTTCGTATGCAGATGATCATCTCCCTTCAGCTCGGTATACATTAACAACTCTTTCTTGTCATTTCTTTTGGGTTATATACCATTCACTATCGTTAATACATTTGCCTAAACGTAGTTACTTTGGTGTGCCATTGTCAACATTTTACTATATATTATAGAGCTGATGGCCTATAAATGTATCATAGTTGTCATGATTTCCTTTTGTATGTATCGAACAAATATTTTTGCTACTCTATGTACTAAACTCATTTTTGGTATTTTTGTGTATTTTATGACTATTTTACCCCTCATTTTATTAACCCGGAGGAGCAAAATGGTCATAAAATACAAAAAAAATAAAAATTAAAAATGCAAGTTTAGTACATTGAATAGCAAAAAAAAAATTGTTCGATACATATAGAAGGAAATCATGACAACTAATCAACTATGATACGTTATCGTGTAACTAGCCCTATATTATATCAGCATATATACTTTCAGATTCATATAAGTTATTTTAGTAATTATAAGTAGATTTTTTCACAATAGCACACCAAAATGGCCATATTTATCATTTAGAATTTATAAACATGTGCAGGATGGAGGATCGCAAGTTTACTCTGCCAAGGGCATGGCCACGGCCAGGGCCTCTAGTACCAGCAATAAGGCAGCCAGCTAATCTTAATCTGCCAAAAAATTTAGAACTGTATAAAAGGATTGCTGCGCTCAATAAGATAAAGGGGGTGTTGAACTTCGCGTTGGAATCAGGAAACATTGTAGTTACCGCATGTCAGAAAGAAACAAATTGCGAGCCCGCTAATGTTAGTCAAAGGCTGTCGTGTGCTGAATTTTTTTGTGCTTACCAAATGATAAATCAACAAACGATGAAGTGCAAAAAGTCCTGCGGCAAAGGACCAGCAAAAAATTGCTATTATCGTTCAGGAAAAGCTAATTGTGTTTAAAAAAGACTTGATCACGTTCTATAACCTATATATCTAGTGTGTTGTAATAAAGACATGTATGCTTGTCTACTTGTTCGGTACTGTAGTATATTTGTATTTCCTTCCTAGAGACATGCATCTCTGTGATAAAAATTGTAGTATATTTGTATTTCCTTCCTAGAGACATGCATCTCTGTGATAAAAATTGTTGGATTATTAACCAAACTAAAAATAGTTTGCCATTTATAGTTTGTGTTTAGTGTTTAATACTACATGGGGCATTCTTGCAATTATCTATTCTTGTAATTATCTATTCTTGTAGAAGTTTTGTGTCCAAAAAGGAGAAGTGCAAAGTTCAAGGTTCAAGTGTTTAATACTGATAGTGATTATGATATACAAGATTAATTAATTGTGATTATCAAAAAAATGCTTATACTGACTACAAACTAAATGTTAACTCCCTTTTTGGAGATAAAAAAATGTTTAAAATCGTGAAATAGTTACAGTTTGAGTTTTGTTTCAATTTATCGCCCAGCACTTCCAAAACAATTGAGCCATAAATTTTTATTGTGAATTTCATACACAGATAGTGATTATGATATACAAGATTAATTAATTATGATTATAAAAAAATGATTATAATGACTTCAAATTAAATGTCAGCTCACTTTCTTGAGATAAAAAAAGGTTAAAATCGTGAAGCAGTGACAACGTTTAAGTTTTGTTTCAATTTATTTACTCTGTTATCTTTTTGATAACAAAACTACACAAAGTTACAATCATGTATCATTATTGTAAAACTTTTTTATTGAGTGACCAAAACAAAGCACTTCTCAAATTTGCTTTTTATTTTATTATTTATATTTCTCTTTATGTGTGCATAAGTTCATTGTACATTAAGATGATTGAGATTAGCATATATATTTTGAAGAAAAAAATTGATGGTAGTGGTTGTGTGGTGGTAGATAGGGATGGCAACGGGGCGGGTTTGGGGTGGGGTGGCCATCTCCATCCTCAAACCAGATTACCAAAGTTCTCCCCAAACCCGCCCCGATCCCCATCGGGGATCTAATCGGAGCACCCCGTTGGGGCGTGATAGTCCCCCAAACCAGCCCCGTATTAATCAGGGTGTCTTCTTTGGGTGCAATTCTCGACCAAAGCCGCACCATTTCACATTTATTGTTATTTTTTGACTGTTATCAATAACGAACCTATTAATAATCAATTACAAACGATCCTTATTAAGTTTTCAACTATAGTATTATACATAAATAATGATAAATTATACCACCAAAAATTAAAACTTAAAAATATGGCACTAAACGAGTTTCTATAATCACAATTTTACATTCTTACAAATATTAAAAAAAAAAAAAAAAACAATATTTGAGTAATAATTTTTATTACGTAAATAGTAACAAATTACTATATAGGTATAGATATATTTGTATATGTGTATATATTAATCGGGTGGGGCAGGGAGGGGCGAGGATTCCCCGCTCCCCGCCCCAAACACGATTAAAATCTCCGTTTAATCCCCATACCCGCCCCGTAACCCGATTAACATGCCCTCCCCGTCCCAATTAGTTCGAGTTTCGGGTTTCCCCATCGTGTTCGAGTTTTTTTTGCCATCCCTCGTGGTAGAGGGTGGTGTGGTAGTGCAGATTCAAAAGAAAATAAAAGTGGAGAAGAAGACGAGGGTAAAATAGTCATTCGCAGGGCGTAGAACAGTAATTAACAGAAAAACATGTTGTAATACCGTAATACTCAATCTATTTTTTTTCGAGCAATGCTAGACCCACTTACAAAATTAACACAAAAAATCCACTCGTTAACGTGTTAACGGTTGATTGGTGCAGTTTCTCTCTTCTCTTTCTTATTAAACTAATCAACGTCAACAAGTGAATTTTTTTTGAATTTTCTAAATGGGTCTAGTATTTCTCTTTATTTCTCTTTAATGAATATATACCATTTTTTTTTTTTTTTTTTTTTTTTTTTTTTTTTTTTTTTTTTTTTTTTTGTAATTTCCTCATTCAATAAATTTTGGACACAAAAAGTAATCAAGTAACAACGTACTTAAGGCTACTCACAGTAGCCCGGATAATATCGATCATGATGATCGATCGATCGATGTAACCGTTCGATGTCACCACTGTGAAACCAAATGTTGAAATCGATCGCCGAATGTCAAACCACACATCGTTCGGCTAGACAACCGATTTTGAAGCAATACTTTCCAACACATTAATACAAATTGTTACTCTTTTTTGAAGCATTAGCAGCCATTCTTTTTCTTTCTAAATCCATGCTCTGACTAAATTTAACTAACTTGGTTGTTGGAGGCTTTGTGATGAAGAAATGGTAGTTAGTTTGTTGAAAGTTGTTGTACTACTAAGATGATGATGATGAAGCATCGGGGTTTCTATATATATATATATATATATATATATATATATATATATATATATATATATATATATATATATATATATATATATATATATATATATATCTGTTTGTGAAAGTGAAATGAAGCAAACGACTTTAAAAGCAGGGGACAAAGAGAGGTTTAGCTTATGGTAGTTGCTTCTATTAAAGCTTTTTAAAATTGTTAAATCTTAGATGTACAACATTTTATCTGATGCGCCTTGATTTCCATTGGCAAGTTCGAGTGAGAGTTGGTTAAAGTATCCATGCACAGTGATCAGTCGACGTGTTTCTTCCAGACTTCTCCACCAAAAACAGTCTACTCATTAACTCTTAGCCACCTGTCCCTAGGGATGGCAATGGGCGAGAAAAAACCCGCGGGTACCCACCATAAATGGGTGGGTAAACGCGTCAATTTTTACCCACGGGTGGGTTGTGGGTGAAAATCTTTACCCATCAGTGGGTGGCGGGTGGGTGACGGGTGAGGCATACCCATCGCGGGTAAACCCATGAAACCCATTTAAAATACCCAAGGGTATACCTGTCAAAATACCCGTAGGTGTACCCATAAACCCATGTTAAAATTAATTATACTAATTAAAATATTTATTATGTTGCAGGTATACATTTAACAGTTACTACCAAGTCTAAAAAAAATACATTAACCTAAAAGTTTTTTTGAGTTTTAAAACTAAAAAGAAAGTATGAAAGATCAAATAATCAAAGTTGTATTTGGCAAATTGATTGGTGTCTTATTACGCAATTTTGTAGTTAGTTTTCATATCATCGTTTTGTAATTTTGTTGCATAACACTAACCCATGGGCAACAAATACCCACGGGCAAGGGCATGGGTAGAAATTTGTACCCATTGGTGGGTGACGGGTGGGTGATGGGTGAGAAAAAACTACATGGGTGGGTGACGGGTTAGAGGTACCCGTGCCTATTACCCACGGGTGCCATCCCTACCTGTCCCCCATACTCACTACTTCTCGAAACTGCGTGTCCATTTTCACCAATATATACACACGTACACCCCAACAATCTATCCACAAATTCTTATTTGCACAACATTAACTGAAGTTACAAATTTACTACTACTATAATGGCACTAAGAGCAAGTGTAAGTATATTGTTTTTCATTAATTTACTGATTTCTAGCTAAGCATATTAAGTGTGTACCTGTGTTTTAAGTAAATGTTTGTGATTGCAGAATTTGGTGAAATCAATGATGATAAGAGCAAGAGGAACGACAACGTTTGCAACATCAACTTCTCCTAAAATGAAAGCTTACGCCCCTACAGCTGATCATGGTTATGCTTGATGAGTGCTTAATCACTCATCCTTTTCAGGCCTTATTTCAGACTAAATATACCAAATACTAACCAAAAATGCCAAGAGAATGCATGTTTTTGTAATTGTGTATGTGCAGGTACGGATATGAGAAAAATGAACAAAAACACAGCAAAACCAACAAAAACGAGCACGAGATTGGAAAAATGTCAAAAGCCAAAGCCGGGGAAGCAATATGATCAAGGAAAGCTCAAATTATCAATTTAAGTCCTCAGAGAGTCAGAAAATACCAAGTTCAGTCCCTAGTCAAAGTTTGAGAATTTGGCGAATTTAGTCCCTCAAGTTTCAGATAATTACAAAAGTGGTCCTTTGAAGAATTATTCGAAGAAAAGTCCAAAAAGATCCTCATGAATCAAAGAATGTCAACATAAGCCCTTGAAAAATATTTTGGATGAAAGGCAGAATTGGTCCCTCAATTTTCAGATTGTGCTAAATTGGTCCTTGTAATAACCTTAATACCTTAAACCTTAAAACCGGATCCAATAAAAACTAAACCTCACCATTCCTAAGCCCAAGTAATAAATAAGCCCATCACCACACCACCCTATACCCGGCCCACATTTGCTACCCTTAGCCTCGGTCAAACAAACAAACCCGGTCAACACCTCTAATAAAATACCCCCAATCCCTTTCCCGCCCCCCAAATTCCCTTTTCACCCAGAATTAGTTACTATTCCCCTAGAACCCTAATTTTACCCACACCCAAATTACCCCACGTTAGCAATAATTACCCATAATTGGGGCTTCTAGAAAGACTGTCACATGTCAGTCACATGTCAGAGAGAGTCAGGGAATGATACGTGTACCAATAGGAGCACACGCAGAGGATCCATCCCATCAATCATTTAATCTAACGGTTGATATCACAAGCTTAGGGACCAAGGATAAATCAAGGGACGAGATAGGACTCAAAGAAACACAAGGTGGCATGGATCAGTGACCTGGCAGCCTAGAACCTTCACAAGCTCTCTCCTCAGCAGCTATATATACCCCCCCCTCTTCAGTGTTTAGTGTGTAGGTTTTTAATTGTTTCAGCTATCTATTTTAAGTTTTCATTGTAATTTTTCTTTTAAGCATTGTACTAATTTCATTTTTATCTAATTCAAGTTTTATTTCAGCTTATTGTCTTTTACTCTTATTATTGCTTATTATAACTGCTTTTTAGTTTTGAATTAATACTAGTCAAGTTATTTTCCAATTCAGTCTTTGTTCATCAAATTAAAATATATATATATATATATATATATATATATATATATATATATATATATATATATATATATATATATATATATATATATATATATATATATTCAGTATTAATTTTAAATTGATTTGAATCTAGTTTTATTATAGTTTTTTTGCTGTTTTTAAACGTTTATATAAGTTCTAGTTACTGTTTTATCAAAAATTTTACAAACAATACAATAGTCAAAGTTGGTCAAACATTTGAGCTTATTTCATAAGCTGAGCTTATATTGGAGTTAAGACAGCCAATAAGGTGTCCAATTTGGCCTGTCTAAGAGACAGGCAAGCTAAGTGAATCCCCCTCTATTTGAGCTGAGGGGGAAGTTGGAGTTGTAAGTCATTTCAATTTCCATTTCTGTCTCAGTTTGTTAGTTTAATAAGTAGATTTGATTTGATATTGTTTATTTTACTTGCTGCTTATAAGTCTAATTTTGCTTGTTCATTGTTGCTCAGTAATAGTTGTTCTATTTAAGTTTGATTATTATTAGTTGTTATTGTTTCATCTATATTCATCTGTCATCATCTGTGGATCCATTTTTCTGAGTTTATTACATCTGAGATCTGTGTTCATTGCATAATTGAGAGTATTCAGAATCATTTTAGTCACTTAGGTTGGTTTGGATTTTGTTTAGACATATCTGTGGTGTGTTTTTGTTGTAACAGGTTCTTATCAAGGGTGTTTGGCATAGTATAGTTGGCTGGTATAATTGCTTTTTCAGAGGTTGTGTTTTTCTAATAAGCTACCTAGGTTGTGTTAGACTTCATTTGGCATAATAAAAGTTGAGTAGCTACATTAAAGTCAAATCCATTTGTTTCATCATTTATTCGCATAACTGTTAGAGCATGTAGGTGGTATTAGCTTAAAGTTAGTCACTAAAGTGGTTTATATAGCTTATTTAAGTTGCATAGTAGCTTATTACTACTTAATTCATCATTTGAAACTGCTTATAATTCATTTTAGTCAAAGCATATTTCAAATCAAAAAGTCAAAATAGTCCATACTTAGTTTTTTTTACAGACCTTTGTGAGCAATTCTAAGTTTCAGTTTTTCTTAAAAATACTTTTGGATTGTTATTTTCTAAACTTTAGCAGTTGGTAAAGAAAAATCAAAAAGAAAATTCTCATTTGAAAAGCTTTTGCTCATTGAAAAAACTCTTTGAAAGTAACTGTTTGAGCAAATTTCCCCTGCAACACAGTTTTGAATCAAGCTCTTAGGGTACTTTTTAGGCCATAAAATTGATTTAGCATCTGACTTATTGGTATTTTAGTAATCTCTGGTGGTCAGTGTATAGTTTGGACCCATAAGTTTGCTGGTCTCAGCTTATCTAGTCACCTAAAGAGCATATTCAAGTGAGTACATAGAACATAGAATCTGTTTGGTATTTGAGGGCTGCTAGTGCTAAAATCTGATCATATTCTGTGTTTTGTTGTTCATTTGAGTTCCTTTGTGACTCAAGTTGTTGTTTCAGTTGTTATTTAGCTTATTGCTTAATCTGCTTGAGCTTGTTGCTTATTACATTGAGCTTATTTGATCTACTTGTGCCTCAATCTGTGCTTCTGAGTGACTTCTGGTCCTAAATCTGTTCCAACAAGTTTTTCTTAGTCTAAAAATCACTTGGTCAAAAGTTGGGTACTGATTTGTCAAAACAGCTTATTAATAAGCTCTTTTCAATAAGCTGTTTTAGCTCATTCAGCACTTCCAGTGCTTATTTTGCAAATTTTATATTTTTCCTAGCTTTTAAATATTATTTTAGATTTTCTCTGAAATTTTCATATTTTTCTGAGCTCATTTGCTATTTTTCCTATTTAATTTTCATTTTTAATCATTTTTAATTACTTTTTAATTACTAAAAAATAAAAAAAATAAAAATCAGAAAAACCCCAGAAAAATCCAAAAAAATATTAGAAAATTATTTTTAGTTGTTTTAGAATTTTAGAAATTTATTTTGCATTTTTCTCAATTTATTTACATTTTCTTTTAATTTTTAGTTAGTTAAATTAGTTTTTAATTCATAAAAAATAAATAAAAAGTCAAAAAAATATTTTTCTTTTTCTCAAAATTTTCTTTTATCATTTTAAATTTTTGAAAATTATTTCCATGTCCGTAGGAGTAGCGTAGCTTAAAAGTCGCGTTTTATTTCGTACGTTAACGTTTATTTTCCGTTTTAGCTTACGTTTTCGATTCTACGTTGCGTTTTTAGTTGCCTTATTTGAAATACATGTTTAGTTGATTATTTGTGCTTCATTTACTATTTCATTAGTGTAATCTCTCTAAAATCACTTTTTACCGTTTTCACGATACGTTTCACGAATCGGGAATTCGAAATTCCATTCACACCTTCGCTGGGACATGACCCGGGGAAATACTTTCCTAAGCATTTCTTCGGTTAAATAATATACTATAAAAAGACCACATCAATTTTGGCGCCGCTGCCGGGGAAGGTTGAAGTGAATTTTTCGTTTTCGTTTTTCGAAATTGTGTTTTGAAAACCTTCCTTGTATATATTTTCTATAAAAACCAAAAAAAAAAATTAAAAAATCAAAAACACTTTTCCTAAAGTGTTTTCAAAATCAACAAAAAAATAATAAAGTTACAGCCTCGACTCGACCGAAAGGAAGGGCGTTATAAACCAAATAAGTATCCCAATATAACTACGCGTGAAATTAATTGCTAGACGGATTACTTTAATTCTACAACCGAATAAGCGGAAAATACGGAAGCTTTGACATTAAATTGCAAGCTGAAGAGAGATTCATTCTTCTCTCCCGTTCCGTCGCGAGTAGATTTAGAGGAAACGGTTTACAATTAACGTAACGTTTGAAAAAGAAAAAAACAAAAGTTTAAGTTTTTGAATTTTGCTTTACAAAAACAAAAATACAAAAAGATTTTCCTTTTATTTTTCAAAAATTTAATTTTTGTGGTGTATGAACACACGTTCTACGTCTAAACGACTTGTTTCACCACTTTCAAATCCGGAAAGTTTGTTTCGTCACACACACCAAGTTCTATTTCCTAATACGGAGGAAATGAACTCGAACGAACAACACTTGGGACCCCCGCCGATGGGTGGTATCCAAAACAATGTGATCCTTCCGAAGGGACCACAACCGGTTTACGATCAACGTACTATGCAAGAATTACTCCAGTGTCCCACCGAGGGATACGGGGATGCAATTGTTTTACCACCAATCCTTTCCGATAATTTTGAGCTTAAAACTGGATTGATTCAACTTGTTACGTCAAAACAATTTCACGGTTTTGAGAGGGACGATCCTCACGCACACATCCAATGGTTTAATAAGTTAACTTCGACTTTGAAATTTAAGGATGTCCCTCACGATGCTATCAAATTAATGTTGTTCCCATTTTCACTCGAGGGTTCAGCCCGGATTTGGCACGAAAAAGAACCCCCTCGATCAATTCACACATGGGAAGAACTCGTCTCGAAATTTGTTAATCATTTCTTTCCGCCGTCCAAAACGACTAATCTTAAGAATGATATAACTAATTTTCAACAACGTTTTGATGAGAACTTTGGTGAGGCTTGGGAACGTTTTAAGGATCTTCTTCGAAAATGTCCTCACCATGGTTTCTCCGAGTTACACCAAATCGACACGTTTTATAATGCTTTGACGCAAAACGATCAAGATTCTTTAAACGCAGCCGCCAATGGCAATATCTTGAATCGTACGCCTAGGGATATTTTAACGATCATTGAGAACAAATCTAAGGTTCCGACTTCTCGTAACAAACCGAATGTTTCGAAAGTGACTTCTTTTACTCCTCCTTCACCTTCGTCGGTCCAATCATCAGAATTGGCCGAACTTACCGACGCTATCTGTTGTATGATGAAAGAGTTTAAATCACAGAACCAAAAACCCGAGCCCGTTAAAGCCGTTAATGAAAAATGTGTGATTTGTGGTGGACCGCATCCGTATTATGATTGTCAAGCCACCGATGGCCAAGTTTATAATGCTAACGTAGCAGCCGTAAACTACAATCAAAACCAAGATTTTCGTGCTAACCAAACAAGTCCACCTAGGTTTCCACCTGTGCAAACTAATCAAAACCGTTATCCTCAAACTAACCAAGGTTATCAAAACCAAGGTTACAATCAAAACCGTGGAACGAATTATCAAGTCCCTCCACCACAACAAGTTTATCAACCCCCGCAACCTTCTCCTGAGCTTGCTAATTACAGGAAAATGAACGATGTTAACATTCGAGCAATGCAAAATCAAATCAACAACATGAGGGTTGAACTTAAGAAGGAGATCGACACAACCATGACTCGACAAACGAATGAACTTAAGCAAATGATGAGCAGTTTTATGCAGATGAATCAAGCATCGACGTCTGGTTCTCTTCCAAGCAACACAATTGCTAACCCGAGGGGCGAGATTAAGGCAATTACGACACGTAGTGGTGCTATATATGAACCCACGGTTCCGACTACCTCTTCTTCTCCTCCTCTTAAGGTAGTGGACCATGAGACCAAGGCGACAAAGGACTCGGTACCTCCGATTAATAACGGAGATACTGAAAACGTCCAACCTCCGGTTGTCCAAACGTCTAAAGAGAAAGAAAAAGTCGTTTCTGAGAACGATGTGAAATACAAGTCAAAATTGCCATATCCATCACGATTTAATGATGAAGAGCTCCTTGCAAAATCTAAAAAACAAATGGAAAAATTTCTCGATATTTTTCAAAAATTACACTTTGATATCAGTTTCATGGATGCTCTTGTTTACATGCCAAAATTTGCCTCAACATTTAAAAATCTCATAAGTAACAAAGAGAAATTGCTTGAATTAGCTGAAACGCCGATAAATGCTCAATGCTTCGCTATTCTACTCAAAAAGCTTCCCGAGAAGCTTGGAGATTCGGGAAAGTTTCTCATTCCTTGTTCGTTAAAAGATCAAGAGGTTTGCAAAGCCCTGGCTGATTCAGGTGCGAGCATTAACCTTATGCCTTTGTCAATCTATAAACAACTTGGGATGGGGGAACTTAAACCGACCCGAATGACGTTAGAGCTTGCTAACCGTTCAATTACTCATCCGGTCGGAATTGCTGAAGATGTATTTGTTCAAGTTAATTCGTGCACTTTCCCAGCCGACTTTGTTGTTGTGAATTTTGAGGCCGATCCGAGAGTTCCTCTTATACTAGAAAGACGGTTTTTACGAACCGCAAAAGCACTAGTAGATCATTTTGAGGATACTCTAACTTTACGACATGATGATGACATAATGATTTTTAAAGCCGATGCTTCGAAATCAAAGAAGTTTTCCGTAAAAAGCATTGATGTTTGTGATTATTCCTTTGATGATTTTGTGAAAACGTTCATCTCCGACTCTTCCCCATCATTTCCTCCAACTAAGGAACATGATTCTTTTTGAGAAGAGGTCGATGAATTTCTTGCTATTGATACGATTCCGTTTTCTGAGATTGACGATTCTTACTTTGATTCGGAGGGAGATACTATTTTTCTTAACAATTTGTTGAACGATGAACCGTCAATCCCTCCGGATAAAGTTAAGACGAAGATTGAGCTTATAATTGACAATCCTCTTGAGCCCGAGCTCGAGGAATTTTTACCCGACTTTGAGAGTTTTTCGTTTAATACAACTGAGGAGATTAGTGGCAATCCCACTTATCGTCCTGATTTTTCTTATACGACTTATGAAGCGTTTAACTTTGATATCGATCACTCGGAAGAGACGAGTCGTGGCAGTACCACTTCTCATGCTTTTATCTCTCTTCCGGAATTTGAATCATTTCGTTTTGATAAATTTGAAATTGAAAAGTTTTCTAAACCTGAATATGAAAGTTTCAGTTTTGATCTTGAAATTGATCATGATCCGGGTGGTGTGTTTAAAAATGAGAATATTAATTTTATCCCATCCCTCCCACCCGGAAATGATTTTAAAAGGAGCTTAAATGATAAAAGTCATAATTTCACAATTATGAAGTTCTATTTTGATGAGGATGAGTTTTACAAGATTGTTATCATGATTTTCTTGCCATTTGTAATGTTTGGTGTGGTTTCTCTTATCCTTCACTTCGTGGGGAGTGAGGATGTTGTATTTGATCCTGGTATCGTTTCTAAACGTTTTCAACATTAAAATACCATTGGTTATCTCTTCGGGATGGAACTTTCTCATAATTCATATGTTTATCCAAATATTTTAATGAAAGCCCGATGGAGATTATTTTCCATTTGCTCTCCCCAAGGACGATTAAATTCGGGGATCGAGTCAAGCTCATGTGACTCGGTAATCAAAAACAAGCGCTTCGTGGGAGGCACCCCATGCTTATCCATTTCATCTTCTTAATTTTCTATTTTCTTTAATAACGTGACGTGAGGGGGGCGACCCTTTCCAAACTCGTGTTTTCGTGGTTGTTTATGAATGTTCAGGAATTTCCCCGAAGTTTGAGGACTCTCGTGCTCGTGGTTTGTCATTCTCTCCACTCGAGTCTCATCCTTCGCTGCTCTTTCGGAAATTCACCATATCCAAAATCTTATCGACTAACGTTTATCTCTTGGCATACTTAATAAACGGCCTTAGATTTTACGTAGGATTACCTTTACCCTTTAAAACATTGAGGACAATGTTTCTTTTTAGTCTGGGGGGGGGGGGTGAATCTTCGATTCGATTTGACCTGTACCATCGTCTGAGCTGTTTAACTTACGCAACTCCGTTTTCCACCAAAAATTTTAATTTTTATCACCGCTTTATTAAAAAAAAAAAAAAATGAAAAAATGAAAAAATGAAAAAAATATATATGATATTATAATAAGTTTTGACACCTTGTTTTGACTTTCCTACCGGCGAGAGTAGAAATAAATGTTTCGACTTGACCAGGCGTGTTGAGCCCTAGCTCGTCTCCCCTAACCAAAATAATCAAAAGATTATGGCTAAGCATCCGCGGATCTCATTATTTGGGATTTTAAATTTGCGGAGATCGAGGAATGATAGAGTTTATTTAGAAGTTTCGTGCTATACACGGATCGCATTACTGGGATTTAAAAAACCCACGAGAGGTACTTGTGGCCTCCTTGTTCCCACAAGCTTGCACACCAATATATAATAGATGTCTAGGATTAATTAAGGGTATACGGTTTGGGCAATACTTAGTTTTTTCTCGTTCCCAACAAAATCTCTGCATATGGGGGTTTGGTACACATAGGGGTACTGCCAGTGTTACGGTGAAATATACTATTGCATCTTGCCGGTTCGCAGTCGATGTTGTGATCTTAGTAAAGGCCGTAGGACTCGGGGTTTGGCATATAGTTATGAATATCGATAATAATAGTCCAAAGCCAAATAAAAAGGCAGAGGAATCCAAAGCTATAAAAAAACAGCGGATAGAAATCCAAAGTCATAATAAAGCTCTTACATCTTGGCGGCTTATAAACCGTTGACTGTAAAAGAATAAAGGACTAAGGACCAAAGTATTATTAAAGTGCTTATGATTATGCAAAAATGCCAAGCTTCGACTCCGGGGGTTTCCCTAATAAAAAGCTTCCGTTTCGGGTATCAAACATGGTATGTCTCGGTGGTAAATAAAAAGGGAGCCTCCACAAATCGTGTTAAATCAGAGACCTTCATGTGGACCCAATTTGTGTATGCAGGGATTTTCGAGGGAAAGTTTGGAAACTACTTAGCGTTCAAATTTTGTGCTCTTATCGGACTAACAAATATCGAAACGAGAAAATATGAAGCAATTCATTTCTCACAAATTAAAATCTTGAGATACAAAACTTAGGACCTGGGAACAAGAGGTAATACACAAGTAACTTTTGTGGCCAGTGTTAGCATCTAACTTTTGAGTAAACAATGATTTCGATTTTACGCTTAGTTTGGGAGCTTGTGAAAAATCAAGGATGACGATTTTTATCCGTACGGTCTCTTCTCTGTGAGAAGTGTTTCTATTCGTTGACCCTGAAAGTTATCAACAGATAAGAATTGATAATGAAAGTCAAGGCAAACCGTCACTTATAAAAAAAAAACAAAATAGTAGTTGTAGTTGTTATTCATGAAAATCGGAAAACGGAGCGTTTTTGAGAATAAATGATTTTACTATCTCTTTTTGAACATCATTGCTACTTTACAACGTCAGTAAAGAGAGGTTTTGAAATTATTTATCTCTTAAGCATGAGGTGATGACATTGCGTGAGGGCATGGCAATACCTTAGTCAGGGGGATTTTGATGAGTGCTTAATCACTCATCCTTTTCAGGCCTTATTTCAGACTAAATATACCAATTATTAACCAAAAATGCCAAGAGAATGCATGTTTTTGTATTTGTGTATGTGCAGGTACGGATATGAGAAAAATGAACAAAAACACAGCAAAACCAACAAAAACGAGCACGAGATTGGAAAAAGGTAAAAAGCCAAAGCCGGGGAAGCAATATGATCAAGGAAAGCTCAAATTATCAATTTAAGTCCTCAGAGAGTCAGAAAATACCAAGTTCAGTCCCTGGTCAAAGTTTAAGAATTTGGCGAATTTAGTCCCTCAAGTTTTAGATAATTACAAAAGTGGTCCTTTGAAGAATTATTCGAAGAAAAGTCCAAAAAGATCCTCATGAATCAAAGAATGTCAACATAAGCCCTTGAAAAATATTTTGGATGAAAGGCAGAATTGGTCCCTCAATTTTCAGATTGTGCTAAATTGGTCCTTGTAATAACCTTAATACCTTAAACCTTAAAACCGGATCCAATAAAAACTAAACCTCACCATTCCTAAGCCCAAGTAATACATAAGCCCATCACCACACCACCCTATACCCGGCCCACATTTGCTACCCTTAGCCTCGGTCAAACAAACAAACCCGGTCAACACCTCTAATAAAATACCCCCAATCCCTTTCCCGCCCCCCAAATTCCCTTTTCACCCAGAATTAGTTACTATTCCCCTAGAACCCTAATTTTACCCACACCCAAATTACCCCACATTAGCAATAATTACCCATGATTGGGGCTTCTAGAAAGACTGTCACATGTCAGTCACATGTCAGAGAGAGTCAGGGAATGATACGTGTACCAATAGGAGCACACGCAGAGGATCCATCCCATCAATCATTTAATCTAACGGTTGATATCACAAGCTTAGGGACCAAGGATAAATCAAGGGACGAGATAGGACTCAAAGAAACACAAGGTGGCATGGATCAGTGACCTGGCAGCCTAGAACCTTCACAAGCTCTCTCCTCAGCAGCTATATATACCACCCCTCTTCAGTGTTTAGTGTGTAGGTTTTTAATTGTTTCAGCCGTCTATTTTAAGTTTTCATTGTAATTTTTCTTTTAAGCATTGTACTAATTTCATTTTTATCTAATTCAAGTTTTATTTCAGCTTATTGTCTTTTACTCTTATTATTGCTTATTATAACTGCTTTTTAGTTTTGAATTAATACTAGTCAAGTTATTTTCCAATTCAGTCTTTGTTCATCAAATTATAATATATATATATATATATATATATATATATATATATATATATATATATATATATATATTCAGTATTAATTTTAAATTGATTTGAATCTAGTTTTATTATAGTTGTTTTGCTGTTTTTAAACGTTTATATAAGTTCTAGTTACTGTTTTATCAAAAATTTTACAAACAATACAATAGTCAAAGTTGGTCAAACATTTGAGCTTATTTCATAAGCTGAGCTTATATTGGAGTTAAGACAGCCAATAAGGTGTCCAATTTGGCCTGTCTAAGAGACAGGGAAGCTAAGTGAATCCCCCTCTATTTGAGCTGAGGGGGAAGTTTAAGTTGTAAGTCATTTCAATTTCCATTTCTGTCTCAGTTTGTTAGTTTAATAAGTAGATTTGATTTGATATTGTTTATTTTACTTGCTGCTTATAAGTCTAATTTTGCTTGTTCATTGTTGCTCAGTAATAGTTGTTCTATTTAAGTTTGATTATTATTAGTTGTTATTGTTTCATCTATATTCATCTGTCATCATCTGTGGATCCATTTTTCTGAGTTTATTACATCTGAGATCTGTGTTCATTGCATAATTGAGAGTACTCAGAATCATTTTAGTCACTTAGGTTGGTTTGGATTTAGTTTAGACATATCTGTGGTGTGTTTTTGTTGTAACAGGTTCTTATTAAGGGTGTTTGGCATAGTATAGTTGGCTGGTATAATTGCTTTTTCAGAGGTTGTGTTTTTCTGATAAGCTACCTAGGTTATGTTAGACTTCATTTGGCATAATAAAAGTTGAGTAGCTACATTAAAGTCAAATCCATTTGTTTCATCATTTATTCGCATAACTGTTAGAGTATGTAGGTGGTATTAGCTTAAAGTTAGTCACTAAAGTAGTTTATATAGCTTATTTAAGTTGCATAGTAGCTTATTACTACTTAATTCATCATTTGAAACTGCTTATAATTCATTTTAGTCAAAGCATATTTCAAATCAAAAAGTCAAAATAGTCCATACTCAGTTTTTTTTTACAGACCTTTGTGAGCAATTCTAAGTTTCAGTTTTTCTTAAAAATACTTTTGGATTGTTATTTTCTTTACTTTAGCAGTTGGTAAAGAAAAATCAAAAAGAAAATTCTCATTTGAAAAGCTTTTGCTCATTGAAAAAACTCTTTGAAAGTAACTGTTTGAGCAAATTTCCCCTGCAACATAGTTTTGAATCAAGCTCTTAGGGTACTTTTTAGGCCATAAAATTGATTTAGCATCTGACTTATTGGTATTTTAGTAATCTCTGGTGGTCAGTGTATAGTTTGGACCCATAAGTTTGCTGGTCTCAGCTTATCTAGTCACCTAAAGAGCATATTCAAGTGAGTACATAGAACATGGAATCTGTTTGGTATTTGAGGGCTGCTAGTGCTAAAATCTGATCATATTCTGTGTTTTGTTGTTCATTTGAGTTTCCTTGTGACTCAAGTTGTTGTTTCAGTTGTTATTTAGCTTAATGCTTAATCTGCTTGAGCTTGTTGCTTATTACATTGAGCTTATTTGATCTACTTGTGCCTCAATTTGTGCTTCTGAGTGACTTCTGGTCCTAAATCTGTTCCAACAAGTTTTTTTTAGTCTAAAAATCACTTGGTCAAAAGTTGGGTACTGATTGGTCAAAACAGCTTATTAATAAGCTCTTTTCAATAAGCTGTTTTAGCTCATTCAGCACTTCCAGTGCTTATTTTGCAAATTTTATATTTTTCGTAGCTTTTAAATATTATTTTAGATTTTCCCTGAAATTTTCATATTTTTCTGAGCTCATTTGCTATTTTTCCTATTTAATTTTCATTTTTAATCATTTTTACTTACTTTTTAATTACTAAAAAATAAAAAAAAAATCAGAAAAACCCCAGAAAAATCCAAAAAAATATTAGAAAATTATTTTTAGTTGTTTTAGAATTTTAGAAATTTATTTTGCATTTTTCTCAATTTATTCACATTTTCTTTTAATTTTTAATTAGTTAAATTAGTTTTTAATTCATAAAAAATAAATAAAAAGTCAAAAAAATAATTTTCTTTTTCTCAAAATTTTCTTTTATCATTTTAAATTTTTGAAAATTATTTCCAAGTCCGTAGGAGTAGCGTAGCTTAAAAGTCGCGTTTTATTTCGTACGTTAACGTTTATTTTCCGTTTTAGCTTACGTTTTCGATTCTACGTTGCGTTTTTGGTTGCCTTATTTGAAATACATGTTTAGTTGATTATTTGTGCTTCATTTACTATTTCATTAGTGTAATCTCTCTAAAATCACTTTTTACCGTTTTCACGACACGTTTTACGAATCGGGAATTCGAAATTCCATTCACACCTTCGCTGGGACACGACCCGGGGAAATACTTTCCTAAGCATTTCTTCGGTTAAATAATATACTATAAAATGACCACATCAATTTTGGCGCCGCTGCCGGGGAAGGTTGAAGTGAATTTTTCGTTTTCGTTTTTCGAAATTGTGTTTTGAAAACCTTCCTTGTATATATTTTCTATAAAAACCAAAAAAAAAAAAAAAAAATTTGAAAAATCAAAAACACTTTTCCTAAAGTGTTTTCAAAATCACCAAAAAAATAATAAAGTTACAGCCTCGACTCGACCGAAAGGAAGGGCGTTGTAAACCAAATAAGTATCCCAATATAACTACACGTGAAATTAATTGCTAGACGGATTACTTTAATTCTACAACCGAATAAGCGGAAAATACGGAAGCTTTGACATTAAATTGCAAGCTGAAGAGAGATCCATTCTTATCTCCCGTTCCATCGTAAGTAGATTTGGAGGAAACGGTTTACAATTAACGTAACGTTTGAAAAAGAAAAAAACAAAAGTTTAAGTTTTTGAATTTTGCTTTATAAAAACAAAAATACTAAAAGATTTTCCTTTTCAAATTTGATTTTCCTTTTATTTTTCAAAAATTTAATTTTTGTGGTGTATGAACACACGTTCTACGTCTAAACGACTTGTTTCACCACTTTCAATGATGATAAGAGCAAGAGGAACGACAACATTTGCAACATCAACTTCTCCTAAAATGAAAGCTTACGCCCCTACAGCTGATCATGGTTATGCTCACCAAGATCCTAAGCCAAAGTAATACTCTACTATGTTTCTTTCATTTTGTTAGAGAAATTGCTTAAAATAGTAGAAATACACTCTACATCAGTTGTACGAGTATAGAATTCGTAACCTAGCTACATAGTTTATTCCTGTCTCTAGTTATGGATAGGGATGGAGCTAGGGTACCCGTGGGTGCACGGGCATCCATGGATTTTTTTTGATATATTGTTAATTTTTGAAAAAAACAATCAATTTTTTCTACATATACTCCAACGATAAGTGTTGAGTTCTTGCTTCTCTTCGTGTAAACTGCTTGTTCGAGATTACATTTCTTAAAATCCAATGATTTTAGTGTTTGATCAAGTTTCACATTCCAAGCTCTTGGTGCTTGTCTTAAGCCATACAAAGCTTTTGTTAGCTTGTATACTTTTCCTTGGTTTCCTTGTTGAATAAATCCTTCAGGTTGTGTAACATAGACTTCTTCCTTCAATTCTGCATGTAAAAATGCTGATTTTACGTCTAAGTGGTGTACTTGCCATCCATGATATGCTGCTAGTGCTAATATTAATCGAACTGTCTCTATTCTAGCTACTGGTGCAAATACTTCATCAAAGTCTATTCCTTGTTCTTGTACATAACCTTTTGGTACTAATCTTGCTTTATACTTTATGATCTTCCCTTGTGCATCTCTTTTGGTTTTATAAACCCATTTGAGTCCAATTGCCTTCTGATTTTCGGGCAAAGTAGTAAGAGTCCATGTGTTGTTCTTGTTGATTGAATCTAATTCGACTTTCATGGCCTCAATCCATTTTTTATCTTTTGATGCTTCCTTGTAGTTACGGGGTTCTTCTTCTATGAAGTATAAACTTGGAGTTTCTACTTCACGTGCATGTTGATAGATTTCAGTGATTTCTTTTAACCCTTGTACTGGTCTGTGATCATATCTTTCTGAGCTTCCTAATGAGCTTCCAAATGAACTAATAGTAGCTTGTCTTTCACTTTCTGAGTTGGGTTCGTAAGTGTATGTTGGTGGTGTAGTTGGTGATTCTGGATCTGGTATAGCATCTAGTATGTGATCCTCTCCATGATACGTGTTATCAATATTGTCTATGTTGATTGGTGTAGGATTTCCATTATCAACGTCATCTACCACAAAACTAGTCCAAAATGTGTCTTGTGTACTCGTATCATCTTCATTCTTATCCCAATTCCACGGTTTCGTTTCCATAAACTTTACGTCCCTACTAACATGTTTCTTCTTTCTTACTGGATCATATAGCCTACAAGCTTTTGATCCTTCCTCTACTCCTAAATAAACCATCGGTATGCTTCTGTCGTCTAACTTCTTCAAGTGAGGTATCGTTATCTTAGCATAAGCTGTGCATCCGAATATTTTAAGGTTTTGTAGATTTGGTTTTCGTTTGTAGAGTGCTTCATATGGTGTTTTATCTTCTAGTGCTCGTGTAGGTACCCTATTTAGTATGTAAATGGCGTGCTTGACTGCTTCCGCCCAAAAAGTTAAGGGTAACTTCATCGCTTTCATCATACTCCTAGTAGTTGATAACACCGTTCTATTCTTTCTTTCAACTACTCCATTTTGTTGCGGTGAGTATGGTGCTGTTAACTGTCATGCTATTCCATTGTCTTTACAATACTTATCGAATTCATTTGATGTGAATTCACCACCTCTATCTGTTTTTAGCATTCTTAACTTCAATCTTAACTCCATTTCAACTTTCTGTCTAAATTCCTTAAATGTGTTGAAGGCCTGATCCTTAGATGTTAGAAAATAGGCCCACATGTAACTTGTACAATCATCTACTAGTAAGAAGATGAGTTTCTTTCCGGAATGTGTTGTTGGACTTATGGGACCACAAAGATCTCCATAAACTAAGTCCAATGGGTTCTTTGATCTGAATTTAGCTTGGTTTGGAAATGGTGTTCTGCTGTGTTTTCCTAATAAACATGCATCACATACTTGTCCTGCATGATTTATTCTTGGTATTCCTTCTACTAATCCTTTTCTTGTCATCTTGTTGATATCGTCAAAGTTCAGATGACCTAATCTAGCGTGCCATAACCATGCTTGGTTATCCATATTTGCTAAGAGGCATATAGGTGTTTCTATTTGTAATCTAATACTGTAAAGTCTATTCTTCGACCTTTCTACCTTCATCAACAACTTCTTGTTCTTATCATACAAAGTCAAATTGTTTCCATCCATGATGATCTTACAACCTATTTCGGTAAGTTGTCCTAGACTAAGTATGTTGCTCTTGAGGTTTGGTATGTAGTAAACATCTGATATTATCTTTTGCTCCTTGTTTCTACATCCAAATAATGTAGAACCTCTACCCTTTATCTCTACATATGATCCATCTCCAAAACGAACGCGTCGTCAATATCCTTAAAATGACTTTTGGTTCCTGTCATATGGTTGCTTGCACCATTATCTAAATACCATATGCTAGCGTCTGTTGTAGCATACTTTCCGGGTTGTACTTGTCCTTCATTTAACAATACTTCTTCGTGTGTAGTCATTAATAGTGATGGTTCATCGTCTTCATAGATAAGGTTTGATTGTTCTTGAGTTGTTGGTGGACTTCTACATTCTTTCTTAAAATGTCCATGTTTCCCGCAATTGAAACATTTTACCTTCTTCTTATTCCACTCACCTCTATACTTATTGGGTTTGTTGTTGTGAGTTGAATTTTCTCCATTCGAGTTATCTCTTTTTCCTTTATTCCGCCAGTTTCCTCGTGAGTAGTTTGATCTACCCCTATATTTGTTAAATCGTTTCTTATTTCTAGAGTGTTTGCCTTGTGCGAATAATAAATTATCCTGGCTTTCTACTTGTCCTCCCTTTCGGAGTTTTATCCTTTCCTCGAATGCCTTAAGTTTTCCAGTGATCTCATCTAAAGTAATGTCATCGAGATCATTCGTCTGTTCTATGGATGCTACTATCTTAGTGCTATAACTGTTAAATTTGTTCGTAAATGCATCCACTGTTTCATCATCCTTCATTTGAAGTGCATTAAATCCTATCATTAGTGATTGTAATCGTGCCTGTTGCACTTTCTCTTCTCCTACGTGTCTCCTTTTCAATGATTCCCACAATTCTTTTGATGTTTTGCAATTTGCTACTTGTAAAATCACATCCTCGGTCAATGCTTGATATAGTAAGACCATTGTTGCCTTATCTTTCTTATCATCTACTTGCGTATTTTCCTTTGGTTCTATTGTCTCCCATAAACCATGTGCTTCTAATATAATCTTAATTTGTATAGCCCAAACAGTATAGTTTGTGTCTTTTAGTTTAGGGCATTGGTATTGTGCAATAGGTGTCATGGGTTTAAGTGTAGTGTTTGATGTGCTTGCATCATCTCCAGACATCTTAAATGAGTTTATAATCTTCACGGTCTAATTTTATGGGAATTCTAACCAATATGGTATTCTTATTTCTACGGGAACAGAAATGGTTATCCGGGAATCCTAGTAATACGGGATCAATATATAGTTCTCGGGATTTCCTAATAATGAAGTAAATATCTATACTAAAAGTATAATTGAAATCCAAAGTTTTGAATTTTGTGACCTCGTATGTTGTGTTAAATCACAACGATGTTCCCACTTGTGTGTCGATACTTAGAATGATATCAACTACGTTATTTCTTTCCTCATCTCTTTCTCAACTTGGTTTCTACTACGTGCCTTAGACCCTTGTTATGTCTCGGCTTAACCTCCAAATCACCCTAAGTGTTTTTGGCCACGATCAACTTCAGGTTGTTGTCGTTGTTTCCTTTCTTCCAAGTCCTTTTCTTCAAAAAATACTTGCGGTATTCTTCTGCCAAACAGCAATCCGATTGCTTTTCTTTTCCTTTATACCCTACGGTATTCTATCAACGTCTAAACAAAAGTGTTTTGTTTGTCGTTCCGCTGTTGCTTGTATCCTTCTTTCGTTGTTTCACAATACTTCTCCTTCGTTCCTTCCTTCTTTTCCACACCGTATACCAACAACTTCCTGAAACCTATTCGGTATTCTTTTCCTTTACAGCGAGTGATCAAGACGTGTGTCTTCTTTAAATTGTTGTTGTTTCTTGTATTGCCAACGACCTTTTTATCTTGTTTCTTGTACTGGTATCTTCTCTTATCCAAGCAACGCCAATGAAATTTGTGCGCGTCTTTTCTTTCTTCTTTCTCCTTTGTATATCTCGGTAATACACAATCTTCTAGTCGACTTTTCTTTTCCCTTGTTGTGTCATAGTAAGCCACACAAGTCCGTTCTTGTTTGTTGTTTAAACAAGAATTTTTTCTTCTGGTTTTGTTGGATCGTTCGAATCAAACCAACAAACCAAGACACCAAGTTTCTGGTTTGGTATCCTTTTCTGTTTGCAAGTTTTTGACACAAAGAAAGTTTGTACAAGACTTTCTTATGTCCCTAAGTTATCTATTGCAATCCTTCTAGTGTTAACAAGGTTCGAAGGTATGCGTTGTTTCCTGAAAAACAAAGTTCAACGTGGGTTTTTTTTTGTTTCTGTTTCTGTTTTGGTTTCTTGATACAAGGTTCTGTGACGTCTCTGGTTTCGGTTTTGATGCTGTAACGAGATGTTCCAACGAGGCTCTTGATGCCAAAATTATGGCTTATTTTGTAAGATCGAACTTAAGCTCTTCCAAATAGAATCTTACAAAAGTAAGCTGAAAGAATGTCGTTGTTCGAAACCGAAAGAAGCCAATAATTTCCCAAAATAAGCTATTCCAAATATTCCCCTAAAGCTATAAGTTTGGATATATAAGCGGAGTTTTTAGATCGTATGGATCTTATTTTTTAGTGTTGATTTTGTTTTTTGGATTGCAGGCACCCAAAGCCATATACCGAGTCTTTGAAATCGGTTGGAGTCGACATAGAGAAGAAGCCATTCGTTTAGCTACCACCAAAACATTGAAGATTTAAAGCTGCATTTGGTTTTCTCGACATGATCATATAAACTGCTTTTTGGTTATGTTTCGTTTTATTTGTTTTTAGAGACGGACTTATATATGTATGTAAATATGCAAATCCTCAGCTCCTCGCGATTTTAGTTTTGAATTGCGATGAAGTGATGATGAATTATCCACACATCTTTGAGTCTTGTACTTTTCACTTCTCGTTGTATAGAAATTGTACTTGTGTACCAACGTTTAGACAACTTTGGCTGTATGATTACATTTATGCCATGACAAATGATATATTATGGTACCCAAAACTACTTTAAAGTCGAAATGTATAGCGCTAACTGCTAAAGTGTTGATATAGAGTATCAACCGCTACTAAATACACAAAGTGTTTTATGAGATGGCAAATCGATACGTTTATAGAAAAATTCGTACACCAAAAAACAAATGTTGAAAGTTGTGTAGTAGTGCACTTAGAAATGCTGCGAGTTGAAATTTATAGATTTCAAAAATTGATAATTAACATTTAACAAAGGTTACTACTGTAGATGAACAGTAATAACTTAAAACCTGTAGGACCGTAGAACAACCTATTTCACATATGAATCTTGCCTAAACCTAGAGAGAGAAAGTAAGTAGAGAGAGAGAGAGTGGATGGGAACTCTAGTGTGTGGCCCTTAGACTTTTACAAGAGTATTTATACTCATAGTCTAGGGCTTCTCTAATCTTTTACATTATTACACTAATGGCCCTTAGACTTTTACAAAACATGAATAATACACATAAACTTCATCATAATGATATTCTAAAGCAACCTATAACTACACGTTAATGACCGACACTTTTTATAAATAAAATATGATCCTAACAATCTCCCCCTAAGTGTTGGTCATTGAAGGTTGCGCGACGTCATCATCTTTGTCTTTAAACTTTAACATTCATAGCTCTTGACGTCTTTAAGAATCACTAGATGAATCATAGTTCCAGTTCATCATGCTTCATTGTTGTTGAAGTGATTCGATGATGTCATCTGCCTTTCGTCACTTCTGTGTTTGTGGTGGTTGTCTGCCATTCCAACATGCTCATACGTCTTAAGTCTTTGTGATACATGCATTTGTTGTTTCCGTTCTTTCACTTTGATCATTGCCACTTTACTTTGTAGATTCTTCTTTTTGGCGTAAAATCTTTCTTTGACTGTTGCTATCCTTTGATCTTTGTGAGAACTTTCCTTTGACTTTGTGATGCATGTATGAGCATGTGGAATCTTTCGCCATGGAGATGATGTATAGCTGCAGGTAAACAGTTAGCAATAAACAACCGGTACTTACAGATAAGGAATTAGAGATCGTCAACAGCATAGTGTGAAGACTCCTTCTAACCCTTACCATGGCCGTTCCCATATCAGATACTCCCGAAAGAGCTTACGAGACCTACTAAGTAGCTCAATGACTGGGTGAGTCGCTGGGGATCACTCCACGACTGTAGACCGTTTGAAACCACCGCGAACACTAAGCGTAACCCATAAAGAATTACCGAAGTGACCTGCTGTCAGGGCTGCTTGATGTTGACCCTGGCAGGAATTTCCGTTCAATCATTGAGAAACTACATTTGTAAATTCTCTCATAAACGTTCTCGGCAGATTGCTAAGATCTGCGTAGGACTCTAAAGATTACATCTGGTGTCCTTGATGATGAACAACCAGTGTAGAAATATCATGTGTTCCTATGAGATCTTTTGATGAATCTCGGGGCTCTAGACTCGATAAGTGCACATTTGGTTTCCTATGCGGAGATTAGGGAGAGGTCTCCTGCTTCAATATCAACCATCTCTAAGAGACAGGTCGATAGATTACGCCGGTTCCCCGTGAGAATGAAACAAGCTCTTTTAAGAGAACTTGAGTGGCTAGAAAGTTTAGTGCAGTGCGTCACTGGGTCCATGACGTCTTTATCTTCAATACCGGTGTCACCTTAGTAACAACCAGTAGCATATGAATTGAACCCGGTGTCTGCCCTAAGGTTGAACATATGGAGGGCTATTTCTTTTCACCCTTTTTCATAACTTTTCTTTTTAATTCTTCAACCCCTTCTTTCTCCTTTCTCATTTTCTCCTTTTTTCAATCATACCTAAGGACTTCTAATTCTAATCTATTGGAATTGTCCTTGGGTAGATCCCTCCGGCTCTGGCGGATCATAGGACGGTTTTCCCTAACCTTAGTCACCTTATAACTCCATGAATCCTATAATTGCCATGAAACCTTTGATTGAAAATCTCTCAAAGTGTTTATGAATATAAACACATTTTTTATTGACACTTTGAGAGTTTTTGTTTCTTTTGAAGGACTCCCCCTTCACATGTGCTCATGAATTTTTAAGAAATTTGCACATGCGTGAGGAGTTTGAACTTTTTGAATTGATCCACTTTCAGTGAACATGACCGATTCGAGACACGCTTACATCACTAGTTAGACTAGCTTGAAGTTATTACCCGTCCTGGTCAAGTCCAAAGAAAGTCTCTCGATACGGTACATTCTACTCAGACAAGTCCTATTCGAGACACGCTTACATCACTAGTTAGACTAGCTTGAAATTATTACCCGTCCAGGACAAGTCTTTTCGATTACTGACATTTTAAGCTTCGTCAATTCATTGGTACTTTCTGAGTCGAGCTCTTTTGAGATTCAGTCACAATCTTTAAACATCTTTGATCACATTTTAATCATGTCTTCTCCCCCTCAAAAATAGCATATCGTGATATTTTTGATATCAACTGATTAAGAAAAAGCTTTTTGGAGAGAAAGACAGATTTCATTTTGCATGAATTCGGAACATTTTGTTTTGTACTCCCCCTTAATGATAGCACATTTGAAAATCAATTAAGGGTTTTGAGGGAGTTATCTTGAGCACTCATTTGAAGGATTTTGAAAAATCTTTTGATGAATCTTGAAAAAGTGCTCAAGATTACTATTTTGAAAACGAGTTTATGATAGAAATCCTTTTCGTTTGTTTAGACTCGAACTTTTTGAAAAAGATTTCGTCCTTGAAAATACGAGTCCTTGATTTGAAATAATCAGAAGTCATCATTCGGGTCCGGGTTTCGTACTGAAGTATACGAAAGCCATTGTGAAGAAAGTTTTGAGAAACGACATGTTTTAGAAAAACAATAAAAAGAACTCCCGTTCAAGCATCTGTACATGTTCGTATCATTTTTGAATGACATTTCTAGAAACGTACAGAATATTGATTTATACGAGAGACATGTCGTGTGAAGAATATTTTTTGGATTTTTTGATTTTATATTGTTTTTGTATTTTTTGAAATTTTATATTTTTGTATTTTGTTTTTGTTGGTTTTTCAAATTTTGTATTTTGTTTTTTCAAAAATATTTACAGCGAAGCGATTTTGAAAACTGTTTCAAGAAGATTCGAGAAGACGTTCTAGCTCCTCAGGAGTTAGGCTTCGCATGCCAGTTCGTCGAACTAAATAGTCAAACCTTTCTTTTGGAAGGGCTTTAGTAAATAGATCGGCGAGTTGATAATCAGTCTTAACGAAAAATAATTCAACAGTACCCTCTTCCACGTGTTCTTTGATGAAGTGATAGCGGACTTTGATATGCTTCGTCTTAGAGTGATGTACGGGATTGCACAAGATGGCTATGGCACTTTTTGAGTCACAATACATAGGTATTCTGTCAAAAGTAAAGCCATAATCTGTGAGCTGTGTCCGCATCCAAAGAACTTGGGCACAACACGCAGATAGAGACACATACTCGGCTTCGGCGGTTGATAGCGCAGTACAATCCTGTTTCTTTGACTACTAGCTTACTAGCTTTTCACCCAAAAATTGTGCTCCACCTGATGTACTTTTTGCTGTGACTTGATCTCCTGCATGGTCGGCATCTGAAAAGGCTGTTAGATTAAACCCCGAATCCTTCGGATACCAAAGTCCCATGTTAATGGTTCTTCGTAGGTACCGAAAGATCCTTTTAACCTCTTTGAGGTGAAGTTCGGTAGGCTTTGCCTGAAACCGTGCTAACAAACAAACAGCAAATTGAATATCGGGTCGACTAGCAGTTAAGTACATGAGAGAACCGATCATGCTCCGATATTTCTTCGGATCGACGGGTTTCCCAAACAAATCAGCATCAATTTTTGGTGAAGTGACCATTGGAGTACCAACAGAATCACAATTTTCCATTCCATGTTTTTTCAAAATCTCTATTGTATATTTAGCTTGATTGATAAAAATACCACGAGGGGACTGATGTATTTGTAAACCAAGAAAGAATTTTAGTTCCCCCATCATGGACATTTCAAATTTGCTTTTCATGAGATTTTCAAAATGTTTTGAATGGTTAGGATTGGTTGATCCAAAAATTATGTCGTCCACGTAAATTTGAACGATCAAAATGTCATCTTTGAATTTTTTGATAAACAGGGTGTCATCAACCGTTCCTTTTGTGAAATTGTTTTTGAGCAAGAAAGATGATAGTTCGTCATACCACGCTCTTGGAGCTTGTTTTAAACCATAGATGGCTTTCTTAAGCTTGTAGACGTAGTCTGGATGATCTTTGTCGATGAATCCCTCTGGCTGACTCACATACACTTCTTCTTTCAGAGTTCCATTCAAGAAAGCTGTCTTAATGTCCATCTGATAGACTGTGATGTTTTTGTGAGCTGCATAGGCTAAGAAAATCCGGACTGCTTCAAGTCTAGCTACAGGCGCGAATGATTCTTCGAAATCTATCCCTTCTTCTTGTGGATATCCTTTAGCCACGAGACGAGCTTTGTTACGAATTACAGTCATTTCCTCATCCAGTTTGTTCTTCCACAACCACTTGAGATCAAGAACGCGTTTACCAAGTGGTCGTTCAACAAGTTCCCAACTATCATGTAACAGGTATTGAAGAAGTTCATCCTGCATCACTTCTATCCAAGGGTATTCTGCCATTGCTTCCCGAATGTTCTTTGGTTCTTTGAGGCTGATTGAGCAAATATAAATGCACAATTCGAGATCGGTGGCAAGTTGTCTCCTCGTCTGAACTGGCTTTGAAGGTTCACCAATAACTTGTTCTATTGGATGGTCTTTTGTCCATTGAAACGTAGAAGGGTACCTTGGGTGTAACGAATGTGTGTTAGATGGTTCTTGTAACCTTGAAGAAGATTCAGCAGAGTCTGTTGCAAACGGGTTTTCAAATACTTCTTCTCCTTCTTCTAACGCAACATCGTTTGAATTATTTGTTGGTTCTTATTGAAAATTTGTGTTTTGATTTTGCTCATCAACTCTTGGTGGTTCAGTTTCAAGTACTGGAGTGGCTTGAGTAGATGTAGATGATGTTGAGGTAGTTGGTGCTTCAGCTTCGATTGTTGTAGATGCATCCAGTGGTGGTGGTGGTGGTTGATGGTTTTGAGCGGGTGCAGCGGAATGTTGTGGATATGCATTTGTCGAAGTTCCACCATAATATTCATCAAACATTAACTCGAAGAAATTTTCCAGTTCTTGTTCTGAAGGTTTGTCCGTGTTTGTTGACTGAGCTCCTTGAGGCACGAGTCTTGAACTGATGTGTCCAGAAGTCTGTCTGTTTGGTGCGGGTCCTAATCTGGTTTGATTAGAAGCCATTGGATTAAGCGCGGGTTCTAGAGCGTATCTCTCAGAAGCCATTTGTGAAATCTCGTCAAACTTCACATTCATCGTCTCCATTATCCTTTTAGTTCTTCTATTATACACCCTGAATGCCCTCGAGTTTTCTGAATACCCAATGAAGATTCCAATATCACCCTTAGCTTTCAACTTTCCTAGATCTTCTCTGTCGTTCGTCGGATAGCACAAAGCGCCAAACACGTGAAGGTAAGAGATGTCAGGTTTACGGTTGTTCACTAGCTCATATGGGGTTTTATTGAATCTTGGATGTACTAGGGATCGGTTTTGAGTAAAACAAGCAGTGGCTACAGCATCAGCCCATAAGAATAGTGGTGCACTAGAATAGATTAGCATTGTGCGAGCAGCTTCCACAAGAGTTCGGTTTCTTCTTTCCACTACCCCATTCTGCTGTGGAGTTCTAACAACTGATGTTTGGTGAGTGATTCCAACATCTTCAAAATAGGTTCTTAACTCCTGATTTGTGAATTCTGTGCCATTATCTGTTCTTACAATCCTTACTGGAGCTTGAAGTAGAACTTGAATACGCTTCAGAAAGGTGATGATGATGCCTGGTGCTTCGTCTTTTGATCTCAAAAACTTTACCCAAGTATATCTTGAGAAATCATCAACAATAACAAGAATATACTTCTTCCCATTAATGCTTTTAACTCTCATTGGGCCACATAAGTCCATGTGCAACAAATGTAACCTTGCTTCCGAACTAGGTACGGTTTTAGGTTTATATGATGCTCTTTTGCTTTTTCCTTGTTCGCATGATGGACATAGATGATCCTTGGTGTATTTAAACTTAGGAAGTCCGGTGACGATGTTGTCTTTGGCTAACTTGTTGATGGTGTCGAAATTGAGATGGGATAATCTTCTATGCCACAACCAGGACTTAGTTTCGGTTGCCCTTGTCATAAGACAAATTGGTGATGTAGAAGCCATTTGGTTGATGTCGATAGCATACAAGTTTGTACCACGATTACCAGTTAAGAGATCATCACCAACCAAATTTCTTATGAAAACCGTGTTTTTCCTGAATGCAACTTCTAAATCTGCATCACAAAACTGCCCAACTGAAAACAAGTTGTGTCCCAACCCTTCAACGTAGTAGACTCGAGTGATTAAAAAATTCCCAAACTGAGGATATCCAAAACCCAGGATAGCTGCTACATGATCATTTCCGAAGCGTACAGTTCCCATGAATTTCCAGATGAAATTGATCAGCAGCTTTAAATTCCCGGTCATGTGCTTGGAGCAACCCGAGTCGACGATCCAAAGACATATTTCGATAACCTGCCAATAACAGAAGAGTTTGTATTTGGAAACCGTTTTGAATTTGGTTCCATGGGGTTAGGGGTACAATCAAAATCACACTCATGGACAGTTGCAACTTGTTTAGCTTGAACTATTTCTAATTTGCCATCCTTCAGTATAAATTCTCTACCCGTTGGAATCCAAACACAATGCTTAAGATAGTTCCTAGGTGTGCGACTATTAGTGGTGTTCCTAATTCTTTTAATTAGGTTTCCAACAAATCTAGATTTTGCACTAGGACCTTTCGAAACGCTCTTCTGTTCAGGCGTACCATTCACATTCTTAGAAACACATTCATCATGAACATCATTAATTAAACATTTCTTGCATATTAAACAAACAGTATTAGAACCAGTACTTTCAACATTACATTCAGATGAAATATGTCTCTTATTAGAAAGCGATAAATTCCTAGGGTGTTCTTCTACTTCTTCAACTTTATTCTTGCAACTACTCTTAGAGGCAGGCGAGACTCTATTGTTCCTTGTATTGCTCCTAGGCTTTAGTCTGCTGCTCCTAGAGGTGCTGTCTAATCCTGTAGAAGTTGAGGCACACGCATTAGGATTTATATTGTTGTCCTTTTTAGCATCACTAGACTCTTTAGAATTATCCTTTTTGCACGCATTTGTCTTAGAAGTGGAGGCAGACGCATTAGTGGGACTAATCCTAAAAAGGCCAGGTGCTAGAACTTTTGGTGTTTCGACAACCGCTTTTCCTTTATCAACAATCTTTTCATTTTCAATTTTCTTGGGCAAGGGTGTTGGAGTGACTGGTTTTGTCAAATCCTTTTTCTCATCGATTTTTGGAGCAAACCGTGAAATTGACATTTTTGGTTTTTGAACCATATTTGGAACATTTGGTTTCTCCGAAGTCGATGGTTTTGCAAACTTAGTTTCCTCACCCTTCCTTTTTTGACTTTCAAGCTGAGCCCTCAAAAGATCATTTTGCTCTTTCATGTTCTTGAAAGCACGCTCATACGACAGTTTGTCATATTTGCATTCTTCCTTTTTTCGATCAAGTTGTTTAAAACATGACACATTTTCTTTTTCAAGCTTTATAAGAGCATTTTCATATTTGGAAACAATTTCGGAGGTCTCAGCTCTCAGTCTTTCATCGTCTTGAACAGAGTATGTTTGTAAAATGATGGACATAATGTCAATGGTCATAACAGCTTCGAAGAGAGAATCATTTAGGTTTTCCAAAACATTCATGTTTTCACGAGTATCATTAGCTTCGTTTACCAGGGATTTGTGGTCCTTGACAAAGTCGGCCGTTTCTTTTAAGAAAGCTTTTTCAAAATGGATTACCCTCGCACTGATGTTATTCAGTGGGATAGTAATTTCGTTTTCAAAAACTTTTTTCTGCTCAATATGAAAACTGGAATGCCAGTTGTTAATATCGATTGTAATTTTAGAAGCAACAATGTTTTGAAGTTCTTGAATTCTCTTTTTAACGTCATCCAGAATGTTTCTAGCCTCACTTGTATTAAAAGTGTTGTTAGAAGACATTTGTTCCATTTTTGAAAGAGATTTTGAAACAATTACTTTCTTAGAAAACATTTTTGAGAATGGTCGTTTTATGGAAAACACAGATGGTTCTTTTTGTGGAACAAAAGTAATTCCCGAAAGTTTGTTCAATTTGTTGTAATCAATGGGTTTCAAATCCTTTTGTTTCATTTTAGAAATGCTCTCTTTGACATGTTCTATCGTTTGCACAGAATCCCGAACGCCGGGAGGATCATGTTTAGTGTAAAGCACATTACCATTATACAAAACATTCTGTTCTTGCTGAGCTTTCTTGAGATTACTGGGGGTGTTGTTACTAAGAGCCACTTTATGTTTCGTATGGTAAACCGGATTAGTTTGATTTGAAATCATTTTCATTGTTTGACTTGACTGACCCGACTTAACCACTAATTCTTCTAAATGAGCAATCATGTGTTCTGACTCTACGATTTCGGCCAAAAGTTTGTCTTCTTTCTTTGCAAAAATCCTTTTTCAACTCATCCCTTTCTTTTTCAAGATTGGTATAAGCTGTTTTTTGTTTAGAAAGTTGGTTTTGTAAATCAGAAATTTTCGCGTTTAAAGCTTTCATCTTCTTGAAAGAATTAACATCAAGTGTATCAAACTTGAGTTGCAATTGTTTTTCCCTTGAAACGGAATTTTGATAACCAGTTTCTAATTCAGACAATCTTTTGTGATGAAACTCAAAAGCTTTAGCGTTTTCCTTGTAACTCTCAAGCTCAGCGGTCAATTTTACATTCGCGGCCTTAACATCGCGATTGACCTTTTTCACTTTCTCGATTTCAATACCACAATTATTTAATAATGATTCAAATAAAGCACGTGTTTCCTCATCATTCTCAGCATGCTGTGAAACGAAGCCTCCATTATGATTCACATCTGGAGTTGCTGAAGGAGTATTGCTACTACTTGGCGTGTCCAGATATTTATCGTAATTAGATGCTAGCTTCTCAGAATGTTGTTCCTCATGAGGAGACATATCAAATATATCATTATTGTGACATGGGTTGAAATTTGATACCTCAGAGACTGCATTGATGTCATAGACCGGAGGTGTGTCAGAATCTGTGTCATACTTTGCCTCCTGAAGATTTGCCATAAAAATGCAGTTCGCATCGATATCCTCTCTGTCTTCCATGTCATCCATAAGAGCCATAAAATCATTTTCCTCTGCGTTCAACTGAAATCCTGCCTCATTCTTTTGTGCCAACAGCACTGCTTTCTGCAAGTACGCTGAGTCTCTTTTGTTTGGCTTAGTAGGACAGTTCCTTGCCATATGACCTACACCCTGGCAGTTGAAACACTTTACCGGATTACCCTGATTCACATTTCCCAAATTCCCAACAACTGGGGCTGCAACATTCCTATTCTGATAACCCATTGCCTGATTACCAACATTCTGACCCCTCTGATTTCCAACAAACTGACCTAACTGATTCCCTGTATACTGACCATACTGATTCCCTGCAAACTGTCCTGCATTCTGATTCCCTGCATTCTGCATATTCTGATATCCCTTCTGATTCCCATAAACTCCAACCATTTGGCCTTCATTGCCCATATTGAAATTCGGCTGAGCAAACTGCTTGTTGCGAGTGTTCGATGAGATCCTTTGGTTGTTGTTTGTTAGTGTAGAATAACGTCCTTGGAATGCCTTTGACAGAAAAGAAAACTCTTGGGACAATGCTGCAGTAGCTTCATCATTGTCAGTGAATTCCGGTTCTTGGAATTGTGGGTGTTGCTGTTGTGGAATAACTTGTTCTTGTTGTGGGTAGAACTGTTGTTGGTAGACCGGTGTTGGTTGTAGAATGCATGATGGTTGCATGTAGTTGTGAGTGGAAGATGATGATGATGGTTGTTGAGTGTTCACTGGTATTGGTGTTGGTGTATTAGCAATTAATGCGAGAGGATCATGATTCTTAGCCAATCTTTCTTTCCTTACTTCATTAGCCTCAGCTTGGTTTTGCTTCAAAAAGTCATAGAGTTGATCATAATTCACCTTGTGTAAGTCCTTTGTTTGATTGACAATTGTAACATAACGACCCCATTCTTCTGGAAGGTTATTGATGAATTTGATGTTTGTTGCAATTGGTCGAGGTGTCAACTTGTTTCTGATTAACTCATTCATCAAAGTGCAAAACCTGGTGTAGTATGATTCAATCTGTTCACCTTTAGTGGATGTGAAATTCTCCCATTCAGTAAGAAGTTTGTTCTCAACGTCTTGTTGTCCAATCTCTGTGCCATGACATATCCTTCTAACACGTTCCCACATATCATTAGCAGTTTCACAGCTGTCGACCGCAGCAAAGATCTCCCGTGGTAATCCAAGTTGGATTAAATGCATTGCCATATCATCGGCTTTGATCTGCGCCTTGTCTTCATCTGTGTAATCTGCTTCTGTTTGTACACGCACGAATGGTTGAGTAGGAGGTGTTGTATTTGGATCACCTTCGATTTGAACTTGTCTTGGATGAAATGGACCTTTTTCTATGGATTTGATCATTAATTTGCCATTATCTTTAGTTTTGATGTAACGAAGCATGCGGCTTGTCCATGGAAGATATCCACCTTTTTCAAGCATTGGAGGTCGGTTTTCGGCACCGGCAGCATGAATGTCTTGTTGAGTTGCCATGATTTGAATTCAAAGTGAAACGTTGTTCTGAGGATCTTTTGAAAGATAACAAAGGTTGTTGTTGTAGATTAGTTGTTTGGTGAAGATGAAAGTTCGTTCTCGGTTGATCTGATTGATTTCGTAATTTCCCGCCAAAAATTGAGTATGAAAATTTTCTTCGCCCAAATTTGAAAATCACTAAGAAATACAATTCTAAGGTTACCTGAAAATTTTGAGATTTGAAAATTTTTCCGCCAAATTTTACCGAAAATTTTTGAATTTTGGCCAAAAAATTTGAATTTCGGGCCAATTTTTTTTTTTTTATTTTTATTTTTTTTATTATTTTTTTTTTTGTGGCTAACTCGATAGGATCACTTAGGTTTCTAACTCGATAAGTTCATTTAGGGTTCTTAAACTCGATAAGTTAGGTATGTTGCTAACTCGATAAGTCCACTGAAGGTTCAAACTCGATAAGTTGTTAGGTTACTAACTCGATATGTTCTTAAGGTTTCTAACTTGATATGTATCCTAACTCGATAGATGGTCTTGATTTGGGCAGAGTATCCCCTTAGTTAGAGTCACAATTGTTCTAACTCGATAAACGATTAGGTAAACAAGGCTAACTCGCCAAAATCCAAAATCCAAACTCGATAGAAAACACTTAACTCGATAGATCTTTTAGCACCTAACTCGATAGAACTTGAAATAAACCCCTAACTCGATAGAATATGACACCTAACTCGATAAGTTAAAAATTAACCCCTAACTCGATAGGTGTGACACCTAACTCGATAGTATTTTAGCACCTAACTCGATAGAACCAAAGTGAACCCCTAACTCGAAAATAACTCGATGAACAGTATCCTAGAATCTTAAAAATCACTTTTATACCAACTTTTTTCAACCAAATCAAACCTAAAACAACCTATATTATCCCTAGGCGATTGATACCACTTGTAGGACCGTAGAACAACCTATTTCACATATGAATCTTGCCTAAACCTATGCCAGGGAGGGTGTTTTGGTGCCATAGCCAAAAGATGCTGAGCTGACACCACTTTTTCCCATTGAACCAACTCACGGAACCGACTGTACCTAGCACTCTTAGTCATCCCACATTGGTAAATGATAAAAGATATATTGTTAGCTAATTTACTACAATGTAACTGATCACGTATCTTGATATAATTATCATGTTAGCCTACATCTTATCAAATTAGTTAACTATAACATGATGTTAGATATGTCGATTTGGGCTAGAAATTGAATTGATTTCAATAGTTCTAACAGCCAGCATTCCATTATAGATGTTGAGAATATTATTGAACCGTCTTCTTCTTCTTTAAAGCTAACTTCACTTAAAAGATCTAATGTTCCACAAAGATTTGCGGAGTTTTCCTCAGAATGTATTTGATGCATATACACAACAATTTTATCATTCATTTAAGCATTGTTTTGTTTCATTAAGTCTATTTTTGGTCCGACCCGAAAGTAGTCGGTTTTTTGGCCCGTCCCAAAAGTAGTCGGTTTTTGCTTGTATTTTGTTGGTTATTGGCCCAACCCCACCCGTCCCGAATCCCGAAAATGCTAAAAATCCATCCCGACTCCCGACCCGAGAACAGTGGCGAAGCTTGGATTTTTCGAGTGGGGGGTCGGGATCTAAAATTTTTTTTTCCTAACACTATGGGGGGTCGAAACCAAATTAAATTGGGGGGGCGAAACCGAAAATACCGAAATTTTTCTACACGAAAACTATATACCCCTACATCGCAAAAAAAATTTCGGGGGGTCGGCCGCCCCCCCCCCCCCCCCCCCCGCCCCTATGAAGCTGCGCCACTGCCCGAGAAGCTATTAGATATGGATTTAGGCTAGAAATTGAATTGGTTTCAAACTTTCAATAGTTCTGATAGCCAGCATTCCATTATAGATGTTGAGAATATTATTGACCCGTCTTCTTCTTCTTCAAAGCTATCTAATGTTCTACAAAGATCGATTGCGGAGTTTTCCTCAGAATGTATTTGATTCATATACACAACAATTTTGTCATTCATTTAAGCATTGTTTTGTTTCATCAAGTCTATTTTGTGGTTACATTTTCAGGACCTTCTTTGACATATTTGGATTTAGGAGATTGTGATCAAGTCTGTGAGCATTGTATTGCCCAATTTTGGTATGCAGAATGCCTTCAAAAGCATGCTCCTAATGAAAGTATTATGTGTTGGATTTATATGATGCAATGGACCTAGCCTAACAATAAATTCCAAAACCATGTGCTGGATTTACGAACAAAAGCCCCCAGTCTTTCTTCTGAATTTCTTCGTTATTTCTTCTCCATGTCATTTTATTATTTACTTAGCTTGTTTATTAATGAAATTTAATTTTAGTTAAATATATTGTTTGAAAAAAAAAATTATGCACCATGGCACCAGAGAAAACTGATGTTGAGCCAGAGAGGGGTGTTTTGATGTCATGGGTAAAAAGTCCTGAGGTGACACCACTTTTTTCCATGGCACCACCTCACGGCACCAACTGTACCTAAAGCTCTTAAGCTTTAGGCATCCCTCATAGGTAAATGATAAAAATAAATTGTTAGCTAATTTACTACAATGTAACTGATCACATATCTTGATATAATTATCATGTTAGCCTACATCTTATCAATTACGTAGTACTAGGATGTTAGATATGGGCTAGAAATTGAATTGGTTTCAATAGTTCTAATAGCCTACATTCCATTATAGATGTTGAGAATATTATTGACCCGTCTTCTTCTTCTTCTTCAAAGCTATCTTCACTTAAAAGATCTAATGTTCCACAAAGATCGATTGCGGAGTTTTCCACGGAATGTATTTGATGCATATACGCAACAATTTTGTCCAATTTTGATATGCAGAACGCCTTCAAAAGCATGCTCCTAATGAAAGTATTATGTGCTGGATTTCATATGATGCAATGGACCTAGCCTAACAATAAATTCCAAACATGTGCTGGATTTACGACTGAATTTCTTGGTTCTTTTTTCTCCATGTCTTTTTATTAAGAATCTTTCCCTTCCATGCAACTTGGGTATATAATCCATGCAACTTGTTTTTAGTCGGGTTGGGCTAGTGGCTCTTGATCATATCGCTAGTTCAACTATATGATATATATAATAGATTTTATATCGACACTAGGTAGGCTAAGGTGTGAACGTACAATTGGATTAGTTAAGGGACCAAAGCTAAAATACTTGCCTATATAAGATAAGACCACAAGCTAGCTAGCATCACTCACACATACAAAAGAAAAATGGATATCCTCAATAAGAAATCAATGTTATATCTCTTAGCAATCACTCTGCTTATTTGTTCTTCGTATGCAGATGATCATCTCCCTTCAGCTCGGTATACATTAACAACTCTTTCTTGTCATTTCTTTTGGGTTATATACCATTCACTATCGTTAATACATTTGCCTAAACGTAGTTACTTTGGTGTGCCATTGTCAACATTTTACTATATATTATAGAGCTAATGGCCTATAAATGTATCATAGTTGTCATGATTTCCTTTTGTATGTATCGAACAAATATTTTTGCTACTCTATGTACTAAACTCATTTTTGGTATTTTTGTGTATTTTATGACTATTTTACCCCTCATTTTATTAACCCGGAGGAGCAAAATGGTCATAAAATACAAAAAAAAATAAAAATTAAAAATGCAAGTTTAGTACATTGTATAGCAAAAAAAAAATTGTTCGATACATATAGAAGGAAATCATGACAACTAATCAACTATGATACGTTATCGTGTAACTAGCCCTATATTATATCAGCATATATACTTTCAGATTCATATAAGTTATTTTAGTAATTATAAGTAGATTTTTTCACAATAGCACACCAAAATGGCCATATTTATCATTTAGAATTTATAAACATGTGCAGGATGGAGGATCGCAAGTTTACTCTGCCAAGGGCATGGCCACGGCCAGGGCCATGGCCACGGCCAGGGCCTCTAGTACCAGCAATAAGGCAGCCAGCTAATCTTAATCTGCCAAAAAATTTAGAACTGTATAAAAGGATTGCTGCGCTCAATAAGATAAAGGGGGTGTTGAACTTCGCGTTGGAATCAGGAAACATTGTAGTTACCGCATGTCAGAAAGAAACAAATTGCGAGCCCGCTAATGTTAGTCAAAGGCTGTCGTGTGCTGAATTTTTTTGTGCTTACCAAATGATAAATCAACAAACGATGAAGTGCAAAAAGTCCTGCGGCAAAGGACCAGCAAAAAATTGCTATTATCGTTCAGGAAAAGCTAATTGTGTTTAAAAAAGACTTGATCACGTTCTATAACCTATATATCTAGTGTGTTGTAATAAAGACATGTATGCTTGTCTACTTGTTCGGTACTGTAGTATATTTGTATTTCCTTCCTAGAGACATGCATCTCTGTGATAAAAATTGTAGTATATTTGTATTTCCTTCCTAGAGACATGCATCTCTGTGATAAAAATTGTTGGATTATTAACCAAACTAAAAATAGTTTGCCATTTATAGTTTGTGTTTAGTGTTTAATACTACATGGGACATTCTTGCAATTATCTATTCTTGTAATTATCTGTTCTTGTAGAAGTTTTGTGTCCAAAAAGGAGAAGTGCAAAGTTCAAGGTTCAAGTGTTTAATACTGATAGTGATTATGATATACAAGATTAATTAATTGTGATTATCAAAAAAATGCTTATACTGACTACAAACTAAGTGTTAACTCCCTTTTTGGAGATAAAAAAATGTTTAAAATCGTGAAATAGTTACAGGTTGAGTTTTGTTTCAATTTATCGCCCAGCACTTCCAAAACAATTGAGCCATAAATTTTTATTGTGAATTTCATACACAGATAGTGATTATGATATACAAGATTAATTAATTATGATTATAAAAAAATGATTATAATGACTTCAAATTAAATGTCAGCTCACTTTCTTGAGATAAAAAAGGGTTAAAATCGTGAAGCAGTGACAACGTTTAAGTTTTGTTTCAATTTATTTACTCTGTTATCTTTTTGATAACAAAACTACACAAAGTTACAATCATGTATCATTATTGTAAAACTTTTTTATTGAGTGACCAAAACAAAGCACTTCTCAAATTTGCTTTTTATTTTATTATTTATATTTCTCTTTATGTGTGCATAAGTTCATTGTACATTAAGATGATTGAGATTAGCATATATATTTTGAAGAAAAAAAATTGATGGTAGTGGTTGTGTGGTGGTAGATAGGGATGGCAGCGGGGCGGGTTTGGGGTGGGGTGGCCATCTCCATCCTCAAACCAGATTACCAAAGTTCTCCCCAAACCCGCCCCGATCCCCATCGGGGATCTAATCGGAGCACCCCGTTGGGGCGTGATAGTCCCCCAAACCCGCCCCGTATTAATCAGGGTGTCTTCTTTGGGTGCAATTCTCGACCAAAGCCGCACCATTTCACATTTATTGTTATTTTTTGACTGTTATCAATAACGAACCTATTAATAATCAATTACAAACGATCCTTATTAAGTTTTCAACTATAGTATTATACATAAATAATGATAAATTATACCGCCAAAAATTAAAACTTAAAAATATGGCACTAAACGAGTTTCTATAATCACAATTTTACATTCTTACAAATATTAAAAAAAAAACAATATTTGAGTAATAATTTTTATTACGTAAATACTAACAAATTACTATACAGGTATAGATATATTTGTATATGTGTATATATTAATCGGGTGGGGCAGGGAGGGGCGAGGATTCCCCGCTCCCCGCCCCAAACACGATTAAAATCTCCGTTTAATCCCCATACCCGCCCCGTAACCCGATTAACATGCCCTCCCCGACCCAATTAGTTCGAGTTTCGGGTTTCCCCATCGGGTTCGAGTTTTTTTTGCCATCCCTCGTGGTAGAGGGTGGTGTGGTAGTGCAGATTCAAAAGAAAATAAAAGTGGAGAAGAAGACGAGGGTAAAATAGTCATTCGCAGGGCGTAGAACAGTAATTAACAGAAAAACATGTTGTAATACCGTAATACTCAATCTATTTTTTTTCGAGCAATGCTAGACCCACTTACAAAATTAACACAAAAAATCCACTCGTTAACGTGTTAACGGTTGATTGGTGCAGTTTCTCTCTTCTCTTAAGGCTACTCACAGTAGCCCGGATAATATCGATCATGATGATCGATCGATCGATGTAACCGTTCGATGTCACCACTGTGAAACCAAATGTTGAAATCGATCGCCGAATGTAAAACCACACATCGTTCGGCTAGACAACCGATTTTGAAGCAATACTTTCCAACACATTAATACAAATTGTTACTCTTTTTTGAAGCATTAGCAGCCATTCTTTTTCTTTCTAAATCCATGCTCTGACTAAATTTAACTAACTTGGTTGTTGGAGGCTTTGTGATGAAGAAATGGTAGTTAGTTTGTTGAAAGTTGTTGTACTACTAAGATGATGATGATGAAGCATTGGGGTTTCTCTCTCTCTCTCTATATATATATATAATATATATATATATATATATATATATATATATATATATATATATATATATATATATATATATATATATATATATTTGTGAAAGTGAAATGAAGCAAATGACTTTAAAAGCAGGGGACAAAGAGAGGTTTAGCTTGTGGTAGTTGCTTTTATTAAAGCTTTTAAATTGTTAAATCTTAGATGTACAACATTTTATTCATATGGTACAAATTGTTAAAAGGAATTAGGGTCACTTGGTATATATATATATATATATATATATATATATATATATATATATATATATATAGTGTAACTTTCTTACGAGAACCACCTTTATCTGCAGAAACTGCGAGAACCACTTTTTAGCCATTAGATCATTTCATCAATGGATGATATAACTTGTGCCATTAATGCAATTAATTAAAAGATGTGGTAGTCATTTGTAAAGCACAAAGGGTATTATAGTAATCTGCTTATTACTAAATCTCCCCACTAATTAAGGAACATAACTAGGTTAAAAAAAACACACGGTTCATTTTTTCAACCCTAACTGCCTCTCTTCTCCCTCACCAAAAATCTGCCGCCTCTTTCTCTTATTATTTTTTCGGTTGAAAAAAATGAAGAAGCCACCCTCTCCCTTTCTCACGTAATCGCCTCCTACCACCATTATATTAACCGCCGCTGCACCAAGATGATGTTACTGTTTGTTGGTGTTTCGATTCGTTTCAAATTTCGCATATTGACGCATTAGTTTGAGGTTGCAACACAAAATTGATTTTTGATTTCCTTATTTGCACAAGGTAATTTGTTTTATGTTTTAATTAATTATTGTTATGGAGATGATAAATAAATGTTTTTGTGGTGAGTTTAATAATGGTGAGTTGGTGACAATGAATAAAGACTACAATATGTTATCTATGTTATCTATGTAAGATACTAATTAACAATTGCAAAGAATAACATTTTTTCGAATATACTAATATCTATGTTTCAGTATATATATAGATACTATATATTAGATATCTGTTGGGGGTTGGTAAATATACTAATATCTATGTTTCGTATGGTGACAATCAATAAAGATGAATGATCTAAGATACATATGTTATCTATGTATCGAATATACTAATATCAATGACTTTTGAAATCTGATCCATGATGATGGTCATCGTTTATGAGTATTGTATGATTATGAGGTTCGATTTCAATTTATGTTTTCTTATAGAATTTTGTGTATGATTAGAAATATATTTATTGTTTTCGTCTTAAGCATTTTGTATGATTTGGATTGTTTTTAGTTCTCGAGTTGGTAGAGAAATCATGTCGGGTTTCTTATATGTTTGTATTTCGATCTGGAATCAATATTTAGTTTTTGATCTAAAAATAATCTCGATTTGAAAAACTAATACGTACTATTTTTTCGTTTGAAATGAAAAGATTTGTTTGGTTGGATTCTCAAGTAATATGTTTGAGGTTACTTTTTTAATCTTGTAGGGGTTTAGTCACCATTTTATTGCTTCGTATGATTTAAAGTGTGCAAAACATGTATGCACATAAGGTTGCTTCGTATTATTTTTAATCTTGTAGGTTGATTTAAATTGTGCAAAACATGTATGTTCAAAACATAATTGTTCAAAACATATACGTTTTAATTTGTGGGATCTAATTAATGAAAACCATATATGTTTGAGAACATGATGTTTTTAAACATGTATGTTCTGTTCAAAACATGTATGTTCTGTTTAAAACAGGTATGTTTTAAAACATATATGTTTAGAAAATGGTTACTTATAAACGAAATGCTTAAAACATGTATGTTTTAATAAAATTTTTGTACTTTTCTTTGTATCAGGTGTAATTACAAGAATATTCACGGCTACGGGTGTGCATATATGTCCGACTTTTGAAAAAATGTTGACGGCTACTCGTGTATAGATCGATTATATTCATATATTTATGTTTTTAGAAATTTGTATTTTAATTGTATTTCAATTGATATCGAAGTTTGTATATAACATTTATGTACTTGGTTTGTTATAAATTTCATTATATTAAATACTTATATGCACCTAACCATTTCTTGAAACATATATTGTAACAATAAATCTAGAAATATGTTATCTTAAACAAAAACATGTATGCATTTTGACTAATTGAAAACATGTATGCACCTTGACAATTTGTGAAAAAAAACATGTATGCACTTTGCCTAAAAAAACATGTATGCACCATTACTATTTGAAAAAAAAAATAATAATTAAAAAAAAAATCCGAATTTTTTTGTTCAAAAAAAAAAAAAAAAAAAAAAAAATCCGAATTTTAACATTTATAGAAAACGAGAATTATAAAAAAATAAAAAATAATATGAAAAGGTCTTTTACTATTATACCCTTTTGAATTAAATAAAAATAACAAAATTATATGGAGCATTAAATTGTGTACATTGTGTATTATTAGTTGTAAAAAGGTAGTTTTCGCAGTTCTTGCAGATAAGATGGTTCTCGTAAGAAAGGGCCCTAATATATATATATATATATATATATATATATATATATATATATATATATATATATATATATATATATATATATTTGAATTAAAAAAATAATAAAAATAAAAAAATAAAAGAAAATGATGTAATATGGGTTGGCACTGTGATGAGAGAGATGAATACGGGTTGAGGAGAAAGAAAGCTGAGGTGGCAGCCGGAAAGATGATGCAATATGAGTCACCACTGTGGGTAACCTAACTTTTTCTATTATCTGATGCGCCTTGATTTCCATTGGCGAGTTCGAGTGAGAGTTGGTTAAAGTATCCATGCACAGTGATCAGTCGACGTGTTTCTTCCAGACTTCTCCACCAAAAACAGTCTACTCATTAACTCTTAGCCACCTGCCCCTAGGGATGGCAATGGGCGAGAAAAAACCCACAACCCGCGGGTACCCACCATAAATGGGTGGGTAAACGCGTCAATTTTTACCCACGGGTGGGTTGTGGATGAAAATCTTTACCCATCAGTGGGTGGCGGGTGAGGCATACCCATCGCGGGTAAACCCATGAAACCCATTTAAAATACCCAAGGGTATACCTGTCAAAATACCCGTAGGTGTACCCATAAACCCATGTTAAAATTAATTATACTAATTAAAATATTTATTATGTTGCAGGTATACATTTAACAGTTACTACCAAGTCTAAAAAAAATACATTAACCTAAAAGTTTGTTTGAGTTTTAAAACTAAAAAGAAAGTATGAAATATCAAATAATCAAAGTTGTATTTGGCAAATTGATTGGTGTCTTATTACGCAATTTTGTAGTTAGTTTTCATATCATCGTTTTGTAATTTTGTTGCATAACACTAACCCATGGGTTTACCCATGGGCAACAAATACCCACGGGCAAGGGCATGGGTAGAAATTTGTACCCATTGGTGGGTGACGGGTGGGTGATGGGTGAGAAAAAAACTACATGGGCGGGTGATGGGTTAGAGGTACCCGTGCCCATTACCCACGGGTGCCATCCCTACCTGTCCCCCATACTCACTACTTCTCGAAACTGCGTGTCCATTTTCACCAATATATACACACGTACACCCCAACAATCTATCCACAAATTCTTATTTGCACAACATTAACTGAAGTTACAAATTTACTACTACTATAATGGCACTAAGAGCAAGTGTAAGTATATTGTTTTTCATTAATTTACTGATTTCTAGCTAAGCATATTAAGTGTGTACCTGTGTTTTAAGTAAATGTTTGTGATTGCAGAATTTGGTGAAATCAATGATGATAAGAGCAAGAGGAACGACAACGTTTGCAACATCAACTTCTCCTAAAATGAAAGCATACGCCCCTACAGCTGATCATGGTTATGCTCACCAAGATCCTAAGCCAAAGTAATACTCTACTATGTTTCTTTCATTTAGTTAGAGAAATTGCTTAAAATAGTAGAAATACACTCTACATCAGTTGTACGAGTATAAAAATCGTAACCTAGCTACATTGTTTATTCCTGTCTCTAGTTATGGACAGGGATGGAGCTAGGGTACCCGTGGGTGCACGGGCATCCATGGATTTTTTTTTTTTTTTTTTTTTTTTTTTTTTTTTTTTTTTTTTTTTGATATATTGTTAATTTTTGAAAAAAACAATCAATTTTTTCTAAATGTAACTTTTTTTTTTTTTTTTTTTTTTTTTTTTTGGAAAGCGTTTTCTAAATATATCTTAAATGCACTCAGTGCATCAAAATGTGTGTAGTATTATCGTTTTAATGAAATCTTCGATTTAATCCACTTTTTTACTTTATTATATTACGGTTAAAAAATTTTATGTACCCGGTCATATTTGTTTCTGGCTTCATATTTGTTTCTGGCTCCGTCCGCCCTGGTTATGGAAATCTTATTGTGCTAATACTGTATTTCGGTATTTTTGAAACCCGGTTTTTCAAGGGACATGTTTTGTTTTCACCGGTTCAACCATAGTTGAAAACTAAACCAACCATAGTTAACTTAATTCACTTTTAACCTCATTCACACTCTTCGGTTTTATTACCATCCTACATTCCTGCTCGTACTTTCTGTCACCGACGAAAAAGAAACCCGGCCGGTTTCGATGCATCGGTTTGACCCGGGTCTGTTGAACCCGGCGATTCAATCCGGGTTTTGGATCTCTAGAAAACCGGCTAGCAACAGCCCGTTATCGTCACCGAATCACCGGTTCGACAGGTGGCTCAAACCGGGTTTTGAATATCTAGAAAACCGGCTTGCAACGGCTGTTATCCTCACCGGTCACCGGTTTGACCGGTTTACCCGGCTGGTCGAACCGGGTTTTCAATAAATCAGCACAAAACCTTTTGCAAGTAACATATGGTTTGGATACTTACTTTATCAAAATCATATTCTTAGCCTAACCTAGATGTAACATTAAAGTGTTAAAAACGTATATTTAGTGCCTAAATGCGACTACATTTACTATTTCATTCTACATAAAAGGCCACTGTAGGATGTACTAACAAATTTGTTGCTCAAATGTGTGATAATTGTATAGGCCGTTAAAAGGTGCATATGTACCTACTCTCTTTGGCGAAATTCCGAAACCCCACCTTCCTATGATTCCCTAGAATCGATTTCAAATCTTTTAAATTTTTATTCTGTTTCATTCGTGAGTTAGAGTATTAATTTAATTGGTTATCTCCAATCGTGGGTTGGTGATATCTCTTTTACTAGATTCTCTTTCAGTGTTCTTATAGATTGGGGTATTTACTTGCATGTTGACAACCAATTAATCAATATTATATTCGATCAATACCTATTGGTAACGTTTGCATGCTATCCTGATCTGATTATATTTTTCGACTAATATGGGAGCAGGTTAGTTTCTTTGGGCGTATAATTTCTAAACCCTAATCATGTGATTAGGGTTTATTCATTTGACTTTGATTGCATGCGTGCTGGTTTCCATTGATTTTGTGTCTGTGGTTTATTTGTAAGTGGGTTATTGAGAGATGATGAATAAGGGTTTCTTGAATTCAAAGGATGCAACCGATGCTTCCAAGAACAAGAACACTTCTGATGTTACTTGTAAGTATAAGAAGGATGCTAGTGTTCTAATGGTTGATGTTGATGTTTTGGATGATAACGTGAACAAGGGTAACGATAAGGTTGTTTTGGATGATTTGGAACAGTCCTCTCATGGTTCAAAACAGCCTAATGTGGAGCAATTAATTGCTAATGCGAATAAAAAGTTTGATGAAGCAATGAATAAAATTGATAGTGATATTGCTAATATGGCTTCATCTTCTGAGTTGAACTATTCGAGTGGTATTGGGCTTCCTTCTAATTCGAATGGTACTAAAACTCCGCCTACGAGTTTTAATGTGAATATGCATCAGAGTCTTTCTTCTGATCCTAATGTACCCAAGGTTGATACTACTAGTGGTAATGGAGTTAAGTCGGTTTCTTATGTGGGTGTTGCTTCTAATGAATCCCAGAAACACCGGTCTAATTTTCGGAGGTTAGAATGCAGCAAAAAGAAGGATGATGTTGACCTTTCAGTCCCGTTGAAAGTAGTGGAAGAGGTGAACATGAGGTTTGAGAATACTCTTTACGGATACTTCCTTGGTCAACGCCTGGCTTTTCCTGTTGTTGACTATTATGTTCGCAATGCGTGGTCTAAGTATGGTTTACAAAAGGTTATGATGAATGCTAAGGGGTTCTTTTTCTTCAAGTTTAGCTCGAAGAAAGGTGTCGATGATGTTCTTGATAATGGTCCTTGGTTGATTCGTAATGTTCCTATTATTCTTAAACCATGGACATTGAACACAAACTTGCTTAAAGAGGATTTGACTAACATTCTGGTGTGGGTTAAATTCCATGATGTTCCTTTAGCTATGTTCTCTGATGACGGGCTTAGCCTCCTTGCTACTGTGATTGGGACGCCCAAAAGGTTAGATGCATTTACTAGTCAAATGTGCAAGGAATCTTGGGGCCGGAGTAGCTTTGCTAGGTGTATGATTGAAGTAAAGTCGGATGAGGTACTTAAGGACAGTCTCACTGTTGAGATTCCTCTACTTGATGGTACGGGTTCGACTATTGAGATGATCCGGGTTGAATATGAGTGGAAACCGCCTCGCTGTGATAAATGTAAGGTATTTGGTCATACTTTGAATGAGTGCCCTAAGGTTGTCATTCTAAATGCTCAACCTACTAAGAACGCAAGTGATGGGTTCCAGCCTGTTAACAATAAGAAGAAGGGAAAGCAAGTTGGTTCGAATCCAGGTCGAGGAGGTTTTACCAAACCTGTGGTGGGTAAGCATTTTGAATATCAGCCCAAAAAGACTCTTCCAGAACCAAAGCATGCTAATGTCAGTAAGAAGAAGGCTTCTGATGTGGCTAGTACAAGTGGAATCAAGATCACTACTTCTAATCAGTTTGATGCTCTTAATATGGAAGATACTGATGGATTTGGTATTCCTAAGGTTGTTACTAACATGGATGTAGATGCTGGCAGTACAAGGGAAGTTAATAATGAAGCGTCGGTTAAGACTGGTACTACATCACAAGTCCCTCTTGTGAGTGATATGCAAGAACCAATTATGAGTGATTCAATGGGTACTATGGAAGTTGGATCTACTCCTATTGCTGAGAAAATTAGTAAGCTTGAAGAGCTACTGATCGATGGGAAAGCTATTCTTGTGGATGATGCTGGTCATCCTATTCCGTCTACCTCTGTCACTAAGAGGACTAACCCATTCTCGAAGGTGGGTGTGGTTGTGGTTTCTGAAAGCCATGAGGATGAGGTTCTTAACACGTTCGACGAATCAGCAAATCTTTTTGGTGGTGGTCATGAGCGTGAAGATGAGTATGACTATGATGATTATTCGAAGCACACTTATGATCTTCCAGGTGAATTAGATGCTCTTAATGCCATTTATGGTGTTAATCTCCAAAGTCGTAGGAAGTAGTTTATCTTTTGTAAAAGTCATTACTATCATGTGATTAATGGCTTGTTTTATTGTTTAGAACATTGGAAGTATCTTCTTATGTAAGCTTTTCGCCTATGTAACGGGCTGAGATATGGGATTCACCCATATCCGTTGTACTTAAACGTTTTTTGGAGTAATATATTTACCGGGTCGTTGACCTTTTACCCAAAAAAAAGGTGCATATGTACCTGTGTACATCTCCCTTGGGCTGATTGCCATGTCGGTTAGCTTTGGATTGTATACCGCCACACATCAGCTAAAAAGAGCACCAAATGTATACGTAAAGAAGTCGAAAAGAGACTTTGCCCGAGCTCGTTGAACCGGATGAAGTAGCAGAAGCCTCTAACGAGTTTATTAAAAAGTCGTTCTTTAGGAAGATTGCACATGTGCAAGACGCAGATAGACAAGAGATCCTGGCTGATCCTATTCGTGGAGATACATACGCAGAGTATGGCACTGGAACTAATATACTTGACTATAGGGGTGTTTGTTCCGGCTTATAGCTTATTTGGTTTTGGGCTTACGTTTTAGAAGCTCGCTTATTGTGGCTTATTTTGAAACTTTTCGGCTTATACAAGTTTATTATGTCAAAATAAGTTTATATAAAGCCGAAAAGTTTCAAAATAAGCCGTGAGCTTATGAAACATAAGCTCAAAACCAAATAAGCCATAAGCCGGCTATATAAGCTTAATGTTACCATGAGTACATACGAACTTTGAAAGAATTTAAAGTTGCTTATTTAGGAAATCCTAAATGATGCTTATTATATTTGTTGGTATTTGTAAACCTGTTAGCAGTTTGGGATTAGCAACTCGCTTACTCGCATATGGATTATTTTACATGTAATAGGGTGTTTTGGATTATATTATTGTTGTCCCAGCCGTGTATCAATATGAATCGGTTTTTGGTTGAGTCAAATGTAAAATGCAAACAAGTATAAACTATAGATAACTTATTATTTGTCTAACCATTGTAATAATACATATTCACAAATACTTATAGGTTTCCAAATGGTGTAATGAACCATTGTAACCTTTCACTAAAAGTTGTGTCTAGTCCGAATGGGTGTGATGAACCAACATGATGGTTCGGTTAAGTTATAACCCAAACGACATGTTCTTTCTAGTAGTCATGGTCCAAACGACATGACCCTTGACAATTTATAGAAATAACTATAATAACTAACTAATTGGTTTTAAAGTTTCTAATGTACACTTCTGGTCCTTCATGTTTTCCAAAAGCAATATCGAGATTATAATCTTGGTTCACATTCTCCTCCTTAATCTTGATCGTTGCTTTGTCCGAGATCTTGAACTCCGAGCATTTGTCTCATAGTTGTAAACTTGAGTCTTGGTAAAGCTTTAGTTAGTATGTCTGCTCTTTGTAGTTCTCCGCTAACGTGTTCCACATTTATATGACCATTCTCTACGCATTCCCGAATGAAATGATAGCGAATGTCTATATGTTTACTCCTTCCATGAAATACCGGGTTCTCCACGAGTGCTATTGCTGATACGTTGTCAACTCTGAGCGTTATCCTTTTTTCTTCCATTCCAGTCAGTTCACTCAGTAAACGTTTTAACCATAAGGCTTGACATGCTGCTAGCTGCCATGAATTCTGATTTACATGATGAGAGCGCCACTGTCGGTTGTTTCTGAGTACACCAGGTAATAGGTGACTCTCCAAAGTAAAATACGACTCCAGTAGTTCCTTTTCCTTGATCGGTATTGATTCCATAACTACTGTCACTGTAACCTGTAATCTTGCAGCCGCCTTTCTTCTTGTATATTATTCCATGTTCTTTTGTTCCTTTGAAATATCGGATTACTTGTTTCACTGCCTTTAGGTGATGATCCTTCGGGTCTTGCATAAATCTGCTAAGTAGTCCGACTGAGTAACTAAGATCCGGTCTTGTATGTAGTAAGTATCTGAGGCTTCCAATTAAGCTTCGGTAATAAGTTGCGTCAACTGGTTCTCCATCTTCCGCCTTGACCAACTTAGTGCCGGGATCCAATGGTATCTTTGTATCATTGCTATCCATCATACTTGTTTCTTTTAGGATCTTGTTAATGTATCCAGTTTGCTTGATTGTAATTTCTCCTCCTATATGTGTAACTTCTATTCCAAGGTAATATGCTAGCAATCCTGCTGGGATTTGAACATGTCTATTTCCTTCTTCGGAGTGCCCGTGATTATTAAATCATCTACATATACTCCAACGATAAGTGTTGAGTTCTTGCTTCTCTTCGTGTAAACTGCTTGTTCGAGATTACATTTCTTAAAATCCAATGATTTTAGTGTTTGATCAAGTTTCACATTCCAAGCTCTTGGTGCTTGTCTTAAGCCATACAAAGCTTTTGTTAGCTTGTATACTTTTCCTTGGTTTCCTTGTTGAATAAATCCTTCAGGTTGTGTAACATAGACTTCTTCCTTCAATTCTGCATGTAAAAATGCTGATTTTACGTCTAAGTGGTGTACTTGCCATCCATGATATGCTGCTAGTGCTAATATTAATCGAACTGTCTCTATTCTAGCTACTGGTGCAAATACTTCATCAAAGTCTATTCCTTGTTCTTGTACATAACCTTTTGCTACTAATCTTGCTTTATACTTTATGATCTTCCCTTGTGCATCTCTTTTGGTTTTATAAACCCATTTGAGTCCAATTGCCTTCTGATTTTCGGGCAAAGTAGTAAGAGTCCATGTGTTGTTCTTGTTGATTGAATCTAATTCGACTTTCATGGCCTCAATCCATTTTTCATCTTTTGATGCTTCCTTGTAGTTACGGGGTTCTTCTTCTATGAAGTATAAACTTGGAGTTTCTACTTCACGTGCATGTTGATAGATTTCAGTGATTTCTTTTAACCCTCGTACTGGTCTGTGATCATATCTTTCTGAGCTTCCTAATGAGCTTCCAAATGAACTAATAGTAGCTTGTCTTTCACTTTCTGAGTTGGGTTCGTAAGTGTATGTTGGTGGTGTAGTTGGTGATTCTGGATCTGGTATAGCATCTAGTATGTGATCCTCTCCATGATACGTGTTATCAATATTGTCTATGTTGATTGGTGTAGGATTTCCATTATCAACGTCATCTACCACAAAACTAGTCCAAAATGTGTCTTGTGTACTCGTATCATCTTCATTCTTATCCCAATTCCACGGTTTCGTTTCCATAAACTTTACGTCCCTACTAACATGTTTCTTCTTTCTTACTGGATCATATAGCCTACAAGCTTTTGATCCTTCCTCTACTCCTAAATAAACCATCGGTATGCTTCTGTTGTCTAACTTCTTCAAGTGAGGTATCGTTATCTTAGCATAAGCTGTGCATCCAAATATTTCAAGGTTTTGTAGATTTGGTTTTCGTTTGTAGAGTGCTTCATATGGTGTTTTATCTTCTAGTGCTCGTGTAGGTACCCTATTTAGTATGTAAATGGCTTGCTTGACTGCTTACGCCCAAAAAGTTAAGGGTAACTTCATCGCTTTCATCATACTCCTAGTAGTTGATAACACCGTTCTATTCTTTCTTTCAACTACTCCATTTTGTTGTGGTGAGTATGGTGCTGTTAACTGTCGTGCTATTCCATTGTCTTTACAATACTTATCGACTTCATTTGATGTGAATTCACCACCTCTATTTGTTTTTAGCATTCTTAACTTCAATCTTAACTCCATTTCAACTTTCTGTCTAAATTCCTTAAATGTGTTGAAGGCCTGATCCTTAGATGTTAGAAAATAGGCCCACATGTAACGTGTACAATCATCTACTAGTAAGAAGATGAGTTTCTTTCCGGAATGTGTTGTTGGACTTATGGGACCACAAAGATCTCCATAAACTAAGTCCAATGGGTTCTTTGATCTGAATTTAGCTTGGTTTGGAAATGTGTTCTGTTGTGTTTTCCTAATAAACATGCATCACATACTTGTCCTGCATGATTTATTCTTGGTATTCCTTCTACTAATCCTTTTCTTGTCATCTTGTTGATATCGTCAAAGTTCAGATGACCTAATCTAGCGTGCCATAACCATGCTTGGTTATCCATATTTGCTAAGAGGCATATAGGTGTTTCTATTTGTAATCTAATACTGTAAAGTCTATTCTTCGACCTTTCTACCTTCATCAACAACTTCTTGTTCTTATCATACAAAGTCAACTTGTTTCCATCCATGATGATCTTACAACCTATTTCGGTAAGTTGTCCTAGACTAAGTATGTTGCTCTTGAGGTTTGGTATGTAGTAAACATCTGATATTATCTTTTGCTCCTTGTTTCTACATCCTAATAATATAGAACCTCTACCCTTTATATCTACATATGATCCATCTCCAAAATGAACGCGTCCAGTGATGCTTTCGTCAATATCCTTAAAATGACTTTTGGTTCCTGTCATATGGTTGCTTGCACCATTATCTAAATACCATATGCTAGCGTCTGTTGTAGCGTCAATATCATTTAACAATACTTCTTCGTGTGTAGTCATTAATAGTGATGGTTCATCATCTTCGTGTGTAGTCATTTGAAGCTTTTCCTTGTCCTTGTGAACGAGGAGACATGGTTCTGCGAGAATCGTGTAAATCTTACTCCCTTGGTAAACTATACTATGCGTGTCCTTTCTCGCAGGTGAACAATATAATTACATATTTTTTCTTTAAATAATTTGGTTAGTTGTTAAAAATAATAGTGTTTACTCTTTAACAGCCTGGGACAGACGACCATGGATGTAATTTTTTTTTATGGAAGGAGGAACGACTCGCCAAAATGATGATCGGTTCTCTGGGAGCTTCAACATCAAGCGGTTCTGGATCTGCTCCAAAAAGGTGCTCAAACTTTCATGAAAAAAATCTTAGAATAAACTTGCTGGAGGCACAAAAACAGGTGTTGGAGGCACAAAAACAGGTGTTAGAGACAAAATTAAGGGTGCTGGAGGCAAAACTTGACATGGCAACGTATCCCAACCACGACCACGCATTATCGTTGTTGTTGTTGTTGTTTGCTGTTGTTGTTGATGTTTTTTATGTTTAATAAAATGTTGTTGTTGTTTAATAAAATGTTGTTGTTGTGGAGCAATAATTAGAACTGAAGGAGCAATAATTATCAAACACAAAGGCAAACTGTTTATTTAAAACAAGCAAGAGTTCTTAACCACATGCATTTTCATACAGACTCAAACTAAACAACTCGACAACCAAACTAAACAACTCAACAACCAAAGGAAACAACTCAAACTAAACAACTCGACAACCAAACGAAACAACTCAAACTAAACAACTCGACAACCAAACTAAACAACTCGACAACTAAAACAACAGATCAAACGAAACAACCCGTTTATTTTTTTGCGGCTACTTCCCGCTTTACTCGAACTCGCACCATCTTTTCCCTTCCTTGTTCTCATTTCCTTGATATGTGCAAACGTAGCTTCAAGATTTGTGATCCTATTTCCCAGATTATCAAGTTTTGTTTCCAACGTACTTTCAGCTTCGTCGTCACCTCCAACAGCAACAACTTGAGCTTCAGCAGCAGCTTGAGCTTCAGCAGCATCTAGCTCGTCCATGTACTCTTTGTAGTACGGCTTTTACCTACACCATTCGATAATCTTGTCTCTCATCCATGGTTCAGCATCCTTAAAATCACCATATTCCTCATAAACTGCATGACCAAAAGTTAACATAACTTCATTAAAGAGGAGCTCGTGTGACAAGATTTTTGAGTACTCCTCTTCAACTGTGCAACCACGCCAAGTCATGTGTGTCTTGTAAGAATTGACGATTGAATTATTTGTGAGATGTGTAAAATGAGACGGAAATAATTTTGTGAGAATGTATATATTGGTAAAAAAATGAGACGGGAATGTATTTGTGAGGATATATATAGCCTGATTTTTAAAGATATATTCCCGTCGACATGTCGACGGGAACAATAAAGCGGGAAAATATCCCGCCCAATATTTTACCCATTTACTAAAAATGTTTATAATTAGTAATATACTCCCGTCGACATGTCGACGGGAATCTTAAAACATAATAATTATTATGCTTAATCACACGTTAACTGGGGGATAAAACGTTATTAATATATTCCCGTCGACATGTCGACGGGAATATATTAGCGGGTAATTTCGCGCCCAACTTTGGTGAATTATTGAGACTAAATAAATATTCTAAAAGGTTCCCGTCGACATGTCGACGGGAAAATACGATTATGAAAAATTCAACGCAGTTGGCCTCGGTCAATCGTTTTTTTTTTGTCGTTTTCTGCCTTATGCCGTCGACATAATGTCGCCGGGAAACGGTTCGTCGCCTGTTCTCCGGATTCTTGTAGTGCAAGTCCTTTTCTTCAAAAAATACTTGCGGTATTCTTCTGCCAAACAGCAATCGGATTGCTTTTCTTTTCCTTTATACCCTACGGTATTCTATCAACGTCTAAACAAAAGTGTTTTGTTTGTTGTTCCGCTGTTGCTTGTATCCTTCTTTTGTTGTTTCACAATACTTCTCCTTCGTTCCTTCCTTCTTTTCCACACCGTATACCAACAACTTCCTGAAACCTATTCGGTATTCTTTTCCTTTACAGCGAGTGATCAAGACGCGTGTCTTCTTTAAATTGTTGTTGTTTCTTGTATTGCCAACGACCTTTTTATCTTGTTTCTTGTACTGGTATCTTCTCTTATCCAAGCAACGCCAACGAAATTTGTGCGCGTCTTTTCTTTCTTCTTTCTCCTTTGTGTATCTCGGTAATACACAATCTTCTAGTCGACTTTTCTTTTCCCTTGTTGTGTCATAGTAAGCCACACAAGTCCATTCTTGTTTGTTGTTTAAACAAGAATTTTTTCTTCTGGTTTTGTTGGATCGTTCGAATCAAACCAACAAACCAAGACACCAAGTTTCTGGTTTGGTATCCTTTTCTGTTTGCAAGTTTTCGACACAAAGAAAGTTTGTACAAGACTTTCTTATGTCCCTAAGTTATCTATTGCAATCCTTCTAGTGTTAACAAGGTTCGAAGGTATGCGTTGTTTCCTGAAAAACAAAGTTCAACGTGGGTTTTTTTTTGTTTCTGTTTCTGTTTTGGTTTCTTGATACAAGGTTCTGTGACGTCTCTGGTTTCGGTTTTGATGCTGTAACGAGATGTTCCAACGAGGCTCTTGATGCCAAAATTATGGCTTATTTTGTAAGATCGAACTTAAGCTCTTCCAAATAGAATCTTACAAAAGTAAGCTGAAAGAATGTCGTTGCTCGAAACCGAAAGAAGCCAATAATTTCCCAAAATAAGCTATTCCAAATATTCCCCTAAAGCTATAAGTTTGGATATATAAGCGGAGTTTTTAGATCGTATGGATCTTATTTTTTAGTGCTGATTTCGTTTTTTGGATTGCAGGCACCCAAAGCCATATACCGAGTCTTTGAAATCGGTTGGAGTCGACATAGAGAAGAAGCCATTCGTTCAGCTACCACCAAAACATTGAAGATTTAAAGCTGCATTTGGTTTTCTCGACATGATCATATAAACTGCTTTTTGGTTATGTTTCGTTTTATTTGTTTTTAGAGACGGACTTATATATGTATGTAAATCCTCAGCTCCTCACGATTTTAGTTTTGAATTGCGATGAAGTGATGATGAATTATCCACACATCTTTGAGTCTTGTACTTTTCACTTCTCGTTGTATAGAAATTGTACTTGTGTACCAACGTTTAGACAACTTTGGCTGTATGATTACATTTATGCCATGACAAATGATATATTATGGTACCCAAAACTACTTTAAAGTCGAAATGTATAGCGCTAACTGCTAAAGTGTTGATATAGAGTATCAACCGCTACTAACTACACAAAGTGTTTTATGAGATGGCAAATCGATACGTTTATAGAAAAATTCGTACACCAAAAAACAAATGTTGAAAGTTGTGTAGTAGTGCACTTAGAAATGTTGCGAGTTGAAATTTATAGATTTCAAAAATTGATAATTAACATTTAACAAATGTTATTACTGTAGATGAACAGTAATAACTTAAAACCATTAACCTCTAATTATATGTCTTTCATCACAAAATAGTAACTAACACTTGGGCAGCATAACGGTAAACATTGCTTTTGTAGGTAAACATTGCTTTTGTTAGGCAATGTCAGTGGAAATTACCTGAGAGGACTGTAAGACATTGGCTTTTAGTTCGGACTTACTTCTTTCTATGGCCAGATTACGGGTAACATATGTGAAACGAGGACCACTTTTTGAGGAATTACCTTATAGGACTGACAACTCGTGACTAATAAGGGGAGAGGGTCACGAGTGGAACGTGTGGCCACTATTAATCACTAAATTGTTTTTAATTTGTATTGTCATTTTATTTAATTGTTTATTAATGAAATTTAATTTTAGTTAAATATATTGTTATATTTAAAACAATGTAAGAAAAAAAAAAAAAAAAAAAAAAAGTTATGCACAATTGCATCAGAAAATTGATGTTATGCCAGGGAGGGTGTTTTGGTGCCATAGCCAAAAGATGCTGAGCTGACACCACTTTTTCCCATTGAACCAACTCACGGAACCGACTGTACCTAGCACTCTTAGTCATCCCACATTGGTAAATGATAAAAGATATATTGTTAGCTAATTTACTACAATGTAACTGATCACGTATCTTGATATAATTATCATGTTAGCCTACATCTTATCAAATTAGTTAACTATAACATGATGTTAGATATGTGGATTTGGGCTAGAAATTGAATTGATTTCAATAGTTCTAACAGCCAACATTCCATTATAGATGTTGAGAATATTATTGACCCGTCTTCTTCTTCTTTAAAGCTAACTTCACTTAAAAGATCTAATGTTCCACAAAGATTTGCGGAGTTTTCCTCATAATGTATTTGATGCATATACACAACAACTTTATCATTCATTTATGTTGGTTGTTTAGCTGCAAAACAGTTCCAGATTAGGGTTAAGATAATCAATGAAGGTACCGGATATTCACTTGAAATCGTGGTATCACTTTCCAATAGAAACTATTCGACCCTATGCCTGGGTTACACGAATATCTCTATGGGATAAGACCAAGTGATGTTCTTGCTTTAGGCACAAACCAAGAACCAGATGCGTATTTAAGTGTTTAGGGTTTTGTGTTTAGTATATCGTATGATAACTTTCTTTCATGCATAATGATGTGATCTCTATTTATAATAGAGAATACTCAAACCCTAGCCCATGGTATTATGTATAATTAACGGCCCATTAATGATAACATAATAATTTCCATAATTATAGGATCTGTGGTTATCAGTGGAAACAGTTACCCTTGCAGTGGTAACAATAACCCTTGCAGTGGTAACGTTAACACTTGCAGTGGTAACAACAACCCTTGCAGTGGTAACGTTAACACTTGCAGTGGTAACAACAATCAGCAGAATCATGCTATCAGCAGATTCAATACATAACCACTATTGAGTCAGGGGATTCAGTGACCAAATGGGTGTATACTCCATACCTCCAAGCCCATTACCAGGTGTGAATTGATCCCTCAAGAGCACTAAATTTTCCAACAATCCTCCCCAAATTTAGTTCTCTTCCTTTGCATGAAAATTCAAACACAAACCAAAACAAGTGCATAAATGAAAATATCCTGAGGATTGAATTTCCACATTAGTACATATACTTTCAAATATTCGAGAATCAGGGTGTTCTAAGAATTGAACCCTTCAACCCATTTGAATACCTGATGATAAATACACACAAGTTTTCAAACACTAAAATACTCCTGACACTATACAAGCCATGTGTCCATATCCAATTCATAAATGTTGTAAAAGCTAAAAGTCCAAAGCTTCCTGAAGCGGCAAAACTTCAACATTTACATAGGTGGTTCATCTTTAATTCATGCTCCTGCTTAGCACTTTTTCAAAGAAAATTAACCATTAAGAAGTGAAGACTTCATCCTCCTTTCAGCAGGTAACAAGCACAACCTTGGGATGTTTGTAATACATGTGCTTCAGTCCACCAAATGATCAGCTTTCCACATTGAACTCAGCTTCCAAGTTTCCTTAGAAGGGAGTTGGGTATCCTTGCATTCAGTGACTAGTTGGACTTAAACCCATCCCTTTAGCAGACTTCAAAACCAAGTCTCTAGCCAAACCCTTCGTCAAGTGATCAGCTAAGTTTTGTTGAGATTTAACAAACACTATAGATATCACCCCATTCATGATAAGCTCACGAATCATGCTATGCCTAACACCTAAGTGTCTAGACTTCCCATTGTACATCTGGCTATAAGCCTTTGCCAATGTAGCAGCACTATCACAACGGATAGAAATAGGTGCTATAGGTTTAGACCACAATGGAATCTCAAGAAGCAAGTTTTTCAACCATTCAGCTTCTTTGCCAGCAGCAGCTAAAGCCACAAATTCAGATTCCATGGTTGAACTGGTAATGCAAGTTTGTTTCTTGGATGCCCAAGAAATTGCACCTCCACCAAGTAGGAATACCCAGCCACTAGTAGACGAATTGTCTTCAGTGTTACTGATCCAACTTGCATCAGTGTATCCTTCTAATACTGAAGGATAACCAGTATATGAGAGACTATAATCCATAGTTCTCTTCAAATACTTAAAGACCCTCTGAATTGCTTGCCAATGATGAGCACTAGGATTACTAGTATACCTGCTCAGTTTACCCACAGCAAAAGCAATATCAGGTCTTGTACAAGTCATGGCATACATCAAGCAGCCAATCACCCTAGAATACTCAAGTTGAGATACAGCTTTGCCAGTATTAGGCATTAGCTTCTCACTTGTATCCATAGGAGTACTCACTGGAGTACAATCAAAGTAATTAAATTTCTTTAACACCTTCTCAATGTAATGAGACTGTGAGATAGAAATCTTGTTACTTTCATGTTTAATCCTTATGCCAAGGATAACATCTGCCTCCCCCATATCCTTCATGGAGAACTTTGATGACAAAAATTCTTTTGTAAGATCAACTTGATTTTGGTCAGTGCCAAAGATCAACATGTCATCAACATATAGACAAATGATGACTCCTTTACCAGATTCATCAAATTTGCTATATACACATTTGTCAGCTTGATTAAGTAAATAACCACTAGACAAAACCACTTCATCAAACTTTTGATGCCATTGCTTAGGTGCCTGTTTTAGTCCATAAAGAGACTTAATCAGTTTACACACCTTGTTTTCATTGCCAGGCATGATGAAGCCCTGAGGTTGGTTCATGTAAACCTCCTCATCTAAATCACCATTCAAGAAAGCTGTCTTCACATCCATCTGATGAATAATCAGATTGTGAATTGATGCCAAAGCAATTAGCAATCTTATGGTACTGATACGTGCCACTGGAGCATAAGTATCAAAGTAGTCTATTCCTGACTTTTGTTTAAAGCCTTGAATAACTAATCTTGCCTTGAACTTTTCAACAGTTCCATCTACCTTCATTTTCTTTTTGAAAATCCATTTGCTACCTAAAGGTTTGCAACCAGGTGGTAGATCAGTCAACACATAAGTGTTATTGCCCATGATGGAGTCCATCTCATCATTAATTGCTTCTTTCCAGAAAGCAACATCCTGAGACTTCATTGCTTCTTCAAATGTTTTGGGATCATCCTCCACAATGAAGCAATAGGAGTATTGGTCAGAGACCTCACTCCTTGTACCTTCAATTAAGTATAATTGAAACTCAGGTCCAAATGACTTTGGAATCCTCACCCTATTGCTCCTTCTGAGCTCAGGTTCAGGTTGTTGTTCCACAACCTCAGCAGGAACCTCATCAGCAGGAACCTCATCAGCAGGAACCTCATCAGCAGGAACCTCTGAAACACCATTGTCATTGGTTCCATTTGGAATCCTTTGACTTGGTCTAGGGATAGATGAGAATCTGTTCTCATCAAATAGTGCATCCCTTGATTCAATTATTGAGTTAATTGAAACAAACTCATTAGGTTCTATAACATAAAACCTATATGCCTTGGAATGCTCAGCATATCCAACAAAGATGCATTCAATGCCTCTTTCACCCAAAGTTTTCTGCTTTGGATCAGGGAGTCTTACAACAGCCCTACAACCCCATATCCTAAGATAATTAAGGTTAGGTTTCTTTTTAGTCCAAAGTTCATAAGGGGTAACTTTGTTCCTTTTGTTGGGAACTCTATTTAATAAATAGCAAGCTGTTAACATAGCTTCACCCCAGAATCCTTGACTCAGCCCTGAATAGGACAACATGGAATTAACCATCTCCTTCAGCACCCTGTTTTTCCTTTCAGAAATACCATTTTGCTGAGGAGTATAAGGGGCAGTCGTTTCATGGATTATACCAACAGACTGAAAATACAGAGTATCCATGTACTCACCTCCCCTATCAGTCCTTAATCTTTTGATCAGGGAACTTTGTTGCAATTCAACTTCAGTTTTAAATACTTTAAATTTATCTAATGCTTCATTTTTAGAATGTAATAAATAAACATGACAAAACCTTGAAGCATCATCAATAAAAGTCACAAAGTATTTCTTATTCCCCAAAGAGGGAGTAGCATGTAAATCACAAAGATCACTGTGAATTAACTCCAAAACTTTAGTTTCACGTTTTACTCCTTGAAAAGGTTTCTTAGTTATCTTGTTCAACATACAAGTTTTACACTTTTCAATGTTCACATCAAAGGCTGGAATTAACCCATCCTTAGACATATCTTGCAATCTTTTAAAATGTACATGGCCAAGTCTTGCATGCCATAGGTTTGAATCATTAAGTTTAGATGTAGAAATAAAAGCAGAATCAATATTATCATGAACAATATTAAGCCTGAACATTTGATTACATAAATAACCAAAACCAATAAACACACCATTTTTAGATAAAACAAACTTATCAGATTCAATAACCTGTTTATAACCACAATTATTCAAAACACTACTAGAAACCAAATTCTTTCTAATATCAGGAACATGTAAAACATTAAATAAAGAAACACTCTTTCCAGAACTAAACTTCAACTCAACACATCCTTTTCCATGCACCAGGGCAGTTGACTCGTTTCCCATATGAAGAATAGAACCATCATTCATTGACTCATAAGTCTTGAACCAGCTTCTATCTTTACACACATGAATTGTTGCTCCAGAGTCAACCCACCACGCAACATCATCATCCTGCACAAAGTAAATATCAGATATATATGTAACATAATAAATCTTAAAAGACTTATTAAACACATTCTGACCTTTCAGAGAATTGGTGTTACCATTCCCTTCACTTGTGCCTGATCCATTGGATTTGTTTCCAACTTTACCACCCTTGCAATCTTTCCTGAAGTGTCCAGGTTTCCCACACTTCCAACAAGTCACCTTAGGTTTCTTGTTAAGATCAGATTTGGTGTTATCTTGATGCTTACGTTTGCCCTTGTTGTCATTGTACTTGGTAGAGTTGTTATGCTCCACCATATTGACAACTGATGGACCAGTAGCTGTGCTACTCTTTGGCTTGTCAATGTCTTGAGCTTTGAGTGAATCCTCAATGCGCAAGTGACTGCCCAACTCAACAAGAGTTAACTCCTCCTTCTTATGCTTAAGCATATGCTTGAACTCTTTCCAAGAAGGAGGAAGTTTATCGATGATACAAGAGACTGAAATAGCCTCATCCATGTTCATCTTGTGTTGTGTGAATCGACCAAGTATACTAAGAAGTTCATTGTATTGTTCCATGACAGGTCTAGAATCAACCATTTTGTAATTGTTAAAATTACTTACAAGGAACTTCTTACTTGATGCATCCTCAGCCATATATTTGGCTTCCAAGGAATCCCATAGTTCTTGAGAAGTTTCAACATTCTGATAAATATCAAAAAGAGAATCAGACATACCATTGAGAATTAAACCTCTGCATATGTAGTCATCATTCTCCCACTTGCTCCTTGCCCTCATCTGATCCATAGTAGCATCATCTCCATGATCTTCTGGAATCTCAGTCGTGAGAACATACACCACATTCATACTTGACAACAAGAAGTGCATCTTCTTTTGCCATCTTCTGAAATCAACACCTTCAAACTTTTCCAACTTGGAAAAGTTAGCAGCCATTTGTCTCATAGCAGCAGCCATTGATTATCACTAATAGTTTCTATTGATTGTTGGTTGTTTAGCTGCAAAACAGTTCCAGATTAGGGTTAAGATAATCAATGAAGGTACCGGATATTCACTTGAAATCGTGGTATCACTTTCCAATAGAAACTATTCGACCCTATGCCTGGGTTACACGAATATCTCTATGGGATAAGACCAAGTGATGTTCTTGCTTTAGGCACAAACCAAGAACCAGATGCGTATTTAAGTGTTTAGGGTTTTGTGTTTAGTATATCGTATGATAACTTTCTTTCATGCATAATGATGTGATCTCTATTTATAATAGAGAATACTCAAACCCTAGCCCATGGTATTATGTATAATTAACGGCCCATTAATGATAACATAATAATTTCCATAATTATAGGATCTGTGGTTATCAGTGGAAACAGTTACCCTTGCAGTGGTAACAATAACCCTTGCAGTGGTAACGTTAACACTTGCAGTGGTAACAACAACCCTTGCAGTGGTAACGTTAACACTTGCAGTGGTAACAACAATCAGCAGAATCATGCTATCAGCAGATTCAATACATAACCACTATTGAGTCAGGGGATTCAGTGACCAAATGGGTGTATACTCCATACCTCCAAGCCCATTACCAGGTGTGAATTGATCCCTCAAGAGCACTAAATTTTCCAACAATTTAAGCATTGTTTTGTTTCATTAAGTCTATTTTTGGTCCGACCCGAAAGTAGTTGGTTTTTTGGCCCATCCCGAAAGTAGTCGGTTTTTGCTTGTATTTTGTTGGTTATTGGCCCAACCCGACCCGTCCCGAAAATGCTAAAAATCCATCCCGACACCCGACCCGAGAAGCTATTAGATATGGATTTAGGCTAGAAATTGAATTGGTTTCAAACTTTCAATAGTTCTGATAGCCAGCATTCCATTATAGATGTTGAGAATATTATTGACCCGTCTTCTTCTTCTTCAAAGCTATCTAATGTTCTACAAAGATCGATTGCGGAGTTTTCCTCAGAATGTATTTGATTCATATACACAACAATTTTGTCATTCATTTAAGCATTGTTTTGTTTCATCAAGTCTATTTCGTGGTTACATTTTCAGGACCTTCTTTGACATATTTGGATTTAGGAGATTGTGATCAAGTCTGTGAGCATTGTATTGCCCAATTTTGGTATGCAGAATGCCTTCAAAAGCATGCTCCTAATGAAAGTATTATGTGTTGGATTTATATGATGCAATGGACCTAGCCTAACAATAAATTCCAAAACCATGTGCTGGATTTACGAACAAAAGCCCCCAGTCTTTCTTCTGAATTTCTTCGTTATTTCTTCTCCATGTCATTTTATTATTTACTTAGCTTGTTTATTAATGAAATTTAATTTTAGTTAAATATATTGTTTGAAAAAAAAAATTATGCACCATGGCACCAGAGAAAACTGATGTTGAGCCAGAGAGGGGTGTTTTGATGCCATGGGTAAAAAGTCCTGAGGTGACACCACTTTTTTCCATGGCACCACCTCACGGCACCAACTGTACCTAAAGCTCTTAAGCTTTAGGCATCCCTCATAGGTAAATGATAAAAATAAATTGTTAGCTAATTTACTACAATGTAACTGATCACATATCTTGATATAATTATCATGTTAGCCTACATCTTATCAATTACGTAGTACTAGGATGTTAGATATGGGCTAGAAATTGAATTGGTTTCAATAGTTCTAATAGCCTACATTCCATTATAGATGTTGAGAATATTATTGACCCGTCTTCTTCTTCTTCTTCAAAGCTATCTTCACTTAAAAGATCTAATGTTCCACAAAGATCGATTGCGGAGTTTTCCACGGAATGTATTTGATGCATATACGCAACAATTTTGTCCAATTTTGATATGCAGAACGCCTTCAAAAGCATGCTCCTAATGAAAGTATTATGTGCTGGATTTCATATGATGCAATGGACCTAGCCTAACAATAAATTCCAAACATGTGCTGGATTTACGACTGAATTTCTTGGTTCTTTTTTTTCCATGTCTTTTTATTAAGAATCTTTCCCTTCCATGCAACTTGGGTATATAATCCATGCAACTTGTTTTTAGTCGGGTTGGGCTAGTGGCTCTTGATCATATCGCTAGTTCAACTATATGATATATATAATAGATTTTATATCGACACTAGGTAGGCTAAGGTGTGAACGTACAATTGGATTAGTTAAGGGACCAAAGCTAAAATACTTGCCTATATAAGATAAGACCACAAGCTAGCTAGCATCACTCACACATACAAAAGAAAAATGGATATCCTCAATAAGAAATCAATGTTATATCTCTTAGCAATCACTCTGCTTATTTGTTCTTCGTATGCAGATGATCATCTCCCTTCAGCTCGGTATACATTAACAACTCTTTCTTGTCATTTCTTTTGGGTTATATACCATTCACTATCGTTAATACATTTGCCTAAACGTAGTTACTTTGGTGTGCCATTGTCAACATTTTACTATATATTATAGAGCTAATGGCCTATAAATGTATCATAGTTGTCATGATTTCCTTTTGTATGTATCGAACAAATATTTTTGCTACTCTATGTACTAAACTCATTTTTTGTATTTTTGTGTATTTTATGACTATTTTACCCCTCATTTTATTAACCCGGAGGAGCAAAATGGTCATAAAATACAAAAAAAAAATAAAAATTAAAAATGCAAGTTTAGTACATTGAATAGCAAAAAAAAAATTGTTCGATACATATAGAAGGAAATCATGACAACTAATCAACTATGATACGTTATCGTGTAACTAGCCCTATATTATATCAGCATATATACTTTCAGATTCATATAAGTTATTTTAGTAATTATAAGTAGATTTTTTCACAATAGCACACCAAAATGGCCATATTTATCATTTAGAATTTATAAACATGTGCAGGATGGAGGATCGCAAGTTTACTCTGCCAAGGGCATGGCCACGGCCAGGGCCATGGCCACGGCCAGGGCCTCTAGTACCAGCAATAAGGCAGCCAGCTAATCTTAATCTGCCAAAAAATTTAGAACTGTATAAAAGGATTGCTGCGCTCAATAAGATAAAGGGGGTGTTGAACTTCGCGTTGGAATCAGGAAACATTGTAGTTACCGCATGTCAGAAAGAAACAAATTGCGAGCCCGCTAATGTTAGTCAAAGGCTGTCGTGTGCTGAATTTTTTTGTGCTTACCAAATGATAAATCAACAAACGATGAAGTGCAAAAAGTCCTGCGGCAAAGGACCAGCAAAAAATTGCTATTATCGTTCAGGAAAAGCTAATTGTGTTTAAAAAAGACTTGATCACGTTCTATAACCTATATATCTAGTGTGTTGTAATAAAGACATGTATGCTTGTCTACTTGTTCGGTACTGTAGTATATTTGTATTTCCTTCCTAGAGACATGCATCTCTGTGATAAAAATTGTAGTATATTTGTATTTCCTTCCTAGAGACATGCATCTCTGTGATAAAAATTGTTGGATTATTAACCAAACTAAAAATAGTTTGCCATTTATAGTTTGTGTTTAGTGTTTAATACTACATGGGACATTCTTGCAATTATCTATTCTTGTAATTATCTATTCTTGTAGAAGTTTTGTGTCCAAAAAGGAGAAGTGCAAAGTTCAAGGTTCAAGTGTTTAATACTGATAGTGATTATGATATACAAGATTAATTAATTGTGATTATCAAAAAAATGCTTATACTGACTACAAACTAAGTGTTAACTCCCTTTTTGGAGATAAAAAAATGTTTAAAATCGTGAAATAGTTACAGTTTGAGTTTTGTTTCAATTTATCGCCCAGCACTTCCAAAACAATTGAGCCATAAATTTTTATTGTGAATTTCATACACAGATAGTGATTATGATATACAAGATTAATTAATTATGATTATAAAAAAATGATTATAATGACTTAATCACTTTCTTGAGATAATAAAGGGTTAAAATCGTGAAGCAGTGACAACGTTTAAGTTTTTTTCAATTTATTTACTCTGTTATCTTTTTGATAACAAAACTACACAAAGTTACAATCATGTATCATTATTGTAAAACTTTTTTATTGAGTGACCAAAACAAAGCACTTCTCAAATTTGCTTTTTATTTTATTATTTATATTTCTCTTTATGTGTGCATAAGTTCATTGTACATTAAGATGATTGAGATTAGCATATATATTTTGAAGAAAAAAAATTGATGGTAGTGATTGTGTGGTGGTAGATAGGGATGGCAACGGGGCGGGTTTGGGGTGTGGTGGCCATCTCCATCCTCAAACCAGATTACCAAAGTTCTCCCCAAACCCGCCCCGATCCCCATCGGGGATCTAATCGGGGCACCCCGTTGGGGCGTGATAGTCCCCCAAACCCGCCCCGTATTAATCAGGGTGTCTTCTTTGAGTGCAATTCTCGACCAAAGCCGCACCATTTCACATTTATTGTTATTTTTTGACTGTTATCAATAATGAACCTATTAATAATCAATTATAAACGATCCTTATTAAGTTTTCAACTATAGTATTATACATAAATAATGATAAATTATACCGCCAAAAATTAAAACTTAAAAATATGGCACTAAACGAGTTTCTATAATCACAATTTTACATTCTTACAAATATTAAAAAAAAAACAATATTTGAGTAATAATTTTTATTACGTAAATACTAACAAATTACTATATAGGTATAGATATATTTGTATATGTGTATATATTAATCGGGTGGGGCAGGGAGGGGCGAGGATTCCCCGCTCCCCGCCCCAAACACAATTAAAATTTCCGTTTAATCCCCATACCCGCCCCGTAACCCGATTAACATGCCCTCCCCGTCCCAATTAGTTCGAGTTTCGGGTTTCCCCATCGGGTTCGAGTTTTTTTTGCCATCCCTCGTGGTAGAGGGTGGTGTGGTAGTGCAGATTCAAAAGAAAATAAAAGTGGAGAAGAAGACGAGGGTAAAATAGTCATTCGCAGGGCGTAGAACAGTAATTAACAGAAAAACATGTTGTAATACCGTAATACTCAATCTATTTTTTTTCGAGCAACGCTAGACCCACTTACAAAATTAACACAAAAAATCCACTCGTTAACGTGTTAACGGTTGATTGGTGCAGTTTCTCTCTTCTCTCTCTTATTAAACTAATCAACGTCAACAAGTGAATTTTTTTTGAATTTTCTAAATGGGTCTAGTATTTCTCTTTATTTCTCTTTAATGAATATATACCATCTTTATTTCTCTTTAATGAATATATACCATCTTTTACCCATCAGTGGGTGGCGGGTGGGTGACGGGTGAGGCATACCCATCGCGGGTAAACCCATGAAACCCATTTAAAATACCCAAGGGTATACCTGTCAAAATACCCGTAGGTGTACCCATAAACCCTTGTTAAAATTAATTATACTAATTAAAATATTTATTATGTTGCAGGTATACATTTAACAATTACTACCAAGTCTAAAAAAAATACATTAACCTAAAAGTTTGTTTGAGTTTTAAAACTAAAAAGAAAGTATGAAAGATCAAATAATCAAAGTTGTATTTGGCAAATTGATTGGTGTCTTATTAAGCAATTTTGTAGTTAGTTTTCATATCATCGTTTTGTAATTTTGTTGCATAACACTAACCCATGGGCAACAAATACCCACGGGCAAGGGCATGGGTAGAAATTTGTACCCATTGGTGGGTGACGGGTGGGTGATGGGTGAGAAAAAAACTACATGGGCGGGTGACGGGTTAGAGGTACCCGTGCCCATTACCCACGGGTGCCATCCCTACCTGTCCCCCATACTCACTACTTCTCGAAACTGCGTGTCCATTTTCACCAATATATACACACGTACACCCCAACAATCTATCCACAAATTCTTATTTGCACAACATTAACTGAAGTTACAAATTTACTACTACTATTATGGCACTAAGAGCAAGTGTAAGTATATTGTTTTTCATTAATTTACTGATTTCTAGCTAAGCATATTAAGTGTGTACCTGTGTTTTAAGTAAATGTTTGTGATTGCAGAATTTGGTGAAATCAATGATGATAAGAGCAAGAGGAACGACAACGTTTGCAACATCAACTTCTCCTAAAATGAAAGCATACGCCCCTATAGCTGATCATGGTTATGCTCACCAAGATCCTAAGCCAAAGTAATACTCTACTATGTTTCTTTCATTTAGTTAGAGAAATTGCTTAAAATAGTAGAAATACACTCTACATCAGTTGTACGAGTATAAAAATCGTAACCTAGCTACATTGTTTATTCCTGTCTCTAGTTATGGACAGGGATGGAGCTAGGGTACCCGTGGGTGCACGGGCATCCATGGATTTTTTTTTTTGATATATTGTTAATTTTTGAAAAAAACAATCAATTTTTTCTAAATGTAACTTTTTTTTTTTTTTTTTTTTTTTTTTTTTTTTTTTTTATTTGGAAAGCGTTTTCTAAATATATCTTAAATGAACTCAGTGCATCAAAATGTGTGTAGTATTATCGTTTTAATGAAATCTTCGATTTAATCCACTTTTTTACTTTATTATATTACGGTTAAAAAATTTTATGTACCCGGTCATATTTGTTTCTGGCTTCATATTTGTTTCTGGCTCCGTCCGCCCTGGTTATGGAAATCTTATTGTGCTAATACTGTATTTCGGTATTTTTGAAACCCGGTTTTTCAAGGGACATGTTTTGTTTTCACCGGTTCAACCATAGTTGAAAACTAAACCAACCATAGTTAACTTAATTCACTTTTAACCTCATTCACACTCTTCGGTTTTATTACCATCCTACATTCCTGCTCGTACTTTCTGTCACCAAGGAAAAAGAAACCTGGCCGGTTTCGATGCATCGGTTTGACCCGGGTCTGTTGAACCCGGCGATTCAATCTGGGTTTTGGATCTCTAGAAAACCGGCTAGCAACAGCCCGTTATCGTCACCGAATCACCGGTTCGACAGGTGGCTCAAACCGGGTTTTGAATATCTAGAAAACCGGCTTGCAACGGCTGTTATCCTCACCGGTCACCGGTTTGACCGGTTTACCCAGCTGGTCGAACCGGGTTTTCAATAAATCAGCACAAAACCTTTTGCAAGTAACATATGGTTTGGATACTTACTTTATCAAAATCATATTCTTAGCCTAACCTAGATGGAACATTAAAGTGTTAAAAACGTATATTTAGTGCCTAAATGCGACTACATTTACTATTTCATTCTACATAAAAGGCCACTGTAGGATGTACTAACAAATTTGTTGCTCAAATGTGTGATAATTGTATAGGCCGTTAAAAGGTGCATATGTACCTGTGTACATCTCCCTTGGGCTGATTGCCATGTCGATTAGCTTTGGATTGTATACAGCCACACATCAGCTAAAAAGAGCACCAAATGTATACGTAAAGAAGTCGAAAAGAGACTTTGCCCAAGCTCGTTGAACCGGATGAAGTGGCAGAAGCCTCTAACGAGTTTATTAAAAAGTCGTTCTTTAGGAAGATTGCACATGTGCAAGACGCAGACAGACAAGAGATCCTGGCTGATCCTATTCGTGGAGATACATACGCAGAGTATGGCACTGGAACTAATATACTTTACTATAGGGTTGTTTGTTCCGGCTTATAGCTTATTTGGTTTTGGGCTTACGTTTTAGAAGCTCGCTTATTGTGGCTTATTTTGAAACTTTTCGGCTTATACAAGTTTATTATGTCAAAATAAGTTTATATAAAGCCGAAAAGTTTCAAAATAAGACGTGAGCTTATGAAACATAAGGTCAAAACCAAATAAGCCATAAGCCGGCTATATAAGCTTAATGTTACCATGAGTACATACGAACTTTGAAAGAATTTAAAGTTGCTTAATTAGGAAAACCTAAATGATGCTTATTATATTTGTTGGTATTTGTAAACCTGTTAGCAGTTTGGGATTAGCAACTCGCTTACTCGCATATGGATTATTTTACATGTAATAGGGTGTTTTGGATTATATTATTGTTGTCCCAGCCGTGTATCAATATGAATCGGTTTTTGGTTGAGTCAAATGTAAAATGCAAACAAGTATAAACTATAGATAACTTATTATTTGTCTAACCATTGTAATAATACATATTCACAAATACTTATAGGTTTCCAAATGGTGTAATGAACCATTGTAACCTTTCACTAAAAGTTGTGTCTAGTTCGAATGGGTGTGATGAACCAACATGATGGTTCGGTTAAGTTATAACCCAAACGACATGTTCTTTCTAGTAGTCATGGTCCAAACGACATGACCCTTGACAATTTATAGAAATAACTATAATAACTAACTAATTGGTTTTAAAGTTTCTAATGTACACTTCTGGTCCTTCATGTTTTCCAAAAGCAATATCGAGATTATAATCTTGGTTCACATTCTCCTCCTTAATCTTGATCGTTGCTTTGTCCGAGATCTTGAACTCCGAGCATTTGTCTCATAGTTGTAAACTTGAGTCTTGGTAAAGCTTTAGTTAGTATGTCTGCTCTTTGTAGTTCTCCGCTAACGTGTTCCACATTTATATGACCATTCTCTACGCATTCCTGAATGAAATGATAGCGAATGTCTATATGTTTACTCCTTCCATGAAATACCGGGTTCTTCACGTGTGCTATTGCTGATACGTTGTCAACTCTGAGCGTTATCCTTTTTTCTTCCATTCTAGTCAGATCACTAAGTAAACGTTTTAACCATAAGGCTTGACATGCTGCTAGCTGCCATGAATTCTGATTCACATGATGAGAGCGCTACTGTCGGTTGTTTCTGAGTACACCAGGTAATAGGTGACTCTCCAAAGTAAAATACGACTCCAGTAGTTCCTTTTCCTTGATCGGTATTGATTCCATAACTACTGTCACTGTAACCTGTAATCTTGCAGCCGCCTTTCTTCTTGTATATTATTCCATGTTCTTTTGTTCCTTTGACATATCGGATTACTTGTTTCACTGCCTTTAGGTGATGATCCTTCGGGTCTTGCATAAATCTGCTGAGTAGTCCGACTGAGTAACTAAGATCCGGTCTTGTACGTAGTAAGTATCTGAGGCTTCCAATTAAGCTTCGGTAATAAGTTGCGTCAACTGGTTCTCCATCTTCCGCCTTGACCAACTTAGTGCCGGGATCCAATGGTATCTTTGTATCATTGCTATCCATCATACTTGTTTCTTTTAGGATCTTGTTAATGTATCCAGTTTGCTTGATTGTAATTTCTCCTCCTGTATGTGTAACTTCTATTCCAAGGTAATATGCTAGCAATCCTAAATCGCTCATTTCAAACTTTTCTTCCATCTGGGATTTGAACAAGTCTATTTCCTTCTTCGGAGTGCCCGTGATTATTAAATCATCTACATATACTCCAACGATAAGTGTTGAGTTCTTGCTTCTCTTCGTGTAAACTGCTTGTTCGAGATTACATTTCTTAAAATCCAATGATTTTAGTGTTTGATCAAGTTTCACATTCCAAGCTCTTGGTGCTTGTCTTAAGCCATACAAAGCTTTTGTTAGCTTGTATACTTTTCCTTGGTTTCCTTGTTGAATAAATCCTTCAGGTTGTGTAACATAGACTTCTTCCTTCAATTCTGCATGTAAAAATGCTGATTTTACGTCTAAGTGGTGTACTTGCCATCCATGATATGCTGCTAGTGCTAATATTAATCGAACTGTCTCTATTCTAGCTACTGGTGCAAATACTTCATCAAAGTCTATTCCTTGTTCTTGTACATAACCTTTTGCTACTAATCTTGCTTTATACTTTATGATCTTCCCTTGTGCATCTCTTTTGGTTTTATAAACCCATTTGAGTCCAATTGCCTTCTGATTTTCGGGCAAATTAGTAAGAGTCCATGTGTTGTTCTTGTTGATTGAATCTAATTCGACTTTCATGGCCTCAATCCATTTTTCATCTTTTGATGCTTCCTTGTAGTTACGGGGTTCTTCTTCTATGAAGTATAAACTTGGAGTTTCTACTTCACGTGCATGTTGATAGATTTCAGTGATTTCTTTTAACCCTCGTACTGGTCTGTGATCATATCTTTCTGAGCTTCCTAATGAGCTTCCAAATGAACTAATAGTAGCTTGTCTTTCACTTTCTGAGTTGGGTTCGTAAGTGTATGTTGGTGGTGTAGTTGGTGATTCTGGATCTGGTATAGCATCTAGTATGTGATCCTCTCCATGATACGTGTTATCAATATTGTCTATGTTGATTGGTGTAGGATTTCCATTATCAACGTCGTCTACCACAAAACTAGTCCAAAATGTGTCTTGTGTACTCGTATCATCTTCATTCTTATCCCAATTGCACGGTTTCGTTTCCATAAACTTTACGTCCCTACTAACATGTTTCTTCTTTCTTACTGGATCATATAGCCTACAAGCTTTTGATCCTTCCTCTACTCCTAAATAAACCATCGGTATGCTTCTGTCGTCTAACTTCTTCAAGTGAGGTATCGTTATCTTAGCATAAGCTGTGCATCCAAATATTTCAAGGTTTTGTAGATTTGGTTTTCGTTTGTAGAGTGCTTCATATGGTGTTTTATCTTCTAGTGCTCGTGTAGGTACCCTATTTAGTATGTAAATGGCTTGCTTGACTGCTTCCGCCCAAAAAGTTAAGGGTAACTTCATCGCTTTCATCATACTCCTAGTAGTTGATAACACCATTCTATTCTTTCTTTCAACTACTCCATTTTGTTGCGGTGAGTATGGTGCTGTTAACTGTCGTGCTATTCCATTGTCTTTACAATACTTATCGAATTCATTTGATGTGAATTCACCACCTCTATCTGTTTTTAGCATTCTTAACTTCAATCTTAACTCCATTTCAACTTTCTGTCTAAATTCCTTAAATGTGTTGAAGGCCTGATCCTTAGATGTTAGAAAATAGGCCCACATGTAACGTGTACAATCATCTACTAGTAAGAAGATGAGTTTCTTTCCGGAATGTGTTGTTGGACTTATGGGACCACAAAGATCTCCATAAACTAAGTCCAATGGGTTCTTTTATCTGAATTTAGCTTGTTTTGGAAATGGTGTTCTGCTGTGTTTTCCTAATAAACATGCATCACATACTTGTCCTGCATGATTTATTCTTGGTATTCCTTCTACTAATCCTTTTCTTGTCATCTTGTTGATATCGTCAAAGTTCAGATGACCTAATCTAGCGTGTCATAACCATGCTTGGTTATCCATATTTGCTAAGAGGCATATAGGTGTTTCTATTTGTAATCTAATACTGTAAAGTCTATTCTTCGACCTTTCTACCTTCATCAACAACTTCTTGTTCTTATCATACAAAGTCAACTTGTTTCCATCCATGATGATCTTACAACCTATTTCGGTAAGTTGTCCTAGACTAAGTATGTTGCTCTTGAGGTTTGGTATGTAGTAAACATCTGATATTATCTTTTGCTCCTTGTTTCTACATCCTAATAATATAGAACCTCTACCCTTTATCTCTACATATGATCCATCTCCAAAACGAATGCGTCCAGTGATGCTTTCGTCAATATCCTTAAAATGACTTTTGGTTCCTATCATATGGTTGCTTGCACCATTATCTAAATACCATATGCTAGCGTCTGTTGTAGCATACTTTCCGGGTTGTACTTGTCCTTCATTTAACAATACTTCTTCGTGTGTAGTCATTAATAGTGATGGTTCATCATCTTCATAGATAAGGTTTGATTGTTCTTGAGTTATTGGTGGACTTCTACATTCTTTCTTAAAATGACCATGTTTCCCGCAATTGAAACATTTTACCTTCTTCTTATTCCACTCACCTCTATACTTATTGGGTTTGTTGTTGTGAGTTGAATTTTCTCCATTCGAGTTATCTCTTTTTCCTTTATTCCGCCAGTTTCCTCGTGAGTAGTTTGATCTACCCCTATATTTGTTAAATCGTTTCTTATTTCTAGAGTGTTTGCCTTGTGCGAATAATAAATTATCCTGGCTTTCTACTTGTCCTCCCTTTCGGAGTTTTATCCTTTCCTCGAATGCCTTAAGTTTTCCGGTGATCTCATCTAAAGTAATGTCATCGAGATCATTCGTCTGTTCTATGGATGCTACTATCTGAATGAATCTATCTGGTGTGGAGTCTAATAGTTTTCGTACTAAAAGTGATTCATCCAAGGTCTTTCCTAATTCTTTAGCCTTAGTGCTATAACTGTTAAGTTTGTTCGTAAATGCATCCACTGTTTCATCATCCTTCATTTGAAGTGCGTTAAATCCTATCGTTAGTGATTGTAATCGTGCCTGTTGCACTTTCTCTTCTCCTACGTGTCTCTTTTTCAATGATTCCCACAATTCTTTTGATGTTTTGCAATTTGCTACTTGTAAAATCACATCCTCGGTCAATGCTTGATATAGTAAGGCCATTGTTGCCTTATCTTTCTTATCATCTACTTGCGTATTTTCCTTTGGTTCTATTGTCTCCCATAAACCATGTGCTTCTAATATAATCTTAATTTGTATAGCCCAAACAGTATAGTTTGTGTCTTTTAGTTTAGGGCATTGGTATTGTGCAATAGGTGTCATGGGTTTAAGTGTAGTGTTTGATGTGCTTGCATCGTCTCCAGACATCTTAAATGAGTTTATAATCTTCACGGTCTAATTTTATGGGAATTCTAACCAATATGGTATTCTTATTTCTACGGGAATAGAAATGGTTATCCGGGAATCCTAGTAATACGGGATCAATATATAGTTCTCGGGATTTCCTAATAATGAAGTAAATATCTATACTAAAAGTATAATTGAAATCCAAAGTTTTGAATTTTGTGACCTCGTAGGTTGTGTTAAATCACAACGATGTTCCCACTTGTGTGTCGATACTTAGAATGATATCAACCACGTTATTTCTTTCCTCATCTCTTTCTCAACTTGGTTTCTACTACGTGCCTTAGAACCTTGTTATGTCTCGGCTTAACCTCCAAATCACCCTAAGTGTTTTTGGCCACGATCAACTTCCGGTTGTTGTCGTTGTTTCCTTTCTTCCAAGTCCTTTTCTTCAAAAAATACTTGCGGTATTCTTCTGCCAAACAGCAATCCGATTGCTTTTCTTTTCCTTTATACCCTACGGTATTCTATCAACGTCTAAACAAAAGTGTTTTGTTTGTCGTTCCGCTGTTGCTTGTATCCTTCTTTCGTTGTTTCACAATACTTCTCCTTCGTTCCTTCCTTCTTTTCCACACCGTATACCAACAACTTCCTGAAACCTATTCGGTATTCTTTTCCTTTACAGCGAGTGATCAAGTCGCGTGTCTTCTTTAAATTGTTGTTGTTTCTTGTATTGCCAACGACCTTTTTATCTTGTTTCTTGTACTGGTATCTTCTCTTATCCAAGCAATGCCAATGAAATTTGTGCGCGTCTTTTCTTTCTTCTTTCTCCTTTGTGTATCTCGGTAATACACAATCTTCTAGTCGACTTTTCTTTTCCCTTGTTGTGTCATAGTAAGCCACGCAAGTCCGTTCTTGTTTGTTGTTTAAACAAGAATTTTTTCTTCTGGTTTTGTTGGATCGTTCGAATCAAACCAACAAACCAAGACACCAAGTTTCTTGTGTGGTATCCTTTTCTGTTTGCAAGTTTTCGACACAAAGAAAGTTTGTACAAGACTTTCTTATGTTCCTAAGTTATCTATTGCAATCCTTCTAGTGTTAACAAGGTTCGAAGGTATGCGTTGTTTCCTGAAAAACAAAGTTCAACGTGGGTTTTTTTTTGTTTCTGTTTCTGTTTTGGTTTCTTGATACAAGGTTCTGTGACGTCTCTGGTTTTGGTTTTGATGCTGTAACGAGATGTTCCAACGAGGCTCTTGATGCCAAAATTATGGCTTATTTTGTAAGATCGAACTTAAGCTCTTCCAAATAGAATCTTACAAAAGTAAGCTGAAAGAATGTCGTTGTTCGAAACCGAAAGAAGCCAATAATTTCCCAAAATAAGCTATTCCAAATATTCCCCTAAGCTATAAGTTTGGATATATAAGCGGAGTTTTTAGATCGTATGGATCTTATTTTTTAGTGCTGATTTCGTTTTTTGGATTGCAGGCACCCAAAGCCATATACCGAGTCTTTGAAATCGGTTGGAGTCGACATAGAGAAGAAGCCATTCGTTCAGCTACCACCAAAACATTGAAGATTTAAAGCTGCATTTGGTTTTCTCGACATGATCATATAAACTGCTTTTTGGTTATGTTTCGTTTTATTTGTTTTTAGAGACGGACTTATATATGTATGTAAATATGCAAATCCTCAGCTCCTCGCGATTTTAGTTTTGAATTGCGATGAAGTGATGATGAATTATCCACACATCTTTGAGTCTTGTACTTTTCACTTCTCGTTGTATAGAAATTGTACTTGTGTACCAACGTTTAGACAACTTTGGCTGTATGATTACATTTATGCCATGACAAATGATATATTATGGTACCCAAAACTACTTTAAAGTCGAAATGTATAGCGCTAACTGCTAAAGTGTTGATATAGAGTATCAACCGCTACTAACTACACAAAGTGTTTTATGAGATGGCAAATCGATACGTTTATAGAAAAATTCGTACACCAAAAAACAAATGTTGAAAGTTGTGTAGTAGTGCACTTAGAAATGTTGCGAGTTGAAATTTATAGATTTCAAAAATTGATAATTAACATTTAACAAATGTTATTACTGTAGATGAACAGTAATAACTTAAAACCATTAACCTCTAATTATATGTCTTTCATCACAAAATAGTAACTAACACTTGGGCAGCATAACGGTAAACATTGCTTTTGTAGGTAAACATTGCTTTTGTTAGGCAATGTCAGCGAAAATTACCTGAGAGGACTGTAAGACATTGGCTTTTAGTTCGGACTTACTTCTTTCTATGGCCAGATTACGGGTAACATATGTGAAACGAGGACCACTTTTTGAGGAATTACCTTATAGGACTGACAACTCGTGACCAATAAGGGGAGAGGGTCACGAGTGGAACGTATTGCCACTATTAATCACTAAATTGTTTTTAATTTGTATTGTCATTTTATGTAATTGTTTATTAATGAAATTTAATTTTAGTTAAATATATTGTTTTATTTAAAACAATGTAAGAAAAAAAAAAAAAAAGTTATGCACAATTGCATCAGAAAATTGATGTTATGCCAGGGAGGGTGTTTTGGTGCCATAGCCAAAAGATGCTGAGCTGACACCACTTTTTCCCATTGAACCAACTCATGGAACCCACTGTACCTAGCACTCTTAGTCATCCCACATTGGTAAATGATAAAAGATATATTGTTAGCTAATTTACTACAATGTAACTGATCACGTATCTTGATATAATTATCATGTTAGCCTACATCTTATCAAATTAGTTAACTATAACATGATGTTAGATATGTGGATTTGGGCTAGAAATTGAATTGATTTCAATAGTTCTAACAGCCAACATTCCATTATAGATGTTGAGAATATTATTGACCCGTCTTCTTCTTCTTTAAAGCTAACTTCACTTAAAAGATCTAATGTTCCACAAAGATTTGCGGAGTTTTCCTCAGAATGTATTTGATGCATATACACAACAATTTTATCATTCATTTAAGCATTGTTTTGTTTCATTAAGTCTATTTTTGGTCCGACCCGAAAGTAGTTGGTTTTTTGGCCCGTCCCGAAAGTAGTCGGTTTTTGCTTGTATTTTGTTGGTTATTGGCCCAACCCGACCCGTCCCGAATCCCGAAAATGCTAAAAATCCATCCCTACTCCCTACCCGAGAAGCTATTAGATATGGATTTAGGCTAGAAATTGAATTGGTTTCAAACTTTCAATAGTTCTGATAGCCAGCATTCCATTATAGATGTTGAGAATATTATTGACCCGTCTTCTTCTTCTTCAAAGCTATCTAATGTTCTACAAAGATCGATTGCGGAGTTTTCCTCAGAATGTATTTGATTCATATACACAACAATTTTGTCATTCATTTAAGCATTGTTTTGTTTCATCAAGTCTATTTTGTGGTTACATTTTCAGGACCTTCTTTGACATATTTGGATTTAGGAGATTGTGATCAAGTCTGTGAGCATTGTATTGCCCAATTTTGGTATGCAGAATGCCTTCAAAAGCATGCTCCTAATGAAAGTATTATGTGTTGGATTTATATGATGCAATGGACCTAGCCTAACAATAAATTCCAAAACCATGTGCTGGATTTACGAACAAAAGCCCCCAGTCTTTCTTCTGAATTTCTTCGTTATTTCTTCTCCATGTCATTTTATTATTTACTTAGCTTGTTTATTAATGAAATTTAATTTTAGTTAAATATATTGTTTGAAAAAAAAAATTATGCACCATGGCACCAGAGAAAACTGATGTTGAGCCAGAGAGGGGTGTTTTGATGCCATGGGTAAAAAGTCCTGAGGTGACACCACTTTTTTCCATGGCACCACCTCACGGCACCAACTGTACCTAAAGCTCTTAAGCTTTAGGCATCCCTCATAGGTAAATGATAAAAATAAATTGTTAGCTAATTTACTACAATGTAACTGATCACATATCTTGATATAATTATCATGTTAGCCTACATCTTATCAATTACGTAGTACTAGGATGTTAGATATGGGCTAGAAATTGAATTGGTTTCAATAGTTCTAATAGTCTACATTCCATTATAGATGTTGAGAATATTATTGACCCGTCTTCTTCTTCTTCTTCAAAGCTATCTTCACTTAAAAGATCTAATGTTCCACAAAGATCGATTGCGGAGTTTTCCACGGAATGTATTTGATGCATATACGCAACAATTTTGTCCAATTTTGATATGCAGAACGCCTTCAAAAGCATGCTCCTAATGAAAGTATTATGTGCTGGATTTCATATGATGCAATGGACCTAGCCTAACAATAAATTCCAAACATGTGCTGGATTTACGACTGAATTTCTTGGTTCTTTTTTTTCCATGTCTTTTTATTAAGAATCTTTCCCTTCCATGCAACTTGGGTATATAATCCATGCAACTTGTTTTTAGTCGGGTTGGGCTAGTGGCTCTTGATCATATCGCTAGTTCAACTATATGATATATATAATAGATTTTATATCGACACTAGGTAGGCTAAGGTGTGAACGTACAATTGGATTAGTTAAGGGACCAAAGCTAAAATACTTGCCTATATAAGATAAGACCACAAGCTAGCTAGCATCACTCACACATACAAAAGAAAAATGGATATCCTCAATAAGAAATCAATGTTATATCTCTTAGCAATCACTCTGCTTATTTGTTCTTCGTATGCAGATGATCATCTCCCTTCAGCTCGGTATACATTAACAACTCTTTCTTGTCATTTCTTTTGGGTTATATACCATTCACTATCGTTAATACATTTGCCTAAACGTAGTTACTTTGGTGTGCCATTGTCAACATTTTACTATATATTATAGAGCTGATGGCCTATAAATGTATCATAGTTGTCATGATTTCCTTTTGTATGTATCGAACAAATATTTTTGCTACTCTATGTACTAAACTCATTTTTGGTATTTTTGTGTATTTTATGACTATTTTACCCCTCATTTTATTAACCCGGAGGAGCAAAATGGTCATAAAATACAAAAAAAATAAAAATTAAAAATGCAAGTTTAGTACATTGAATAGCAAAAAAAAAATTGTTCGATACATATAGAAGGATTTCATGACAACTAATCAACTATGATACGTTATCGTGTAACTAGCCCTATATTATATCAGCATATATACTTTCAGATTCATATAAGTTATTTTAGTAATTATAAGTAGATTTTTTCACAATATCACACCAAAATGGCCATATTTATCATTTAGAATTTATAAACATGTGCAGGATGGAGGATCGCAAGTTTACTCTGCCAAGGGCCTGGCCACGGCCAGGGCCGCTAGTACCAGCAATAAGGCAGCCAGCTAATCTTAATCTGCCAAAAAATTTAGAACTGTATAAAAGGATTGCTGCGCTCAATAAGATAAAGGGGGTGTTGAACTTCGCGTTGGAATCAGGAAACATTGTAGTTACCGCATGTCAGAAAGAAACAAATTGCGAGCCCGCTAATTTTAGTCAAAGGCTGTCGTGTGCTGAATTTTTTTGTTCTTACCAAATGATAAATCAACAAACGATGAAGTGCAAAAAGTCCTGCGGCAAAGGACCAGCAAAAAATTGCTATTATCGTTCAGGAAAAGCTAATTGTGTTTAAGAAAGACTTGATCACGTTCTATAACCTATATATCTAGTGTGTTGTAATAAAGACATGTATGCTTGTCTACTTGTTCGGTACTGTAGTATATTTGTTTTTCCTTCCTAGAGACATGCATCTCTGTGATAAAAATTGTAGTATATTTGTATTTCCTTCCCAGAGACATGCATCTCTGTGATAAAAATTGTTGGATTATTAACCAAACTAAAAATAGTTTGCCATTTATAGTTTGTGTTTAGTGTTTAATACTACATGGGACATTCTTGCAATTATCTATTCTTGTAATTATCTATTCTTGTAGAAGTTTTGTGTCCAAAAAGGAGAAGTGCAAAGTTCAAGGTTCAAGTGTTTAATACTGATAGTGATTATGATATACAAGATTAATTAATTGTGATTATCAAAAAAATGCTTATACTGACTACAAACTAAGTGTTAACTCCCTTTTTGGAGATAAAAAAATGTTTAAAATCGTGAAATAGTTACAGGTTGAGTTTTGTTTCAATTTATCGCCCAGCACTTCCAAAACAATTGAGCCATAAATTTTTATTGTGAATTTCATACACAGATAGTGATTATGATATACAAGATTAATTAATTATGATTATAAAAAAATGATTATAATGACTTCAAATTAAATGTCAGCTCACTTTCTTGAGATAAAAAAGGGTTAAAATCGTGAAGCAGTGACAACGTTTAAGTTTTGTTTCAATTTATTTACTCTGTTATCTTTTTGATAACAAAACTACACAAAGTTACAATCATGTATCATTATTGTAAAACTTTTTTATTGAGTGACCAAAACAAAGCACTTCTCAAATTTGCTTTTTATTTTATAATTTATATTTCTCTTTATGTGTGCATAAGTTCATTGTACATTAAGATGATTGAGATTAGCATATATATTTTGAAGAAAAAAAATTGATGGTAGTGGTTGTGTGGTGGTAGATAGGGATGGCAACGGGGCGGGTTTGGGGTGCGGTGGCCATCTCCATCCTCAAACCAGATTACCAAAGTTCTCCCCAAACCCGCCCCGATCCCCATCGGGGATCTAATCGGGGCACCCCGTTGGGGCGTGATAGTCCCCCAAACCCGCCCCGTATTAATCAGGGTGTCTTCTTTGGGTGCAATTCTCGACCAAAGCCGCACCATTTCACATTTATTGTTATTTTTTCGCTGTTATCAATAACGAACCTATTAATAATCAATTACAAACGATCCTTATTAAGTTTTCAACTATAGTATTATACATAAATAATGATAAATTATACCGCCAAAAATTAAAACTTAAAAATATGGCACTAAACGAGTTTCTATAATCACAATTTTACATTCTTACAAATATTAAAAAAAAAAACAATATTTGAGTAATAATTTTTATTACGTAAATACTAACAAATTACTATATAGGTATAGATATATTTGTATATGTGTATATATTAATCGGGTGGGGCAGGGAGGGGCGAGGATTCCCCGCTCCCCGCCCCAAACACGATTAAAATTTCCGTTTAATCCCCATACCCGCCCCGTAACCCGATTAACATGCCCTCCCCGTCCCAAATAGTTCGAGTTTCGGGTTTCCCCATCGGGTTCGAGTTTTTTTTGCCATCCCTCGTGGTAGAGGGTGTTGTGGTAGTGCAGATTCAAAAGAAAATAAAAGTGGAGAAGAAGACGAGGGTAAAATAGTCATTCGCAGGGCGTAGAACAGTAATTAACAGAAAAACATGTTGTAATACCGTAATACTCAATCTATTTTTTTCCGAGCAATGCTAGACCCACTTATAAATTTAACACAAAAAATCCACTCGTTAACGTGTTAACGGTTGATTGGTGAAGTTTCTCTCTTCTCTCTCTTATTAAACTAATCAACGTCAACAAGTGAATTTTTTTTGAATTTTCTAAATGGGTCTAGTATTTCTCTTTATTTCTCTTTAATGAATATATACCATCTTTTTTTTTTTTTTTTTTTTCTTTTTTTTTTGTAATTTCCTCCTTCAATAAATTTTGGACACAAAAAGTAATCAAGCAACAAGGTACTTAAGGCTACTCACAGTAGCCCGGATAATATCGATCATGATGATCGATCGATCGATGTAACCGATCGATGTCACCACTGTGAAACCAAATGTTGAAATCGATCGCCGAATGTAAAACCACACATCGT